>NC_061162.1:32072881-32180381 GCF_022113875.1 Hydra vulgaris
GCTCAAAAATAACTTTAAATATACTCAAACAAAAATTTTTTTGCTCGACGCAAATAGCCCTAGCAACACGCAAAATCACTCTTGGACGACGTAAAATTCACATCGCCCGACACTTTATCGCAAGGCCTGATATATATATATATATATATATATCCCTCAGAATTAGGAAAAATGATGTTGACAATAGTTTGCTAATCTCAATCTTTTAGAGGTCGGCAAAAAAATTTTGATACAAAAATCTTATAATAATTATATATAATTTTTTATAATAAATGCATACCAATAAAATTAAAATTGTTTTTTTAGTTGAAGCTCACTGACTCCATTTTTTTTTGGTTCTCTGAATCTGTATAATGTTAGCTGCAATCTGCAGACTTAATTTATTTCATGCGCATTTAAGTCATAACAGTTTTGATATATGATCTCATTGCTAATTTTTTTTTAATTAAGATTAAAGTATTTTTTCCCCTACAATCAAATATTAGTATAATATTTTACTAAATCACAAAAAATATTTGTATTTCTAGTCTAATCACTAGTGGAACTTATTAGAGAAAAATTCTAGTTTCAATAAGGGGTCATCCATAAAGTACGTATGCCAAAAATTGTGAAATTTGACCCCCTACCTCCCCCCTGTTACCATGCATACTTCCAAGTCCTTCCCTCTCCTTAAATAATACATACGCTTTTGAAATACTTCCCCCCCCCCCACACACACACACACACACAAAAACTTTTTTTTTTCAATGTAAAAGCTTATGGAAAAAAAAGGTGGGGAAGGTACCTTAGATACTTTTTACGACCCAAATGCTCTTTGTTTGTGGTACAGGATCCCAATTTATAAAATGTCTTCAAATATATATGCTAATATAAATATGAATAAAATTAAATTTCACATATCCTATGTGTTTGCTTGGCCTAGAGGTTAATGTTATGGACTGCAGCAGCAGAGACCAGTATTCGACCCATGCATGTGTGTGCATTGAGGGAAACTATACCCTCTACTCCCTATACCAAACATTTTTTTATGTTGGCAAACTAGGATCTTTAGTCAGAATTTTAACTTTTCTATTGATTAGCTGGTTAATTGTGATAAATTAGAAAACTGATGTACGTACTTTTATATTGAACCCTAACACCCTCCACCCCAACCCTATACGCTTTTGTACGCTTTTTGAAGACCTTTCCCCTCCCCCTATGAGCATACGTACTTTATGGACGACCCCTAAGTAATTTTTCAAAAAAGGTAATTTTTTTAACAGGCTGTTGCAAGTGTTAAATTCACTTTATTACCTAATATTGGTTTTAATTTATGTGGTTGTCATTAGTATACAAAGTATTAAATGTTTTTAACTATAGGTTGTCAAAGTTTGAGATGAATATAATTTTATGACTTACTGGCACAATATCCCATTATCATTTGGAAATTACAAAAACAAAATTTCGATATTTTGGGGAAAATCTTTTTACCGTATTATATAAGGCATAACTTTATAAATAGAAAAATAAATTAATTAAAGAAAACTTTCTACTGCTTTAGGTTGGCACTATATTTTGCTTAATTTAATTTTTTAAATGACTTTAACCCAGACAATTTTTTTAAACAAAAATTATTTTTTTTAGTATAATAAATGTCCTTTGTAGGTTATAGATCATCCTTCTACCCTGGTCTAGTATTATAAAAGCCAGCCCCAACTTAGGTCAAATATCAGCCTTTATACGGAATAAAACTCAACAAAAAAAAGGTGTGTTAACTCAAAACATCTTACAACTTTTTAAAATCTAATTAAGTTCAAATTTAAAATATCTCAAAAATGTAATTAAAAAGTGCAAATATAAACAAAAGTTTTTCAATAAATTTTTAATGTTTTAAGTATTTAGGATGCATACCTGTGCAAAAATCAAAGGGAGTTGAAGTCATTAAAGAAGCCATTAGAAAATTAAAGGTATTTTGTTTTTTTATATAAGTTTATTATTTGATTAATTTAGTGAAGCTATTTTTAGGGTTATTTTATAAAATTTTTATTATGAAAGTGATAATTGTGGAGTTAGCAACTAGAGTGCAGGTAGCAAAATTGGAATTAAATGTAAAATCTGTGATAAGTTGTATCACATTATATGTGTGTTAGGATAACTAATAGAGATTTGCCAGAACCAGCTTATGTTATATCATTGGTTTTGGGTACCCTACTGGGTTTTTTGCAAAGTTAATTTGCACTGATAATTTGGCTAAATGTGCTATAGTGGTGTAGTGGTAGTGCTCATAAGCAAGAAGTTCCAAGTTCAATCACCACCGTGTCCTTGGTAGTACCGTACTCAACTTGTTTCTCTGCACAGTGGCCTTGTTCATCAGGGTTCTGGTTATGGAGTTATAGAGTTGAAATAGGGGTTATTGCCATAATTAAAAGTAATCTCCTCGACCATAGTGGCCTCCATGGCCTTGGGGAGGTGAATTAATATTTTTTTAAAAAGTTGAATTTTCAATCAATTTTGATTTATAATTTTGTAAACCAAATTTTCTTCTGTTATTTAAACTACACACTAATTTAACATTACTTAACATTATATTAAATAACTACGTAAGTTTTATGACACTAAAGTTCTCTATAACAAATATTAAAATTATTTGCAACTGTTTAGTAACTTTTATCTTATTTTATTTCGTGCATCAGCATTTTTTATTTGGTTCCAAGTCTTTGGACTTTTTTCATCCTGTTTTTTTTTCTTCTGGTTATCAGAGTAATTTACTTTTATTGCATTTCTTTTAAATCTTCTTTCCATGTCTTAATAATGTTGTTATGTGCATGTTGGTATAGGAGTTTATATCTTGGATTCAAAAATGTTTTTATACATAATATATTATCAAGCAAAAATTTATCAGATTTTTTATTAAATTAATTTTTTAGTTCATTGATTATCATCATAATTTGTCATATTTAACTTCTGACATATTATTTTGTTAAATTTTTAAATGGATTTTAAATTCAATTTAAATCTAAATGGTAAGATATAATACAAAAAATAACAACAATTTGTGTTAAAAACAAAAATCTCAAATCATAAAACACAGCAAAAATGGGAAAATGTTACCTTTACAATTTTGTAATTAGCGCATTTAATATGTGATGAGTGAATAAGACATAATGATGACTTTCTGGTTATTTACTCTGTTTAAATTTGAAGTTATCAAGAAGTGTATTGCAAGTTAAATAAAAACAATAATACTAATAATGTTTCTATACAATTTAAATAAATAATAGAATAGTTACATCATACCTGAAGATTTTGTCTCTCAAAATTGTTAATTAGAAAGCAGACGTATTGCTTGTAACGGTAAAAGATTAGGGTTATTAAAATGAGGAGATTAAAAAAGGTTGAGGCAAATATAAATTTGAAGAAAAGTTGAAACTATAAATTTGAAGAAAAGTTGAAGCAAATATAAATTTGAAGAAAAGAGATTAAAAATTGTAAAATACTCAATGAAAAAAGTCAATCTTGAAATTTCAATTCAATTTAAAATATTAGCACACATATTGTTGAAAATAAAATAAAGTTCAGAATATTTAGGTTTAAAAGTTTTATTAAATATCAAACATTTCTTATTTGTTTACACATATACGTATAACCAAACTTTCTTCGTACTGAAAAAGTAGAGTCATGTTTGTATTGCACCTCCATGTTGTTTGAACAATAAAGCAGTATTGTCATTATTGGTACAGCAACAAGTGTCTTTTTTAGCACTTTATTATGTTGTGCTCTCCAACTTTTCTCATTCGCCAAAACTGATTGAATTCCTAATGAATGAATTCAAGAGCTTGTTTGGTGACCTAACCTACAGAAAATAAACATACAAAAAAAATTCAAGTTTACTTAATGAATAGTTGCATAATATGTGCAAGCTTCAACAGTTAACTGTCTATTACAACAGTTTAACTCTTGTAGACTAAGTATTTAATTACTATTATTATAATTAGTTTTTTTTTCAAGATTAAAAATCATTTTAGAACTCCATGTTTCATGTTGATGAATTTGATAATATGTTGCTCAACTTGTGTAACCTTTAAATCAATTACAGCCCTTAGATTTATATAGTCCATAGATAACTGCTCTATATCTTTGATATAAGTAGACCTTAATGATTTTCTAAAACAGCCATAGACTATTTTTTTTAAATCTTTAAGTACCTTGTAGGTAAAATTACTTACCTCTTTTTTGTTTTCATTCACTCCTAATAACAATATAAATTTATCATCATTGAGTTATTTTTCAATCAGCTTGTTGTTCTCATTCAGTTTTAGTTGACACTTGTTCAATTTATCCAAAGTTTTCTTAAAAGTCTTTCCAACAATAAGTTGATTTGAACCAAAATGTTGATCTTACAAAGGTTGCCATATTCTTGCCATATTGCTTTCTAACTTCATATAGGGATGTGGAATTTCTTGTCCTAATAAGACATAGCAATCTAGGCAAATAAGTCTTTTTGCAGGTTTATTTGAAACATCTTCAGCACTATTATTACCAGGTTTTCCTGAGACACATTTGACCATTGAGGCCACTATTTTTTCCATTTTTAATTTGTACCCATTTTCACATATAAACATTCACATTTTCTCCCTCTAATAACTCTGAGGTCTTGGGTCTTTTTTATATAGATTTAAATGTTGTTTCATCTTTTTTTTTATAGGTCTTAAATCCTTGCCTTTCCTAAAGCAGTGAATGCAAAACTTTTTAACAAAATCAACAAGTTCACATGATTAGGTATTTTAAATGAATACTTTAAATAAAAACTTATGATATGCTTTTATTATATTAGCATGGTATACTAGCCAAAATAATTATATTTTAACGTAATGACAAGCTAATGTTTTCAGTTCATATTTCATCATGTGTGAGGAGTTGTTATTTCATTTGTAAAAATTTAGAAATATTTCAAGATAATAGATAACTCAAGCAGGGGTTTTTTAAAAATAAATTAGTCAAAAGTTCAATTAAAAAGTAAAATGTAAGAAGATCATTTAGTTTGAGTCCTATGTTTATTGGAAAGGTATTATTTACCTTGAATTTTAAATGTTTTTTCACAAGGCTTGTATTACATACACAAATAGATATAAGTAAAAATATAGCAAGCTTTTTCTTCTTTTTCTTGTATTTTGATTAAACTACAAAGGAGTTCAAAAGGTTCTATTTTTGACTTGATTATTTTCATTTGAGTTCAATGCTTTGATCTATTAAACACAGCACAATTATGAAATATGCTGAAGACTCTGTAGTTTATTTAGCAGATAATGAAGTTTAAAGGAGATAAACATCTTTAAGTGGTTTATAAAAACACTCTCTTGCTAAACCTAAAAAAAGAAAAAAATTGAAAAATTAAATGCCCTTACAACAACTTTTTTATTCATTTGATATTTCCTTTTTTTTTTTTTCAGATAGCACACCAGCTGAAAAAGTCAGAAGCTGGGATAAAGGAAAGTAAACTTATGAAGGTGGAAATACATATTTCAATGAATTGGATAAAAATCATAAATTCAAAGAGCAAAGTATTTTTAACTTATTAACTTGTTTTACATCATTTTTAACTTTATATTTGTCATGTCATTATTGGTATTTTATGCCAAGTAAATTAATTATAATTATGTCAAGTTATTTGATTATATTTTTAATACTATTTTAATTCACATAGTTCATTTTTCACTGATGAAAAAATTCACATATAAAAAAAAAAAAAAAAGATTAAAAATAAATAAATAAAAAGAATTAAGGTTTATAATAAAGTTTTGCTAAAAGAAGATATTTACTAAACTAAGGATGCTTTTGTAAATGCTTCAATATCTAGATAATAATGCAGTAGACAAGCTTTAGCATTTCATTTTCATCATTTTCTTTCATCTGAACACAACATGTGTTTTGAGTTGGTTATCTCTTTAACAGGGGCGTTTTAATTTAGTTCCTGTAAAAGTTTAAGTTTATGAATGTTATTTTTACTATAAATACTAAAAAGATATATTTTTTTAAATATATACAATACCTATATTGTATATATTTTTTATATGTTAAATATTGATGAAGTTGTGTATTTTCAGGTAATGGTTTGTAATCGCCCATTGCATCGAGTATCCTACTGTGCTGATGACAACACTGATAAAAAGATATTTTCATTTATAGCAAAAGACCAAGAAAGCAACACTCATTCCTGTTTTGTACTGAAGTGTGAAAAAGAGGTTTCTGTTAATAAAAATATTTTTTTGTTAACTTATATTTTTTAAATACTTCAAGATTATAAAATTAAAATATATTTTTTTTCTTTTTATTTAATTTCGATTTATTACATCATTATTTTTTTGGTTTATTACATCAATCAAATAATTGATATATTGTTATTTAATATAAACAATAATGAAAATACTTCAAGATTAAAATTATTCTTCAATAATAAAAAGTACTTACAATACAAGATTAAAATTTAGATTTTTTTTTCTTTATGTTTTTTTCGATTTCTTCTTTTGTTTTCAGTTTTTGTAAATGCAGTAGTTTTATTACATCAATCATATAATTGATATATTATAAGTTAATAAAACAATAAATTTAAAATTCATTTTAATTATTTTTAAGTTTAAAATCTTTAATTGTAATATAACAGTTTAACAATATTAACTTGGTTTGTGAAAGATTTATAAGTAGATTTTGCTGTTAAAAATTTCATTAGTTACAATTTCTATATTTTTCTATCAGAATTTCTGAAAACACAATGTTTAGAAAGTTATTTGAGTCAGAAAGTTATTTGAGTAAGAAAGTTATTGGAGTCAGAAAGTTATTTGAGTCAGAAAGTTATTTGAGTAAGAAAGTTATTGGAGTCAGAAAGTTATTTGAGTCGGAAAGTTATTTGAGTCGGAAAGTTATTTGAGTCGGAAGTTATTTGAGTCGGAAAGTTATTTGAGTCGGAAAGTTATTTGAGTCGGAGTTATTTGATTCGGAAAGTTATTTGAGTTGGAAAGTTATGTTCAAAATTTTGATTCAGAAACCCACTTCTTATTCTTACATTACATACAATATTTTCCTTACGTAAATCAGAACTTTTACAACTTTTACTTTATTATTTTGTCTTTTGAACAAAACTCTTACAAAACCTAGAAGTTGAAAATATAGTTATCTTCATACTCATTCAAAGAAATCCAAGTTTTAGTTGAGCAAATTATATTTAAAATATTTTCAGTTTCTTTGTAAAAGCATTATATACATTTTGCTTGGAAAAAAAATTGATTAAAAAAATATATTTTTTTTTATGTGCACAGCTTTGAATGTAATTAGTAGAATAAAATGCGTTCAAATAAAGTATTAAAAAAAAAAAAAAAAAAATTCCAAGTTGTGGAGATTTTTAGGTTGTATTTAAATATACAACAAATTACATATTTAAATAACAATAAATTGTTTTTAAGTTTTTTGATAACAATTTAAAAAAAACAACCAATTAATAATATTCTTTTTTTTTCTTTAAAACTCATGTTTGATGAAGCAAAGCAGTGCATATTTCACACTGATACCATTCACTATACACTTCTTACACTTGACTTGGTTTGCAGCTGCTATTGTTATTGGAGTCGCTGTTGTTGCTTGGTTTATTTACTGCCTGTCATCAAAGTTAAGCTTACATTGTTTCCTTGCTTGATTTGATCCATCTTTTAATCTTTTAAGTATTTTGAGCTTATTGAATCTTTGCATGTCTACATTTTTTTGTGTCACTGTGTTGAATGAGAAACATTTGACTCAAAGCTGTGGCAAACAATTAGTCCATTTGTTGCAAAGTTGTGGCAAGCAATTGGACTGCAATTGTTTTACAACCTCTTTTAGAGATAACTTTGAAGTTGATGCTATGCAATGTATACTGATGTTAGATGTTGGTTTAGACTCAGAAAGGAGTGGCTGAGATGTTGTAGTTACTAGTGCTGATAGTGGTCGTTTTGGCATAGACTCTGATAGTTGAGATGAAAAAAATGTTGAAATGATGGTGTTTCAAATGTATTTGTAATTTTGACTGAATAATTTTATGTTGAGGGAAAACAAATCGGTATTTTGAAATCCAGTGACTATTTGCATGCGTGTATAAATTTATTCAGAGCTTTTCCTTGCAGATGACTAAAGCATTTTTTCGATAATTTGCTGAACTTTGGCTCTCCATAACTCTGTTGAAGTAATTTGTGCCAAACTTTTTTGATATTTAGCAATGACATTAAATATTGATATGTAACATGTATTAAGTGTCTTATATGTATTATAATAATATAATTTATGTGGTATCTATTTAAATATTGATATGTTACATGTGTCAACTGTATATATTATAATATTGTGATATATGTGACATCTGTTTAAATAATGAGTTGAATAATCTAAAAATTAAACTAATTACCTGAATTTTTTAATGGCACGAATTTTCACGAAATAAGCCACTGCAAGAATTACTTATCCTCCATCTGAGTTGAAATGTTATATATACAGCATTGTCTGGACCACTTAAGCATCAACCTTTGTTTAAAGTATTTTTGCTTTAAAAAAGTATGATGCAAAATTATCAATAATTGAAGCAGTTTCTATCTGTACAATTGAGTTTTTCATTTTTGCTAACCTATTTCACTGATCAGTTAGCACCATGCTTGCAAATACTGTGTTGCTTGCCATGATCACCAGAGAAACCTGTTTAAATTTCATAAAAATTCTACAAATAACATGAAGTGATACCTGTCTCATAAATCTTGATGTTACACTATGTGTTTCTGTAAAACTTGAAGAATTGAACAACAACATGAACCTTGAAGACACAGTATGAACATATTTATTTTGTTTGAAATTAATTTTTTGTAAAAATATATGCTTTATTATGATAGAAATGTGCTAGACTGTAAAACTCAAAAATAAGACAAAAATCCAAATTTTCTAATTGTTGACTTGTTGAACTATTTATCCCTTTTAACAACCTATTCATTGAAGTTTGATAATTGATAAAAAACTTGTTTCTATTATTAAATTTTTTTAATAAAAATAACTTGATTAAATTCTTATAACTTATTATATTATTATATTATTTATTGAATGCTAAGTTAAGTTATGCACTATATTTTTTTATTGCTCTACTGTATAGTATTTAAATTAAGTCTTTTCTTAACGTCGTTTTTAATCTTTAGAAAAAAATATTTCTAACCAACTAGATTTTAAAAATGCTTTAAAAATGTTCTTTTAAATTTAAATTTATAATTTTTTTTTAATGATCTTTTAACTGACACCAAAAAGTTATCACTAAGTCACTAATAATAATAATACTAATGCGAACCGAACGAGCTTTTTTGATACTATTTGAAGTTAGTTTACGCTTAATTACGTCAGTTTTATGAAAAAGATTTTAAAAGATAGTGTTTATTTTATATTATTAACGTTTTAATAAATTTAAACCACTTTTCATTGACTTGATAATTTTGCTTGATCGTTTCAGACCTATGTTTTTATAAGATTCCTGACCAGCATAGAAATTTCTACCAAAATTGGTTATAACAATAGCAATGTATTACGGAGTGTATATACTGGAGTGTAATGCTTCCGTTTGACTTATTTAGCCCTTAGCCCCCTATATGGATTTCAGAAAATCCTTTTTTTTACAAAACAGTACTGTAAACTGGGGTTACTTTGGACATGGGGCAATTTTGGATAAAAGTTGAATATTTTGTTTAGATACATTTAGCATCCATATTACTAAATATAGTTATATTATTAACTGTAACATCATTTTAAGATAAGTTACAGATGCTACATTTAATTATATTAAACTATATGAATTATATATGTATCTAAACAAAGTTTTAAATTTTTATTGTCCAAAATAACCTTAGTCTACGGTACCAATTCTTTTATATTAATTCTTTTATAAAAAAAAGTTTCATTGTCTTCATGTTGATAATAAACAAATTACTCTGAAAAAAAATCATCTTAAAATTATAAAAGCGATTTTAAAAATTAAAATTAATAAAGTAACAATTGTGCTAAATTTAAACAATCATTTAAGCTTTAATGGTGTTAGAAAGGATACTTATTGTTCAATGCTGTGTTGTTATATTTAAAACTTCACTGTTGTTATGACAACGTTGCTGAAGATGCGTGTAATTTATTTATGTCTGCCGCTATACTTTTCTTTTTTTTTTAAGCGCATAAAATAAAAATTATGTCAGTGGACATAATTTTTATTCAAAGTATAAAAATATATTTTCTTTGTTTACTAAAATGTTTCAAAAAAAAATAATTTCTACTTTTTTTTTTTAGGCGACAGATTTAACGCTAACATTTGGCGAAGCATTTGATTTAGCATATAAACGTTATATACAGACTGAAAAAGAAGAGCTAAAAAAGAACAAGGAACTAATAAATATTAGTGCACATATTGAAGAGTTCAAAAAAGAAAACCCAAAATTTCAGAAAGGAATTGAAGCATCTACTTTATTAAGTTCACCACGTCAAATGGTGTGTTTCAAAATATATATATTTTTAATTTCTTGTCCCAGACTTATTTTCTTAATTAATTATTTAAGTCTAAGACAAAGTTAATTTAGTTTTTTTTTACCGTATTTCTCCATTATTTTACATTTTATGTTCTTATGTTATTTAATTTTTGTTTGTATTTAAGAATAGGTTTTAGTTACATTATTTTTAATGAAGCTATGTCAATATTCTATATTTTATATATTATATGTTAGGATGAACCGCTCACTAGGACAGTTCCTTTAAGTGCATCTGCCCGATTATCGTCTACTTTATTAGAAGAAAATTTAGTTAAAGAAAATACATCTGAAAACGTCATCACTGATAATGCTCGCTTTCTTTCTAATATAGAAAACTCATCGTATGAAGTTTTTCAAGATGCCTCAGCTCACAACCACTCGAGTTTGAACGACTTTGATTGGTTTAATTATTCGAATTCTAATAATAATGCAATGCACAGTCGTCCATTCGATCATAATGTTGATCCGTCAATAGTCGACCAACTTCAAGATTCCAAGGTTTCCGATTCAGGTCTTTCGAATACAGACTTTTTTGATTTTTTAAGTAAAAGTCCCTCTGAACAAGACTTTGCACTTACTAATGACCCTTTTGCCGATAATCCACATTGGAATAACGTTGTTAAAAAAGAATTAAGTATCAGTGAATCTTTTGATAACGATGTTTTAAACTTACCAACGAATCCCTTTCGGGTTAATTCTGACCAAAGTTGTAATAATATGTATTCACAAAATGGTTCCGCAAGATTAGAAAGCGAAACAAAGGAATCTGATAGTTTTTCACAATTTCTTTCAAGTTTAGTCGGCAGAACGGAAAATCTTGAAATAAACAATAATTCTGACCAGTTTTCTAGTGGAGCGTTTTTTAATTCTTTCGAAACTAACTTTGACGAAAATGGATTTAAAGCAACAAACGAAATAAATTTATCATTTGAAACATTAAATAGCAATAACCTAGATTTAATTTCCCCATCAGAAATTCAGACTTCATCAACACCACGAAACGATTTAAGTTCAATTAAATGTGAGGTTAGTAGTTTAAAAAGTAAATGTGCATGCTAGCGGATACTTAGTTGCGTATATATGCATGTTAGCGGATACTTAGTTACGTTTATGTGCATGTTAGCGGATACTTAGTTACGTATATGCTTAACCTTATTATTATTTAGAATTCTCGTCCACGTCCGACTGGCAATACCTTGAAAGGTAATCTTCTTCCAGCTCCTCCTAGTAAAAAAACTATGAAAGTTACTACGGCTGTTTCAAAGCCTATTACCCCGATTGCTGCTCCAACAGTGCGCAGTAATTCTATTTCAACAGTGCGCAATAATTCTATTCCAACAGAGCGCAATAATTCTATACCAACAGAGCGCAATAATTCTATTCCTGCGGACAGTGAAAGCATCTCAAATGCGAGAGATGTAAAACAATCAGATGCTTCACGTAAGGTCAACCGATTGTCAGTCGGTAACATTGCTCATATACTACCTAACGTTGAAAAAGCGCAATCTCCTAACACAGACTTTCGATCGCGATCTAGATCTTCAGTTTCAGCGAAGAAACAATATTCTTTATTTCAGGTGTCAAAAACTCTCGAAGGTTTGGAAACATTTTCTTACGACTTAATTGCATAAAACATACCTCAATGAAACAAGCCTTTAAAGTTTTATTTTTAATGGACTACAAAAGATTAGATTAATATTGTTAATAAAGAACGTTTTGACAAGAACATTGGATAAATTTGTTTCACTGAGGTATTGATATTTTTTGATCTTTTTTTTTTTAAGTTATACTAATTTTTTCTTTAATTTTTAGGTATGATTGATTGAAAAAACAATACATTATAAGTTGATTGGTTGAACGAATAACAAATCTTAAATTAAATTGTTTAAATGGATAGTATGCGTGAATTTGGCATACAACTTTGGCAATGATGCTATGGTTGATCTTATTCTCCTAAATAGTCTTATGAAAGCGTTAGGAACAGTCCATAAATTACGCGACGCTAAATTTATTTTTAAAATAAAAAAGTTCATTTGCACTTTAGCGCGGCGATTTTCATTGAACTTGTAAGTTGAATTTAGTCTTTTGTTTAATTGTTTAATGCGAGGGAAAAGTTGTGATCATTTTATGTTTTGTTTAATATTTGAATTTAGCTTTGCGTAATTTATGGTCCCTTATGAAACTTCTTAGCAAGTTATTATGGACGGTCCCTTATGAAACTTCTTAGCAAGTTATTGTTATTTCTTTACGTATATATTTTTTTGAATATTTTAAGATTTATTCAACAATTACAATACAAAGACAATACAGCCTACAATACAATTTTAAACGTATTTACTTTAAATATTTTTTTTGTTCAATTTTCTTTTTTTGTAAGCGAATTTGTATATTTTTATAAATGAAGTTTTTTTTGAATATTTATTTAATAGTGTTTTTAAAGGTTTTTTTATGTAAACTAAGTTTCTAAAAAAATAAACAGTAAATGAAATTATATGTAAATTTGTCTTTTCAACCATGATAAAATATAGATCGAAGACTATCGTTCAGTTTTGTAGTGCAGCTATGAGTTCTAACCCTTTTACAAATTATTAGGCATTTTAGAATATAACAAATTCTAAATGGTTAAAATTTATCAACTTGTAAATGCGCAGTTTTTAAGATATAGCTTTTAAATTTTCAATTTTATCGTGTGTTTTGGTTTATTTATTTTTAATTTATTTATTTTTTTCTAGTCGATTTAATGTTTGTGTATTTTACAGAAAATCGTAAATAAAGACATAAACTTAAAAAACTCTTAAAAATTATATCTATAAATTATAGATGAAACTATCTTAAATTATTATTTAAGATAGTTTCATCGTCATAAAGATTTTTAATATTATTAAAGATAAATATAATATCAAAAACACAGTTACGCATGCAGGAAGCACTCATTAGTAATATTATTTTTTAAAATTTTATCAAAAATTTACCGACAAGTAATTAAGTAATCTGACGCTAATTATAAAAGAAGATCTGGTTCATTAACAACACTTAAACAACACAACAGAACTAGAATGTCCAGTAGAAAAAGCAACAGTTATAATTCCACTTGTAACAGTATTAACTGTTACATATTATAACCCACACATATTACTAGAAATTTGTAAAAAGGTAAAAAAATACAAGAACAAAATTTAATATAGTACTTGAAGTAAACAATGTAAAATTATATATATATATATATATATATATATATATATATATATATATATATATATATATATACATACATACATACATACATACATACATACATACATACATACATACATACATACATACATACATACATACATATATATTCAAATAATTTAAATGAAAAAATACAACTTTACAATGGAACTTAAAGTTTCATGCCGTTCGGCAATTATCAGCCATATTATTCAAATATAAAATAAAAACCGTTATAAAAAATACAAATTTAGGGTTGCAACGGCATTTTACGTCAAGTATACGTGATATATGAGTATTTCTGAAATTAGGTGCATTTTGCCTGTCCAATAATTTTAAACATATAGTTAAAACATTTTGCGTCATAAAAATTATGATCTTATGTTCTGAAACAGCTACTTATACAAATTTTAAATATTTTGGAAAGTTTCATCTTTCTTAAATTTAATGGTCTAAGGTTTTCTGAAGTTGAAAGTGGCTTAGGTTTCAGATTTTACGCGTCCTCGGTGTTAATAGTGCTATATTTTGCTTAGATTTTCATTAAAATCACCAAAGTTATTGCTAAACTTTTGAATTGACAATATTAAAATGTCTGATTTGAATATTTTAATTATATTATATGGTTGCGTGTTTGCTAAATAAAAGTCCTCCATTTTACTATTTTGTACATAACAATTACAATTCACTGACAAAATAATAAATCCCTTGGGTAGTTACCGTAAAAAAATGCTTTATTTCATTTTAAAGTATTTGCGTATTATTAGGAATCTATATATGAGCGGTAATTAAGGCAAATTTTATCGCGTTGTCATTTTAAAATAAATAGATTCATAGCGTATGTTTTTGAATAGTCAGGCACGTAACGGATGAGTTTTTATTTAGGTAAATATTTATATCTTTGAAATTTATATGATAAATTTATATGATTTAAAAAAAAAATCATTATTGCATTGAATTGACTAATTCATTTTAAACGTATGAACAGAAACATAATAAAAATGTCAAGTACGTAACAGTCATGATTACGTTACGGACGTAACAATAGCGTTACGTATTTGACAAACATGTTAAATAAATGACCGTTTATGTAAAAAACCAGTTTATTAGTTGGATAACTAAGAACTTACATATCAGAAATTTTTATTTTAAACCATAAGTATAGTTATTATTTTAAACCATAAATATTTTTTTATTCATCATTTAATAGTTCTACTTTACTGCTAAGCTATCGGTATTAAAGAACTGATATTATATTTGTTTCTATCAGAGATCTGAATTACGATTATGGCAAAGAAGACAAAACCAAACAAGGAAAGGCAATCGAAATTCAGAGCCAAAATAAGAAATAATCCTGTGAAAATTAAAGATTACAAGAAGAAGGAACGAGAGCGTCAAATGCAAAGAAGAAAAGCTACAAAGCCGAAGACTGAACGTGAGCAGCGACGTCAACAGAAACAATGGCGAGAAACGCAACAGCGTATGGGCGCTCTGAAATCAAAAGAGCACTTCTGTTTCATAATGTTTTATGTGATACCTTACGCGAGAAGTATTCAGCGACCAAATCAGACAGAGAAAAGTTTGTCATTGCAAAAATTATTACATCTAAACTGATGAGGAAGTATAAACTAATGAAAACATGTCAGCATTTCACTGGTATTAATACACGCCAAGATCAAATTGCTCACAGTATTGTGTAATATATTAGTCTACAAGATATAAGTCTACAGTATTTCGTTATGCATCTGTTGTATTCTATGAAAGAGATGTTAACAGTAGGATAATTACCAGCAAGAATGACACTATCACGCGTAAAGGTGAAAAAAACAAAACAACGAAGACTTTTGCTAAATACACTTTCAGATCTGCACAAAAAGTTTGCTGTAGAAAACCCAAAAATAAAAGTTTCATATGCTTCATTTTGTGCTTGTAAACCATTTTGGGTGGTAATTTCGACTGCACGTGACAGAGAAACACGTTTTCACAACTTCGACGTTAACACAATTTCGACTGCACGTGACAGAGAAACTTGCCTCTGCAAGCTGCATGAAAATGGACGCTTTATTATTAACAAGCTTGCTCAGCTGAAGATCTTGCCGTCAAAATATATGACTGTTTGTAATTGTGTAAAAAAATAGTATGCAATAATTTGCAAAAAGAGTGCTTTTTGAGAACCTGTGAAACATATTGCTTAAAAGATAAAGAATTACTGGAAAGAGAGTTTGGTGGAGAACAACCATGCAAATGGCAGCAATGGAACACAATTCAGGAAAACAGACTGATCAAAGATAAGAACACAATAGTAAAAAGAACTATAAAACAGGAAATTAACGGGACTGTTGGAGAGCTTGTAGGATCATTATGTTTTCACGTATTCACACCAATTTAAAAACTATTGCATGCTGAAGCCTAGCCTTTCGGATAGCACTGCAGTACTAGTTGTCGACTTTTCAGAAAACTATACGTGTACAATCAATTATCCATACACACCGGTGTTTCATACTTGAAGGAAGAAATTTTATCATTTTGCACAGTGTCAGATTGCACCAAGCATGAGCCCGCTGCAATATGGGCTCATTTGCTGGCAATTCTGCGTCATCTAAAAGAACATCATCCAACGCTTACAACAATACATTTTTGGAATGATAGGCCAACAACACAGTATATGAACAAGCATCATATGGTGTTAACTTGTCATTATATGTATGATGAAAGATTTACAAGTGGCAGCTGGAATTACTTGGAAGCTGGCCATGGTAAGAGCGCAGCAGATGCGATCTAAAACGTACCGCTGATCAAATAGCCGACCATGGTGTCATGATAACTTCAGCTTCAAATTTTGTAGAAGCTTTACACCAGAAAACTGTTATCAGGCTATTTGTAGTCAGCGAAAAAGATATTGGTGCTATAGCTAAAATAATCCCCGAAGGAGTGAAACCTATTGCAGGAACAATGAAGCTACATCAATTGCAATTCGTTAAGAAAGGAACTGTTTCTGTTCGTAATTTTTCATGATTTTGCCAGATCCCGAATACATGTAATTGCCATGAGGCACGGAGGGTTCAGTTTGGTCTGCTGAAAGTCGTTGCAGAAAATGAAAATGAACATGTTGCTGAGATTGAATCCGATCTGCTCAATACAGCAACAGATATTGTACAACTAGTTGCAGATGGGCAATCTCAAATAGTTAGCCAGTCACACGATCTGATAAATGCTGATGGTGCTTCAAATGTCGAACAACTTCCAATGACAGTTAAACTTATTATGCTCGAAGGCACGACTGATGTATTGTTCAATACGATAATAAGCGTTACGTTGGGCAGATACTTGATAAAGATGCAGTTTCAGATGAATGTAAAGTATCCACATTACAATTGACAGGAATGAACAAATTTAAATATCCAAATCGTGAAGACAAAATATGGTATAAATGGGATCAAATAATCAAAAAAGCTTTACAACCGGTTGTAGTTTCTAGACGTGCAATGGTAGTTAGTGAAGAAGATTGGCAGAGCATAAATGCAAATGATTAATCGGTGTTCATCATATTTTCAATATATTGTTGACTAGTTTACTGCACTTAATATTCTCCATGTTTTTTTTTAATTTGCTTATATCTAAATCACTGTTTAAGTCATTTAAAATAATTTTAAATTATCAAATAATAGTCATTTAAATCTGGTAATGGAATTTACGTAAAGTTTTTGGTAATTGTCATGAGAATGATGGCTGCTGACAAATAATACAGAATGAAAAAAATAATTTTTTTTTTTAATGAATACTAATTCATTAAAAAAAAAACCTTTGTCAACTAACTAAATGTAATGTTTATAATAGCCTACTGCATATATAAAGTGGTGGTTTCGATAAAGTCCATCATTTAATATTGTTATGTCATGTACATAACGCACTGTCGCGTACGTAACGCGATTAAAATTTTAGTTTCAAAATTAAACTTAAGTAAAAGAAATTAAGTTTTGTTGGTTATTTGTACACACATAGGAGTTAGTTAAATACAAAACAAAAGTATTTCTGCTAAAGTTTTATGCAGTTTATCTTTAGTGAAAGTAGTCTTTTGAAAACGCGTCTAATTTTGGAAATAATATATAGTCTTTGAATATCATATTCTTGTTATACGTTATAATAAACAACAACAACAAGATACTTATTTTCCTTTTCAAATCATACAATAATATTATAATAATAATAAATATAATAATAATTAGAAAAAAAAAATCGATTCTATTGATTATAGTAAGTAAAAATAATTGATTAATATATAAATATATATATATATATATATATATATATATATATATATATATATATATATATATATATATATATATATATATATATATATATATATATATATATATATATATATATATATATATATATATGGAGAGTTGTGGGTAGTTTTAGCAATATGTAAGATTATTTTTAGTAGCATGTTAATATGTGTTGATATAGCTATCTGAAAACCTATTTCAGTATTCTTTGTTATTGGAATAAACTGAAGCAGGCAATCAGTTAACAGAAAATCTAGCACAAAATAATGTAAGTAATCAAAGAAAATCTGACTAATATTAAACCATTTTAATAAGATAAAAATAAAACAATTATAGTGCAAACAAGACTCTTAACCATAACAAAATTTAAGTTTTTATACTTAAGAGTCATTTTTTGTAAGAATCAGGCAGTCAATGGAAGTGACCTCGTCCAAATTGCTTGAATTTTTTATATATTGATCAGAATATAGAGAAAACCTGTTGGGGAAAAAAAAAATTTCAAAAATGTTTCGTTCACTCGGAATCTGGGCTTAAATTTTTGAGATTTTTTTAAAAATTTTTAGAAATTTAGTTTTTGCCACCTTTGAACCCATTTTTTTGGCAAGGCAAAAAGTTGCACATAGCTTTTATAGCTAATATCAGACGTAACCCAAAAGCTCTCTCCAAAAAATATAAAAAAGTTGCGTGACACTGTGCGGTTGGTTAATTATCATAGTTCAAAAGTACAAAATCAATCAGTTTTGTCAATTTTTAATCGGAGTTAATTCTAGCGGCGAAGTGTTGCACACAATTTTTCTTTTAGGATTTGAAATTATCAAAGGTATTGAGTCTAAAAATGCAAAGAAAGTTATGTGATACCTAAGGCCTATTAATATATTAAGGCTTGAATTTGGAAAAAAATGTTTTAGTATACTTACAATATGAACCATTACGGCAGAGGCGCTTAGTTTTGTAAAAATGTAAACATATCCAACTGTCAATACAAAAAGGTCCTAACATAATAATAAAAAAAATTCGTGTGATTTTGTCACACGCATGATATAACATGAAAAACTGAACAAAAATCTAACTTCAAGATAACTATATTGCTAATTAAATAAAACATAAATCAAACATTTAAATGTTTTTCCATTTAAAAATTAGTTTTTCATTTATTAACAGAGTCATTTACACACATTATCCACCACATCACACATAATTTCTACTCTGCAGCAGTAAGTTTCTCTAAGAATAATGATATGACTGTATTATAGTCTTCTTCGGATAATGAATAATCGCCACAACCACTGATTAGAAAAGGAGCATTTACTAAACAGATAATTTTATCAGTTTGGTTATTTATCTCCTCGGTAGTAACTGGCCAGCGAAAAGTATTCTTCTCTTGCCCGTTAATCATACAATTAACTCTGATCCCAGTTATAGATACCTAAAAGTATTAGCGCAACATTTAAAATAATATAATAAAGAGTTTATGATTTGTTTAATTTTGCTTGCATTCAATAAAACTTGTAAAGTCTTATATAATGTCATTCTGAAATTATTTTTACATTTTATTTATATTCTTTTTATTTTAGAGCACTGTTTTGTAAAACAAAATAAAAACTTGAAACTAATATATACTTTGAATAATATTACCTCCACAATATATCCAATATTCCATTGTTTTTCATATGCAACAGCAACCCAATCATTCACTTTCCATACAAGACAAATTTCTTTTGCAAGATTGGCGATGTCTTCCTCATATTTATTATCATCTTCATTGTCTCCTGTCAGATTAAAGTCATCATTTTCGCCATAAACTTCTTTGTAATCGTTAACCTGACTATTTTTATTATTTTCTGTTGTCGGTTCTACCAGCTTACCTTTTCTTTTCAGGTTACTAAATCTATAACAATATCAATTGTACATATTTTTAAACATATGTAAACAAACACACAAAATTATAACTTTCACCTAAATTTTAATTTCATATTTGTAAAAGAACTATTTAACAGTAAGAAACATAATCTAATTTGCAAAAGTTTTGATAGCAACAATGCCTACCTTGAAAATAAAGATCTTATCTGTTGACTAGTTACATATTGATCAGGCGGAAGTTCTCTCCTCAGCTGCATGTGAACCTACTCAGGGCTCATTTTATTACCTGATTCTTCTCCACGAATAAAGTATTTATACAACAGTTCTTTCTGCTGATTTGAAAATCTAAAAGAACCTCGAACTGGTAATGCCCAACCTTGCAATAGAAAAATGTTCATGCAATGTGGTTTGTCTTTTACGGAAGCACTGTTAGAGGATGAAGAAATTGGCATATTTAGTTGTGAAGTAATTTTCATCTTATGAAAAAACGAGTTGCGAACTTTATCCAATGATATTAATGATTTCGGAACTGTATGAAGACCGGATAGCATGTGTTCTTCTAACTCAGCATCGCTTTCAAATGATAAAGTACAATTCATTTCAGTGCAAAATCTTAATGAATATAACTGCCTGTCACTTCTTTTCTATTTTTCCTTAAGTGACTTGTTACGCTTAATTGAATTATCTGTTTTGCTATATGGCAAGAACAACTTAATCGAGGGTTGAATATTAAGATTTCCATACTCTTGTTCAATTCCCTCACCGCTATTGAAATAACGCCACATCTTCATACTTTTCTCACCAAACTCAAATGAGTGATAGTTGCTAATGTTCTTAATCTTTGGTCCAGTAACTACAGTTTTATCATTGCTAATTTGAGCAACTGCTACTTTTGCATCTTTAGCGCCAAAACTATAATGCATAGCCTAGTGTATATCTTCAGCAGTCAAAAGATTATTACCAGAGTCAACGTAACTCCTTAAAATTGTCTTTACAACTGCACTCTCCCTGTCACATTGATCTTTTCTACAACAGGGTTCATTATAATCATATCTCAGCAACTTTATATCTCTCTCTTTGCATACATTGTAGATTGCTTCAGCTGAAAGATTTCCCTGATAGCAGCCGGCATTATCGGATTTGGTAAACATTTTCTTGATTTGCGGTTGATCAATTCTGAATTGGTCTAAAACTGCAGTGGCTAACAAAACAACATCACCTATTCCCTGATCACACCTATACATTGAAGTAAAGTAAACACGTTTGAATAACTTTCCTGCTATTTTTATGAAGAATATATCCACATGTAAACTCATTCCTTTCTTGCCAAAAAACTCTCTTTGGCTCTCTCTGTATCGAACCGGAAAAATTTTTTGACAAAAATCTTTAAGCCAGAAAGCAGTTTCATCGTTTAATTGCTTAAAAGCTTCGATTTTTGCCTTTTTCTGTTGAGAATCTCTCATCAGGTATTTTATGTAGTTGAATACATCCTTTACAGCAATTTCCAAATCATAAATAGAATCAGCATCGTCAGAATTTTGAATTGTTAATTCTTTGATCATCTCGATAGCTTTGCACAAATCATAGCAATCGGCACATACCACTTCTGATATCTCTGTGTTGGATTGAAGATTTTTTTTAGATGGATCTAATAAGGCACGTTTTGAGCTATGAGAAGAAATGTTTGAGTCATTGACACTACAATTGGTTTGATAACTTGTTTTCAAATACCTTTTTCCTTTTTCAAGGGCAGCTTCGAGAGATTTAGAACTAAATCTTTGTGCCAATTTTTGTAATGTTTGAAAACCATTCATGCCTGAAGCAGTAACATCATCTAATCCAGCTAAGCTTTTTCGACTTGAAGGTTTTATTGCATGCAATACTTTCCACAAACTTGAATCAGATAATGGTATATAATTGTTTTCACTACAACTTTTTCGATAGAACATGATAGCGTGGCTATATTTTTTCGTCAGTATTGCATGCACTATCTTTTGTTCTTCACCGCTGTCGTATTTTAATTTGGTTATTCCATAAGCAACATCATGCAAAATACCGCTTGTAAATATAAAGTCTAAGAAATGTTCACACTTTGTTGGTTCAAGACTAGATCGGACGAATACTTTCTTCTCTGGAAATGCCAACCCTTTATGAGATGCATGCCATTTTCTTGCTGTTTCTATACGATGTTTGGTACACTCAAATGTGTTCATTATAAACTTTTTGGTATACTTGGTATGGTCTAATAATGAGAGGATAACTAATTTTTCCATGGAATCACTTTGCTTATATACTTTCTGAGCACGAATAATTTCAATTGGGAGAGGGCTATTTATTTCATCAACATTTTTACTGTTAAGAAAATCTATAAATATTTCCTCTTGTCCAGGAGCAACAGCTTCCGCAAATTTTTTCTTTAATAAGTTTTCTAGGCGAACATACTTGCGTTTTAACTTATCTTTAGTAGTATCTTCTAGATATTCGAACTTCCTTTTTAATCTAAATTTTATTGGACTTGCATTAGGAACCTCAGTTACACTCTCACGGCTTCTTAGAGATTCGTCCAAAATCTCCTGTGAAACATTAATTTCACCGGGATCAAATTCTTCATCTGGAGTAGCAGGTGTCATATATGTTTGTTCTTGTTGTGTTTGTGTTTCTGTACATAAATTGGTGCTTTCGTTGACTCTAGATAAAGCAGTTTCTTGCTTTAAATGGGTAAAACACAGCATTGCACCAACTGAAAATACTTCATTGTATCGCTTTGACATTGATATGACGACATGTATTGGTGACGCCCTTAAAGCGGGAGATTTTTTTCCTTTTATATTTAGATGGTGAGGATGAAAGCATGTTTTTGGAGGACTTCATGCAATACCAAACGTGTACCGGTGAAAAGCACATATTTGTTCATCCTTTTCAAGATTTCTTTTAAGAAAATGGACTTATTTGCAATAAGTCCATTTTCTTCCCAAATATTATTATCGTTTAATCGCATGACCTAAAAACAATTTTTTAAACAATTATTAAGTGTGTCATTTAAAGCATTGTTTATAATCTGACTTTATAGAGAAATTGCAAATTGTACTGAAATTTGATCAAAATAAAATTTGATAAATACCTGACATTAACCAAACAAACTTCTTGTGCTCTAATTACAACACTACAAGCAATTGTATTTCTTATGCATGATTTCCTTGAAGAAGGCTTTACATTTGTTTATAGTTAATTTACAAAAAAGATCCTTTGGAGCTAGGTTTTATTAAGTGTAGTTAAATGACCAATAGTAGACTTTTTTGTGAGTCTTTTAGAAATGTGCATAAGTAAAAAGATTTTGGCAGATTTTCCCAGAAAATATTTACCAGAATTTTAATAATCCTTAAAAATATTATGCAAGATATTGCTTAGTTGTCTACATAAATACTACTGTCAGCTTTCTGAAGATAGCACAATTATATATACTAAAGCAAGTAATAATGGTAAAAATTAACAAAAAGATTTTGATGTTAAACTTATGATCAATAAAAATTACTTTATAAAGAGAAGAACCTATATATTCAATTCAACCTCTGTCTAATTTTATTTGTCATCTTTTTAGTATTTTATGTTATTTCTCTTATTCTAATAAAACATTGCAGTCATTTTTTTCAATTAAAAATTTGCGAAACAAATTTTAAAGATTTGATCTAGCAGTTTCAATTTTACAAATAAAAACCGCCAAAAATGGGGAATCAAATATAGATCTCGTATTGTATTGCAAATTACTATAAAAAATATTATTATATTTTTTATAGTAATTTGCAAAAAAAAAATTACATATTCATTTAAAAAAGATCAAGTAAAAGAATTCCAAAAAAGGCAAAGACAAAATAAACATTTCTAGCAAAAATGTATTTCTTCTTTTTATTTCAATTATAAAAAATACAAAACAACAAACTTTTTTTTTGTTCAATGGAGAGTTTTAGGCAATCTGAGCAACATGAAAGATTATTTTTAGTAGCATTTAGGTATATGTTGATATAGTTATCTGGAAGCCTATTTCAGTATTCTGTGTTGTTGGAATAAACTGAAGCAGGCAATTAGTTAACAGAAAATCTAGCACAAATTAATGTAAGTACTCAAAAAAAATATAACAATTATTAAACCATTTTAATAAAATAAAAATAAAACAATTATGGTGCAAACAAGACTCTTAACCATAACAAAAATTAAGTTTTTATACTTGAGCCGTAAAAAAACTGGCGCCTTAATTTTTTACGGTAAATGCAACAAATCAGGCCGTGTAATTTAAGTAGGCCATTATATATATATATATATATATATATATATATATATATATATATATATATATATATATATATATATATATATATATATATATATATATATATAGGCCCGCCGCAATCCTTTATGACGCCCGGGGTCAAAAATTATCTAGCGCCCTGTCATATTGATCTAATTCTAAAAAGTTTAGGTACTGTCCAAATGCTGTCTTTTTATTTTATTTTATTATAATTTTTTTTTGTTTATGCGACACAATGATCGCAACAAGTGACCAACGGAGCCGTCCAGTTTCGTAGACCTGAGAGATGTGATAATAAAAACAGTTAGAAGATGGTGTCATTGAATAAAAAATAAAAATCATAAGAAAATATAAAATAAGTGATAAGACTTTGTGAAGGTAAAGAACGAAGTAAATGCTCGGGGGGCAGGGGGAGAACAAACTAACACTCTAATCACTCTGTATGTAGATCATATGTAACAAATAACAAATATTTGATATACTGATTTTAAAGACTGTTGATGTCTACAGGTGTGATGGTGTAGTGCATTAGTATGTACCGTTTGTTGTCTAGTATGGTCTCGTTATGTTTCCGTTCACTTTCAAATCGGGTGAATAGAAAGCTAAACACACTCACTTCTTGCGTTTATAGGCTAGCACATCAGAGCCAGACGTAAGACCTACAGAATGGATTTCAATTGATCGAATGCGCACATTAGTCACCGAAGGCCACAAGCCATCACTCTTAACCAAAAGAGCTACTGCCCCGTGCTGGTGTGGAATGATGTGCTATGAAGTGAGATTTTAGATCCGAGCACATAATCAGCGAGCGCTGATCCGACGTGCATTGTGGAGCTTCCGACTGAACGTGTGCGTGCGTGTCAGCGTTGTCATTAAGTTATTGAGTGCCGTAACCACATCCAGCGGGATGTGGTTACGGCACTCAATAACTTAATGACAACGCTGTAACCACATCCCGCTGGATGTGGTTACGGCAATGTCCGTTTTGTCGTTGTGGTGTACATTGGAAAAAGTCGGGGATCACCAGCCACAAAGAATAAATTTTTTTGCTTATGCGACACAATGATCGCAAAAAGGGACTAATGGAGCCGTCCAGTTACGTAGATCTGGGAGATGTGAAAATAAAAACAGATTGAAGATGATGTCATTTAGGTAAAAAAACATAAATTAATGCAAAGACTATTTAGTAGGAGGAGTAAAAGTAAGCAATTCAGGAAAAGAGGAATAAAAACTCACACTCTAGTCATCTTTTAGCAAATGATAAAACAATGATCTATGAGTAAACAAGTCAATAAAAATCCGCTGGTTTATAATGGTATTCATAACTAAAATAATCGCATCAAACAAATGTCTAATAAATGTGGTACTATATATGTTTTAAGCTCTAGATGAAAAATTGAGAACTGATAATCACCTGTGTAACATAAAAATATATAAATGTCGTTAATGTAACAAATACATAATAAAAAGCTCAAAAAGCGCAAAAATACATGGGTTTAAGAGGTAAAAAAATGTTGGTGCCATAATAACCAATTAAAATTAAGTAGTGCATAAATGGTGATCCCCCTCCTCAGGAATGCCCTGCGATTAGTGATCGACCGAAATTCGGTTCGGTTCCGGTTCCGGTCATAAATTTGGCCGGAATCGAAATTCCTGTTTCGGTTCCGGCTAGATTTGAGATTTCGGTTTCGGCCGGAATTTCGGTTCTAAATGCTACCGAAAATAGATATTATAAAACTTTATTTTAAATAAATTATTTAGCATTGTAGCGTAAATATATTTTGATTAAAAAAATTTAAATAATTTTTTTGCTAGTTATTTCAACTTCTTATATTATTTTTTGCGTCCGATCGCGTTGTTACTTTTATCTGGTTTTTAATTATCATGTTTAAAATATCATGATCTACAAATTTAATGACGCTACAATGTTATCTACATTGTAGAGTCATATGTTTATGGACTTGATTATTTATTTATTTTAATTATCGCATGGAATTGGTAACGGTAAAATCTTTACGAACTTGGTGATTTTTTTTTTAATTATCACGTGGAATTTGTTTGAAATAAATTAAAAAAGTTTTTATTGGTTTCATTCATTTTTTTAAAGCAAGTTGTTTTAATGTTTTCTCGTCGTTAACCCTTTCTGGCCTGAATTATGCAAATGTAATTTTAAAAAAAATTTTTTCTTGAAAACACACCTATTATAAGTCAAAAATCAAACCCAGACAGAAAAAATTATATAAAACATTTCATACAGCAAAAGATAGCTATGTCGCGTATTGTACACAACAGGCCACAACGGCCGTATAAGACAAGGTACAATAACACAGTTATCAACAGTTATTCGTGAAACTGGCGAAAACAGTTACTCTTCTTTGAAAGGCAAAGATTTGCATTGCACTTAGTGCATACAAAAACAGTTTGTCCTTTGCACCCTGGACGCTTGCACCTCTGCCTCACACCATGTGCCGGCCAGTGACCAACAGAGTCTGTGCGAACATCCTGAGTTGGCACAGGCTTAGCAGGTCCCCTCTTCTTCTTGCGCTGCAGCTCTGCCTCCATACTGGTTGATGGTCTGCCACGCTTCTTTGCTGTCATGTCTTTGCCTTCACGACAAAGAGCATCAGCTATTTCAAGCTTGAAGGCCATAAGATCCTTCTGCTGACGCTTATCAACTCCCATATCACGACAATCCCGGCGATACAGTAACCAGCCAGTTGCCACTGCCAAGTCCACAAAATGGAAAAAAAAGCGGTGGTAATATTTCTTTGATTTCAAGTGGATCCGATACCTCGCCATGATGGCATCCAGGGTATCAACTCCTCCCATGAACTTGTTGTAGATCTGTATGATTTCTGGGCGTGGCACGTCAATATGCTGCTTTGTAGTACGATCCCACCGCCTCGCAGTTGACACTGGTTCTGCACTAGCAAATGTACTGGCTAGTGTTACAGACTTGTTGTCAAACCACTTGACAACTCGAACTTCGACACCATTGACCACACCCTCTCTTTCTTCAAATGAGCCACGCCCTTTCTTCTTCAGAGTTGCATCAGCAATCATCTTGCAATTCTGAAGACGATTCGCACGAACTGTCCCAACTGCTAATATGTTCCTATTAGCTAGGGCTGACAGCAACTTCAGTGACGTAAACCAATTGTCAAAAAACAACAGGTACTGCTTCTCTTGCGGCAAGACCTCGACCAGCTGAAGCACAATGTTGCCACTGGCACCAATGTTTGCTTGATTGGATGCTGCCTGAATCTTTCCAGTGTATATTATGAAATTATGCACAATTCCAGTCACATCACACAGCATAAACACTTTATAGCCCCATTTGTAGGGCTTGCTCGGAATGTACTGTTTCATTCCCGACTGTCCCTTGAATGGGATAATTTGTTCATCCACTGACAACTTATGGTCAACTTCCAGTGAATGGAACTTTGGCAAGAGAGAGTCAATCAACGGACGTATTTTGAACAATTTATCTCTCTGAACGTCATCTGGAGCAAGCATATTTCCATTGTCGTTGAAGTGAAGATTACTTTTCAGTTCAACCCACCTGTCACGTGACATCACATCTGCAACCTGTGACAAACGCGATGCTTTGCCCCAGTACATCTTACTTCTTGGCAGATTAAAAATAGACATGTACATAGTCATACCAAGAAACTGTTCAATTTCATCCTTGGAACAACCAATAGGCTTATTTACATCTTTTTGTGTTGCATACAGATTGGTGTGATCAGTAATGTGTTCCACCAACCCACTGTCAAAGAAGTAACGAAAGTACTCCACTGGCGACTTTATGGTATCAGCAGAAGCACGTTGATCAGCAGACTCTGGCATTGACTTTGCAGATGATTGGCCAGTAACACATTTCCAAACAGTAGATCTTCCAACAGCAGCAGAAGTGGAAGGCTGCTCATCATCGCTGCTGTCTTGCTGGTCAGATACTTCGTATTCTTCTGTATCGTCACCAGATGATACTTCAGCAACTTCATTGTCACTCGACGAGAGCTCATCATCATCACTTTCTGCAGGAATGTTACGAACAAAACGAGCTGTTGTAGCAGTCTTCTTGTAGAACTGAACAGGCTTCATCTAAAATCAGAATACAATTTATGCTATGATTAGTATTGGTATCTAGTATTATATATCACTATGTTTGCAATAAAAAATACAAAAAAAATATAAAATATGCACAGATACAAAAATAATATCAATATCACTACTAACAGAACAATCATTATAGCAAATACTATATCACAAATAATAATAGTAATAATATTACAAATCATAATATAGCCCAAACTTGCCCTAATTACTAACTCTAGCCTAACCCTAAGTCGCACCTCAGACACTCTATAAAAGTATAGCAGATATAATTGGTATCTATAAGAACACTAAACAAATATATAATAACTATACTAAAACATGGCTATGATACTATTGTAGCTGCTTGTATTACCAGCAATAATAATAATAATATTAGTAATAAATTATTATTATTATTACTACTATTAGTATTATAATTATTATTCCTAGTAGTAATAAAATTGAACACTATTATGAACATGGTAAAATATAAATATATTTCACCATAACAAATCATAAACAAATAATCTGTCATTCCAGCATGTTATATCACACAATACTAAGCTGAAGAGTGTCAATTTTGTATCTGTTATATTCAATGCTATGCCCGATTGTGTATAATTCCACACATACAAAAAACACCACATAAAAATTTATTCCTGCAATCCAGCTACAAATTCAAGGTACTACTATACAAAGACACCACTACTACATAAAATCCATAACATTTCATGGTTATAACTAACCTGTATAACTCGGAATAGTCAGGTCTTCCGTCTCGTAGTAACACCGTAGACCTTCTCACAAAATCCCTGTAAACAAAGCTCGAGCCAAGAATCCAAAGTAAGAACGTCATTGGTTCAACGATTTTATCGTCATCCTAGGTATGTGTACAATACGCGACAACCGGTCATAACGTTCTAAACGCCACTGCTATTAAAGCAGCGCGTGGATCTCGGTATGTGTAAAATTCTACACAACCGGCCAGAAAGGGTTAAAACATTATAACTTCGTTAAAACGTCGTTATAACTTTTTTAATGTTTTCTCGTTTAAATTGTTAATTGTCTTTTTAACGAACTTTTTAATGTATTGAACTTTTTAATGTAACGTAAGAAATTTTTCTTAAATATATATATATATATATATATATATATATATATATATATATATATATATATATATATATATATATATATATATATATATATATATATATATATATATATATATATATATATATATATATATATATATATATATATATATATATATATATATATATATATATATATATATATATATATATATATATATATATATATATATATATATATATATATATATATTTTGTTAAGTTAACAACAATATTAATACAAATTAATATAATTAATAATAATATAATTAACAAAGAACTTGTTAATTATATTTTAAATCCTTGTTCTTGACTCAAACTAGCAACATTAAAAAACTCATCTGATTAAGTTCTTCGATTTCATTCTAATAAAATGAGCTCAAACCGAAAAACAAGTTTAGTGTGGAAGTACTTCATAATTGAAGCAAACAATCCAAGAATGGTTCAGTGCAAAATCTGCAAACAGCAAAGTTTCAAGAGGATCTGACGACCCAAAAAAACAAGGATTAAGTGGACTCACGTCACACCTGAAGAATCATCATCCTGACATCAAACTTACGCCCGAAAAAGCAGAAAATCCAAAGGCAAATGAAGAAGCTGACTTAAATTCCAACAAGAGAAAGGCAGTTACAATCTTCAACATGCGATCAAAAAAACAAAGATCCGACATGTTACAATCTACAATTCCAAACTGGGTTCAAGCTTCTTCAAAAATTGACTCTAATTCTGAAAATAGCCAAAAATTTCACAAGTCAATTTTTGAAATGATGATTCTTGACCTCCAACCATGGTCTATTGTCAATGATGCTGGATTTTTGAGGCACCATGCTCTTATTGCTCCAAATTACGAAATTGCTAGCGAAAAATACTACAGAAGTTTACTGGATCCGACTTACGAAAAAATTAAAGTTGCTCTCAAGGAAAAGCTGGTTCAATCAGAAGCTGAAAATGTGTCTGACTGCCTTGATGCATGGTCATCATTTCATCATGGCTATCTGGGAATGACTGTTCACTTTATTTCCAAAGACTGGAACCGTGTCAAATTCTGCATCTCTTGTTCTCCATTTGATGAAAGTCATACTGCAAAAAATATTTTCAAAGAGATCAAAGCAGCAGCAGAGGAATGGGAAATTTCTTCAAAAATTGGAGTTTGCTTAAGAGACAACGCAGCAAATGTAAAAGCAGCCTTCAATGAGCCAAGCTGTAATTATAAGTCAGCTGGATGCCTTAACCACTCCCTTCAACTTGTGATAAAAAAGACCTATTATCAGATCCTACCATCAACGAACTGATTGAAAAGAGTCGAAAACTTTGTTCTTACACATCCCATTCTATTGGTTTCTACACTGAACTTTACAGACAGCAAGAAATCCAAATGGATAGAAAAGACAGACTTGGCTTAAAAAACGATGTTGCCACAAGATGGAACTCTACCTATTACATGCTTGAGCGAATTTTACACCTGAAACCAGCCATTGCTGCAACCTTACTCAAATTTCCTTCTGTGGGAATTGAATTTTCCGTCCAAGATTGGAGCCTCTATGAAAAAGTGGTGAGGATTTTAAGTGTTTTTGAGGAGGCAACAAAAATGTTGTCAGGTAGTGATTCTTGTATCAGTTCCTGCATTCCAATTGTGACAACAATAATTAAAGCTTTGGAAACAACCTCCGACGACGTCAGTGTTCAGAAATTGAAAATAGCTATGAAAAATGCAATGGAAAAACGTTTTTCAGCAATTGAAAAAACAGAACATTATTCAGTTGCTACTTTACTTAATCCAAAATACAAATGGTATTTTTTCCGATCTCAAGCTGCTTTGCAAAATGCCAAACACATTGTCATGTCCCAAATGGAGAATTTTGAACCTCTTGAAGATAAATTGGCTCCTGTTACTCAAATTCCATCTGGTGACAATGAAAAAAACACGGCATTCTCGCACATAATGTCAAAAATTATTGTACAGTCTCAAACAGGACCAAATGAGCATTCATCTTCCAAAATGACGAGGGAAGTGTTGAAGGATTTTTTGGATTGTCCAATGGCTTCTCATTGCCTAGAATTTTGGAAAAACTATGAAAAAAATGCGACTAGCAAAATCAAGTTAGCATTGACTAAGGTGGCAAAAAAGTACCTCACACCACCCCCAACATCCACAGATGTTTAAAGATTGTTTTCTACGGCTGGAGATATTCTATCTAACGAAAGAAACAGACTCCTTCCAGAAAATTTGGAAAAACTCCTTTTTTGTCGAGAAAATCTTGCAGTTGTTGGATTCTGCTATTAATCATTATTTATTAATTTAACTTTGTGTTTTAATTGGAATAAACTTGCAAACAAAAACTATTATTTATTTTCGGTTCCGGTTTCGGTTTCGGCTCTGGTTAGGGTTTACTTTCGGTTCCGGTTCCGGTTAGGAATATTTAAAATCTATTTTCGGTTCGGTTCCGGTTCCGGCAAAATTTCAGTGCCGGTCGATCACTACCTGCGATCACCAATGACGTTTCGGAGAGCCCGAGACCTGCACTAACGCCACTCGTCAAGGGCGTGTCCTTGCAACAGATCTCACCGCCTGCACCATTTAGTAGTAAAAGTAAAAGTAGTATAAAGTAAAAAGGAGTAAAAGTTAGCAACTCAGGAAATACTGTCTTTTTATTTTTTTTTTGTTAAATAAATTCACTTTTAAAGGCCGAGGGAGTAAATACAGTCGAGGAAGCTTCTATTTATTTTTAAAATAAATTTGAAATAAAATTAAAAAAGAAGCACAAGTTGACAAGTTATTGAACTTTATTACATTGCGAGTAACTATGAGTTTTAAATGTAATAGATATTCTAAATGCTTCATGAGAATTTGACTCTACGGGTATAATTTAAAGCAAAATTTGGAATGACCTCGTTGTAGCACAGATTTTTTGCAAGATATTATTCAATAGATATAACTAAGAAATTGGTAAGCCGGTCTTGACTTATTGTAGATTTTAATGTTGTCTAGACCAAGCTTACTGAAAAATCACTATTTCGGCACTATTATGGAAACAAGAATCGTGTTAAAAATACGTAACAAAATGCCTATTGATTCGAAGATAGACTCTAGACCTTTTAAAAAGATTCCATTTAATATCTTCATTGAAGTGAGATATTCTTTTGGACTGAAAAACTTGGCGTGCTTCAGAATATCCAGATGATGGACCTCTAAAATTAGTATGTCTTTATCTACATTATTGACATAGATTTGCGCCAAAGTTTTGCATTCCTCCTCTTGGCTAGGTGGTTCAATTTTCTTTACTCGATCTACTATTAGATTCCGAGAAACATAGGAAGGAGAAACTGTTTGCCATTTGTTCTGCAGCTCGAAATCTGTCTCTTATTTGTTGGATTAAAGTATCAAGAGCGGTGTTCTTCAGCCGTTTTTCATAACGCCTTAAGGTAAAAAAAATCAAAATCAACTTTTTTAGAAAATAAGCTTATTTAGGTGCCTGCAAAGGTTATTGAATAATTATTTTTAAAGAACTTTGAAAAAGTTCATACAAATTATAATTTTCAAAAAACGTTTTACAAAATTTTCTTGTATAATAATACAAGAAAATTTTGTGAAACGTATTTTGAAAATTATAATTTGTATGAACTTTTTCAAAGTTCTTTAATAATACGTAAAAAGCATACGAAATACGTAAAAAGCATCTAAAGGTGTTTTGAAAAACGGGTATAAGTTCACCTCAAACTACTTTTCATCGTTTTCTTAGAAATGAACTTCATTTCTTGTTTCTTTGTAAAAGGTTTTCCTCTTCCTTGTCCTTTTCTGAACTAACTTTGACTAAAACCCATAACTAGCTAGACCGGAGGTAACCAAATGTGCTTCATTAATTAATTTGGGTCAAGAATATATAAATTCATAAGATCCTCAATAGGAACCCTAATAAGCTTCATCTCTTCATCTAAAATAATGTTTCCTGATTGAAATGACCCGGTGACAATTGCTTGGCGCGCTTCAAACCAGATGGTTGTCATGTCAAATGAATAAATTCATTTTTCCAAAGATTTTACGTCATTCAATAGATCAGCAGTTAAATCAAGTTCCTAAAGTTTCTGCAAAGAAAAAAAAATTTCTCTATGTTGCTTAATTTCTCTGAAGGATGATCGCTTTTATTCCTTTGTACACACCAGACATCAGCCATGTTAGCACCATTGTTGTACTCTTGATCATAATGACATCAATCTGAAGAACTGTTCATTCTTCAGATTGATGTCATTATGATCCTAGAAATCCATAATTATCTTGGCAATAACCACAACTTTCTTTTGTTTAAGATTTTCGACCTTAAGAAAGCGCTCCTTAACTACCTGTCTTTTATCAATACCATTGTAGTAAATTACTATATGCGCATCATTAATGATGGCACCGTGGACGATTCTTCCGCACTTTTTTAAAAATTCAATTTTGTAACTCCAACCCAAAAAATGCACAATAATTTGTTTACCTTCATGTTGACACCAAAAAATCTCTTTCTAATGTAACTAAATGGTCTTGTTGGGCTTTGCGAGTAGCTCTAGAGTTGCAAGAAAATTGCCGTTATTGTCATCATTGGTCATTTTTGAAGAGTCTAAAACGACGATTTTAATACATACATGTAATAATACATGTTTACACATATAAACCATGATTTTCTGTTTAAGTATAATAAAATAAATTATGATAGAAATATAAATATTTATTATTCACTAATATACCTCTAAAGCGTGATGCTAAGAAGAGAGTTACATCTAAGATGCACTTTAAAATTTCACGCTGCCTGGCTGCCTAATTTCTTATCGATTTTTCTAAACTTGAATCTATCTTGCTGTTTTCCACTTAATGCAATAGTCTCGATGGATTGTTTTGGTGGCATTTTTTAACTCCATTGATGTCACTATTCCATATTTAATATATACGTATATATATATATATATATATATATATATATATATATATATATATATATATATATATATATATATATATATATATATATATATATATATATATATATATATATATATATATATATATATATATATATTTGATTATATATGTTCTTTTTTAATCTAGCAGCCCTTAAAAGTATTTTCCCGCAACGGTTTTGGCTAGTGTCAGACTCCCGAATAAGAAATCGGCTAATAGTGTATTGTTGAGTAAACAATTCATTTTAAATTACGAGTTTAAAGAGTTTTTTTATTAAAACCCTGTGTGTCTATTTTATAATTAAAAAAAAAAAGTTTTCATTTGTGCACCCCTTCTGATCCTGCGCCCAGGTAAAAAATACCCAGTGACCCTCCCCACGCGGCGGCCCTGTATATATAACTATATATATATATATATATATATATATATATATATATATATATATATATATATATATATATATATATATATATATATATATATATATATATATATATATATATATATATATATTTGAAAGATGACATCTTGTATGAGAGTATATTATATTATTTTAAAACATCAAGAAATACAGTTTCTCTCGATACTAATAATTTTATTTTGTAAGAAATTTTCGCTGGGTTATGGATACCAGCATTATCAGCTTGTAAAATATTACAATAATTTTTTAATCGTTATAGTTTATATAAAATTGTTACTATTGACGTAAGCGGTTGCATGGCTTCTTTTGATTTTTAAATTTTAAAAATGGCGTCTAAAACATAGTTTTTACATATTGGCCTTCATCAAGATTAATTCCGCCGTTTCGTGCAGAGCACATGTTGTTTTGTATTTCTAGTGCCTCTCTAATTTTTCTTTCAAACTTTTTATTTTCTACTTTTAATGTTCTTGTGTTTTCCCGAATAATATTTTCTTTGCAAAAGGTTTTATGATATGCTAATGCAGATTGATTAGGTTTGTTTTCATTAATGCTCTTCTGATGTTGATGCATTCGCGTATTTACCTGCATTTTTGTTTCACCTATGTAGACCTTGGAGCAGTTGCATTTTATTATATAGGCTCCAGGGTGGCTTTTACTTGGTAGTTTTGATTTGTTTTTTGATGTTAATAAAGATCTTAAATTTGGGTTTGATTTAAATACTGCTCTGTACACTGCTTTTCGGAATATTTTTCGAAGTTTTGGTGAAAGGCCTGGTACCCATGGTAAAGACACTACAGGAAGATTATTGTATTCTGATGGAATTGTGTTTTTATTTTGTCTTTTTTGATGAAATTGAAAATATTGAAAATATCATAAAACTTTAAACTTTTTTATAAGTTATAACAAAAATACTTATAAATGTTTACAAAACAAGAACATTAAAAGTATGAAGGCCAATATGTAAAAACTTCGTTTTAGACGCCATTTTTAAAATTTAAAAATCAAAAGAAGCCATGCAACCGCTGACGTCAATAGTAACAATTTTATATAAACTTTAACGATTAAAAAATTATTGTAATATTTTACAAGCTGATGATGCTGGTATCCATAACCCAGCGAAAATTTCTTACAAAATAAAATTATTAGTATTGAGAGAAACTGTATTTCTTGATGTTTTAAAATAATATATATATATATATATATATATATATATATATATATATATATATATATATATATATATATATATATATATATATATATATATATATATATATATATATATATATATATATATATATATATATATATATATACATATATATACAGTGGCGGATTATCAAATTATGGGCCTATAGGCTTAACTAATTCATGGGCCCTATATACCAATATTTTTCTAAAAAATACGTCAAAAAGTACAATTTTAATTTTATTTATAATAATAATATCTATAATAAAATCTAATTTTATTTCAAAATTACAAACAAATTATCAGGTATATTAGATACTAGTATATATTTTATAAATGGCTGACCCAAAGAAAAAAACAACACGATCAAAAATTCATTTTTCTGCATTTTCGTTCAACAAAGTCTGATAAAATTTCATTGAAGTCACAGCTTCTTAGGATGTCAGATTCAGTACACATAACAGTAAGGGAATTCAGTTTGTCATCACCCAAAGCACTTCGCAGATAGTTTTTTATCCGTTTCAATGCAGAGAATGATCTTTCATCACTGCAGTTGGTGATCATCAAACTGAGGTATATGTGAAGTGCTGTGGCAACATTTGGAAATATATCTTGTAGTGCACTGCTGTTTCTCAAAGCCCGATACATATACAGCTTTATGCTACATTTCAGTTCTTTCTCATTCTGTTGCAAGTACGTATCAGCTAATAAATATTCTTTGAAGTGAAGTATTTCATCTTCAAATGACTCTTCCAAATCATCTACATAAGTATCTATCAAGTTTCTACTGGCTCTTCGCAAATCAGACTGTTCCAGTGATCGAATGTTTCTCAGAAAACCAAACTTATCACATACACCACTGTATGCCTCTGATCGTTTACATAATGCTGAATTCAAGTGATCAAGTACTGGCAAGAAAACCATGACTCGAAATTTCTGCTGTGCCGAAAACACTGTTTCATCAGCTGATCCGAAGTGAATTTACATATTCTTTTTAGTGAAGTTAACAGTTGAACAGCCTCATTTAGATCAAGTTGTGGACTTTGCAGTTTTAAACTGGTCTTATGAAAGCGATCTAATATGGGTGTCCAGAGTTCTAATAAAATTCCATATTCTAACTGATCCATCTTCTTTGCAATTCCTGCAGCTGTAGTGCGAGCTTCAACCTTCTCCTCGGGGTCCTCAGCAATGTTCTCTAAAACTGTCTTAACATTTTTAAAGTCTTTGCTCAATGCTTTAGTTGCTGCAGAATGTACTGACCGTCGAGTATCAGAAAGGCGTTTTAGAACTAACTGGTTACTATCCAATCCTTTGGTTAGATCTCAATATCATTGAACTATAAAGAAGTATTAAACAGAATTATTCTAATTATTTTTTCATGAACGTCACAAGATTAAAAAATAGTTTAACTACCTGCTTGCATTTATCTTCGATTTTTGTCCAACGAACGCAATCTAAAAGCGTTCGTTTGTTTTTGCTTTCGTTTTTTTTCCGAATCATCGCTTTCAATCGTGGAGGTCTTTGATTATTTATGCTAAAACTTATGACGATATAAAGAATTTTAAATTTTAAAATTTTAAAAATTAAAAACTTTATAATACTTTGGTGTTATTAATTGCAGAGAAAAAGTCAGTACTTACAATTAAAATATCCACTAAAGATAAGTTTCTTGTCAAAATATAGTCGGAACAAAATGCAGGCGAGTCAAAAACATACATATGCACAAAAGTATCCACAGGTACGCAAGGTTTAAGCAAAAATAAATTAAACTATCAGAAGTCAGGCTTTTACAAACGTTAAATAAGAAAAAAAAAATTTCAACGCTTTTTATTCTATCATGCGAACAAAAGGCCAATGAAAACGCGTGCGTTTAAATGGATAATGAAAACCTTGTAAAGTAATAATTATCCTATTTTAAATGCAAACAAAGTTTAAAAGGAGAAAGAAATTAATACACAAAAATTGCTTAATCTTTAAATACGTTACCAGCTAAATTTTTTATCATTTCAATAGTTTTTTTTTTAAGGCATGTGATGCCCCATAGACTGCGATGCCCGGGGCAAACTACTTCAATTGCCCCCCCTCCTCTTGGCGGCCCTGTATATATATATATATATATATATATATATATATATATATATATATATATATATATATATATATATATATATATACAAATACATATACACACACATATATATATATATATATATATATATATATATATATATATATATATATATATATATATATATATATATATATATATATATATATATATATATATATATATATATATATATATATATATATATATTTTATTTAACCATATCAATAAAAATTTACAAATCTCATCGTAAGTTAATAGATTTTGGTTAGGTGTGTATGGTGAAATATCTTGGATATATAATATATAATAAATAAAAGTTTTTTTTCTCAGTTTAATTTTAAATTGATTTTTGTCAAGCTATTTCAGTTAAACCTCATTTTATTATTGCCAACTAGATTTACTAACCACTCTGCTACAATCATTGACAATATTTTTTCTAATTTAAAAACTAATGAAATTATTTCAGGAAGTTTGACAATTTCAGTTTCTGATCACTTACCTCAATTTTGTAAAAATAAAATTGCCAATTATTTATCTTAATTACTATCTTAATTTTTCATTTTCATCTCTATTTTCAAGTCTGTTTAGAACTAATGGACAATTAACATAAACATCATCGTTATATTTATTATTAATCAACAGCAATGGTCCAGATAGGTCTGCAACATATATTGATAAACCTGTTAGAGACTTTATTAATAAAGACCTAAAACTTCAATAAGTTAATAAAGCAAAGTGATAAAAAGGAGAATATTATAAAAAGAAAGCATGTTTAAAAAATCAGACGTTTCAGTGTCATTATTTGGTTGTATTAGATCAATATTATAATCACCTAGTAAGAAAACCGATTTACGTTCAGCATTTATTTTTTGAAGAAAGACAGACATGATAATTGTAAAATCGTTTATACCCATGCAGGATGTTTATAAATGCAACCACCAATAATATTAGATTTTTTAGAAAAAAATTATTTCAACAAATGTTGATTCTAAACAATGGTGTATAAATCATTAAATCATCTCTTCGTTTATATATTAATTTTTTTGATATGTAGGGGAGATGGGGGCGCATTGATCGCTGTTGCAGTATTTTGAAAACTGCAAAGAACCCGATCTAGATATAAAAACTTATTAATTACTAAACTAAACTAGAACAATCTGTCTTTAAGTAAAAATAAATGTTTTAATAAAAAACATTAATGAACATGGTATATTTCAACATTACAACAATCCTTGCAAAAGATCATTGTACCCCATGCAATGAGGTACTATGATCTCCGATATGGGGCGCTTTGATCTTATATGAGTAGCATAATTATTTACATGTTTAATACTGCTATACATAAGTGCTACAAATGCATTAGTTGAAGGGTATTAGTGTATATTATATAACACATCTAAAAAAAAGTAAAATTTAAAACATATATATATATATATATATATATATATATATATATATATATATATACACATATCATTAAAACCTAATACACACCAGTGTATAAAGTTTTCATTAGAAGAATGACCACAATTCTATCTATGAAAATAAGCCCGTTATATACTACTAACATATATATGTGTTAAGTTTTACAAAACTTGAAGCTTATAAAGTCTATAAGAATACAGTATTTTAAGTTTACAAAGATTCATACAAAACTTGTATGAGAACTAAAGTTTACAAGATTATTTTTTTATATAAAGTCAAGTCGTGATGCTGCTTTTACATTACATTGTTTTTTGTGCTTAAGCAAGTAGTTTTTAACTTTTCCCCTTTATCTTTTGCGATGAGTTTCTTTTGTTGGTTGATTTGTTTTAGGTTTTTCTTTTCTTCTGACAAACGAATTTCATTTCTGATTAGAGTATCAGTCAAAATCCTTGTTTTTAATTGCCAACTTTTATCACTTCTTTTTCTAGCAGATGCTTTCGGGTAAGGTTTCAAAACTTCAGGTGAGAGTAATGAAGGAATGCTTGGTGACACTTTGTTCAAAAAACTTGTTTTATGATGTACTACAGGCAATTCAGGCCACATGCCATCAACATGTGCTACAGTCATTTCAGGTTCCACAAGAATTGTGTTTACTACATTTGGAGCAGCACGATCTGTAATTGATGATGGTAAATATTCATCATCTTTATAAATTTCTGGATTAAATGGCTCAATGCCAGCTACTTGAAATCCTCTCTGTATATTAGATGGTGAGAAAGCTTTTGTATATGGTTCGCGAACTATTGAAATAATATCATAAATGGTCATAGGTCTTGGATTTTTGACCATCCAATTATCACACGCAGCATTGTAAAACCTTTTTAATGGTCCAAAAACAGTTCTATCCAATGATTGCAATTTATGGGTACAATGGGAAGGAAAACTTTTTTTTTTTTTTTTCTTTTTTTCTCTGTTTACATAACATAAGAATTTTACAGATTCTACTTCATAATATAAAGTTTAACAAAATAAGTAAAACAGATAGGGACTCAAAGAAGATGAGGATGACAGAACGTCATCGCAATCTTTTCATAGAACCCCTTTAACAAGATTTAATTAAAATATCGTAATATGACATACAAAATAAAAATGTCAATAAAACATCATAACAAAATTCGTAATCCGCTAATAAAAATTGTCAAGCAACAAACAAAAGTAAAAACAAAACAAAAACTTATTTAAGAGAATTTATCCAAAGCATTATTAACAAAAAATGTTTCACCGGTTTTAAAGATTTCTTTTTTTGTTAAAAACTTGAATGAACTTAACGAACTCACCGTACCTTTGAACCCTTTCTGAAAAATATTCCATACTTTTGGACCTTTACATAAAATGCTGTGTTCTGAATATTTATTTATTATCCTTGGCAGTTTATATGTGTTCAACATATTCGCTCTAAGATTATAGTTACCATTTTTATTTAACTCAAACTTATTATTAAAGCTTATAGGAGAAATATTGTGATTGTAACGATGCATGAAAATTAAATGCTGGTAGATATTCATTTCAAATACATTCATCATTTTCATATCTTTCATCAAGGGATTAGCGTGTACCCGCCTATTTTTAAAGTAAATGATTCTACAGGCATGTTTCTGAAAACTATAAAGTTTCTTAAGCTTTGCTGTTTGAGTACTTGCTCATGAAATGTTTGCATAGCTGATGAGGCTGTGAACTAGCCCAAAGTAGATTAATTTAAGACTATTTGTATTAACGTACGAGCGAACTCGATACATTAAACCTATGATTTTGGTAATTTTTGACTGGATATATATTATATGAGGAAGCCAGGATAATTTTTCATCAACAACGATTCCCAAGAATCTTATATTGGATTGCTTTTTAATTAATTTATCATTTATAAATAGGTTCGGCAACTTGAAAGGAAGATTTTCTTCTTGTGTTTTTTTATGAAAAAGTATATAGTTGGTTTTCTCGGTATTAAGTGAGAGCTTGTTAGCCTTAAACCAGTTATTTACTTTATTTAGTTCAATATTCATGTCCGCATATAATTTCTTGATATCGTTGTTGGTAAGAAATAAATTCGTGTCATCTGCAAACATGACTGAATTAAGTTTTAAGGATGCATAACAGAAGTCATTTATAAATATTAAAAAAAAAGTGGACCAAGAATCGATCCTTGCGGAACTCCACATACAACATTTAACACTCCAGATTGGGCATTATTTACATATTGTTTTCTGTTTGTAAGATAGCTTTTAATCCAATAATAAGTTTTATTAACTATTCCGTAATGTCTTAATTTATCTAAGAGAATACAGTGGTCCACTGTATCAAATGCTTTTGATAAATCAAGAAATACTCCTAAAGTAAATTTATTATTTTCAAAACCATTAGTTATTTGATTTACTATTTCAATGATTGCATGCTCAGTAGAGAGATTTTTTTGAAAACCAAACTGATTTGGGTAAAAGAAATTGTTTTTTATGAAGTAATCATAGATTCTATTATAAACTACACGTTCGAATAATTTTGAAAATACAGAAAGTAATGATAAAGGCCTGTAGTTTGTAATGTAGTCAGAATGATCATTATGTTTGTACAATGAAGTTACTTTTGCTAATTTAAGCACATCCGAAAATATCCCAGAATTTAACGAAAGCTTTAGTATACGTATTAGAGCTCTTTTAAGACTGTGTTTGTTTGCAATAACTATATTACTAGATATCTCATCAAATCCCGGAGCCTTTTTTTTTTTTAACGAGAAAAAAGCTGCCTCGAATTCCTCATAGGTTAATTCATAATCAAGCATGATAACATTATTCGTGGGTTTAAGGAAGGTTTTAAATGATACAGATGTTGGTACTATTTTTTTAACAAGATTTGGACCAATACTTGTAAAATATTTATTGAATTCTTCCAAAATTTGTTTTTGACTAAATATATCGTTGTTTTCAATAACAATTCGTTTAGGTAGATAAGGTGAATTTAGTTTTTCTCTTCCATTTATGACAATGATGATGGACCATGTTTTTTTTGCAATCAAATTTGCATTTGTTAATTTGATTACTGTAATATTTTTTTTTTGCATTTTTAATGAGACCTTGGTAAAAATATTTATAATTTTTGTAATTTTTTTCATTATCATTGTTTTTATTTTTCGGAAATTTATTGTAAAGTTTTTGCTTTTTTTTTTGAGCACTTTAATAACGATTTATCCATCTACGGATTAGCAATTGCTTTTGACTTAATTCTTATATTCTCTTGAGGACAGGTTTCATTAAAGTACTCCAAAAATGTACTTAAAAAAGCATTGTAAGCTCCATTCGTATCTTGACATTTAAATACGTTGTTCCATGTTTCTTGTTTTAGTCTATTTGTTAATTTATTAGAGTTACTCATTTTTAAATTTTGTTTTTTCAAATGTATGATTTTTGAATGACAATCAGTCATAGCTTTTAGATTTTTTGTTTTTATAAATACCGGGAAATAATTACTAATATCTGTCATAAATATACCGGTTTCAAATGTCGTTTCTAAATAATTATTAATAAAAATATTGTCTATTGCTGTTGCCGAGGTTTTTGTTACTCGCGTTGGTTTATTAATAGTTGACAAGACATTAAATTTTAAAAGCATATCAAAAAAAGATTTTATTTTTGGAAATTTTGTGTTAGAAAGAACATCAAGATTTATGTCACCAGTAATAGATAATGTTTTATTTTGTTTATTTATTTTTATAATCATATTTTTGATAAAAGTTTCGAAGGTTTTTATTTTTCCACTCGGTGGACGATAAACACATCCAACTAAAACGTTTCGGTATTTTTTATTAATAATTTCAATGAAAAGACTTTCATAATTATTATTAGAAAAGCATAGTATGTTTTTTATCTTGAAAGACTTTTCCAAGACATAAATTCCTAATCCTCCTCCTTTTTTCCGACCACCTCGTGGTTGACTAATTAAAAGTTTGTAAAATGGTAAAGTATAATTAGAATTTAATTCAAGAGTACTTTCTGTATCATGCCAAGTCTCTGAAAGAGATATGACGTCGAACGTGTAATTTAAAATATTTAAAAATTCTTTAAGTTTATCAAAATTTTGCTGCATGCTTCTAATGTTTATGTGTAATACAGAAATGAACAATCATCTGTTTTTACTTTAAAATCAAAGGGATCAATATACGGTGTGTTAATTAAGTTGGTTTGAGTTTCTTGAAAAATATTTATGTTTTCTTCAGATAGATTATTCATAAAGTTGTCCTCAAAAAGATCTAAATTTAAATTATGAAAATCTAATTTCTCTAAAAAAAGCGACGCCATTTTTTAGTTTTTTTTTTTCAAAATAACTAATTTAAAAACAACAACTTGTAAACAACTTTCGCAAAATAGCCATTTTGACGATGAATCTTCGCTTGATCAAAAAGTTCTTTTCGAATTTTTCAAGTTGTAAAACTAAAATCTTCGTTTAAAAAAATATTGGTTCCTTTTAATTTAACTGCTCTCTCCATAATTGTCTTTTTATCCTCGTAATCACGGAGCTTCAAAACGATTGTTCGCTCTCGTTTATCATTAGTTGCTCCCTCTCGATGAGCCCGTTCAATTATAATGTCTTTTTCAATACCAAGGTTATCTTTAAATAGTTGTTTTACCCTTTTTTTTTTACTTAGCATAGTAATTCCATGTTGAATTGCAAGATCCAAAGCTCTAACAGAAATATGACTTTTATGGCTGTCCAGAAGTAACAAAACTGGAGATTCATGAGAACAGTTTGAATACCTCACAAAATGTTTTATCCATACTATAAAAATGTCAAAATTCATCCAACCAGAAGGATTTGCAAATCCCACGCATCCAGGAGGACTTTCCTTTATCATGTAATCATGAAATTTGACCCTAGGAAAAAGAAATAGTGGAGGAATAGAGTTTCCAATTGCATTTGAAGCACAACATACAGTTACTAGTGTTCCTCGTTCTGAAGATGTGATTCTTCCTACTTGTTTACTTCCTTTACCTGCTAACACTTTTACTGGATTTTGTACTGTTGTTAAACCAGTTAATATTATATATGCAATAAGTATCAAACTTATATCGATTTCTTACTGTTTTTAGATTTCAGAAAATTTCTCCAACAGTGTGTCGGTTAAAGACAGTTGATTGAGCAAAGCTAGTTGCTTCAGGTGTTCGTAAAGACAACTCTGGTTGTCTTTTCATAAAACCTTGCGACCAATCAATCCCTGCAATTTTATTCTTGATCCATGATGAAGGGCAAATCTTATTATTTTTTACAGCAAACTCGTATGCCAACAATCGTGTTGACTTAGTTGAAAGTCCATAGTTCATTTTTGATGCAAGTAGTAAATAACTTGACAAACTTTTTTCATCTTCTGCAGTAAAATCTTGTTTATCGTTGTAACTAGGCTTAAAAGATTCATTTGGGTTGAGCTTCTTTTTATTACAATATCTTTTTAAGGTCATTCGATTTATGCTAAACTTGCGAGCCACAAAATTCACTGGTCTGCCCTCTAAAACTTCATTAACAGCTGATTTCATTGTATCACATGATATAGCAGCTCTGTCTGTTTTTTTTATCTGTACCTAACCATTTAAAGATCTGAAAATTAAAAATAAAAGTAAAATAAAATGATTGTTTTAAAAAAAAAATTTATTTAACAATATTATGTAAACTAATTGTAAAACTTATGTAAAACTAAAAACTAATGTTATTAATATTAGTTTTTAACACAATTACATTTTAAAAATGAAATTTTAAAAGTTTATATAAAGATTTTTTATTCGTCATAAGTTTAAATGTATAAAATTTAAACAAAAAATTTAAGTCTTATAATATAAGTTATATGGGGCACTTTGATACTCCGGTCAATGAGCCCCGCATAGTCAACGATCTATGTGCCCCATTAGGTACAGTTGATATATTGATGCCAATAACTTTTATAAATACAGAAACCAACTCAAAAAAACAAATTTATTATAAACTTAACACATATGAGTTTACAATAAATTGGTTGTAAGTCATACGGAAATCTAATTAAAAATTTATTTGAATTTATTTACAACTTTCAAAAATCACTTTTCATGATGAAAAACAGTCTTTTCAATTTTCTTAACGCTGAAGTTGATCTTATCAAAAATTATTACGATTAAGCAATGAAGGGTAGTATAATGGTTAATTAAATTGCAATCTCTGTTAAATTAAGGCAAAAGTAAACGAGTAAAAGCTAAAAGATCATACTGCCCCGGCGATCAATGCGCTCCCATCTCCCCTATAACAATGTTCCTCCCCAAGAAGATTCAGTTGGTGTGTGCTCAATGTTGTAGTTATCAATTTGGATTGGTTGAATTGATGGTGTTCCTTTCTTTAATCGTGCTTCGGTTATACCAATAATGGAAAGTAAAAAACTCATTAACGATAGTAATACGTTTAATTCCTCAAAGTGTTTTTGCAAAGATGATATGTTTAGATGAAATAAAGAGAGAGCGTTAATTTTATCAAAGTTTAGTGAACAAAACTTACTTATATCATAATATTTGCAAACTATGTCTATTGATGCATGGATTTCTTCATCTGAACCTAAAACATTTAAACTTTGTTTAAATGAGAAGACGGAAAGAGATTTATTGACGGAGGTAAATGTAATTGAAATTCAATAAAAACGGCTGCGTATAAACTTTTTTGAAAAAAAAAATATAAAAAATTTATTTTAATATATATTATTCGGTATTTCGCTGATCTATTGTGATCAGCGTTATCAGGTATAATAAATAAAAATTGTTTATATATATATATATATATATATATATATATATATATATATATATATATATATATATATATATATATATATATATATATATATATATATATATATATATATATATATTAAGGTGTCTAAAAATGATTTTTTCACTTTGAACTAGTTTTAGATTTTTACCCGGTTTCATTTGTATTTTTTTTTTTTTTTTTTTTTTTTTTGTCTATTTAAACAAAAAAACACCTGAAAATTTATATTTTTGACCCTCCAGCTTCCTTTTCTAATTGTTTTTTTTTCTAAAATTATGACAAAAAGGACTAAAAACATTTTTGATAATTAACTATGTTCAACAATTTTTTTGTTTAGCTTAGTTTGATAAAACTTAATGAAATGTTGTTTTTGAAATTCTTTCATATATAACACCCCTTGCAACCTTTTTAAAAGTGTTTTCCCTACAATAATCCCAAATAAACTTCTTACATATATCTCTTAATATATTTAAATATGCTCATAAAATCTAATAGTTTCATATATAGTTTTTTAATACCAAAATTAATAAAAATTTATTCAAAAAAAGTTTCACCCATCGTAACATCCAAACCCTTCCCCCTCCTTCCTGATTATGATATTTTCTGCCTAAAATAATGAATTTAAAAAAAAAACTTTTTAATTAAAACGAAAAAGATTTAGCTAATAAATAATTTTAAAATTTCCTACTAAATTTTATTTTTATGACAAAGAAGCAAATAAATGTTTTCTTTTTTTTGTGGCGTGTTTTTACAGCACAAGAATTAAAAAAATAAACAAATTTTAGTATTTTTAGGTTTTAGTATTTAATTATCTTTAAAAACTTAAAAACTTTTCAAATTTATCAAACTATCTTTAAAATTTTGCAACACCTAGTTTTTTGAAAAAAATGGAAGTTACAATAAAAAACGACTTATAACAACAAAACTCGAAGAACAAAAAAAATATATTCTTAAAGAAACTAATAAACTTCTGAAAAACCAAGAAGCAACATTCACAAATATTATAAGCTCAAATCTGAAAAATATTACGGATAGACTTGATAAACTCAAAAGCGAAATTAACACAAACAAATCAAAAACTTTAACCTTAGAAAAAAACATTACAGATATCAAAGAACTTTTAACTTCCAAGAGGAAAACTTCACAAGTAAACTAGCACAAATGAGCCAAAAGTGTAATGATGAAATTAGCATATTAAAAAAGAAAACTATAGATTTGGAAAATAGATCACGCCGTAACAATCTAAGAATTGACGGAGTAGCCGAATCTAACTCTGAAACATGGAATGACTGTGCTAGCATAGTCAAAAGTATATTCAAAAACCAATTGGAAATATTAGTTGAGAAAACCCATCGAGTTGGACAAGTAAAAGAAGACAAGCCGCGAACGATAATTCTCAAACTTTTAAATTTTCATGAAAAAAACAAAATATTATCTTTAGCAAAAAATTTAAGGGCAGTGGAGTATTCATAAATGAAGATTACAAAACCTTAGAAAAACGAAAAAAGCTTTGGGAAGAAATAAAAAGACAAGAAATATTTTTTATTCCGAAAAGAAGGTCAATTTGCAATAAAAATAAAATTTTTATTATACGAGAGTTTCGGAAATAAGTTAAAGACTTACCTTCAATTTTATAAAATTTTATAAACTCTTAATTATCCGCAATGGCTTACAAAACAATTGACTTTGAAACGAAACAATCTGATAACAACATTTTACTTAATGACTTTTATGACACAGATAAACAACTTTTTAAAGGATTAGATTTTAACTTGCAATACTTTGATATTGAAACTTTTAAAACGCAATTAAAAACAGATATAAAAAATATCATGGTGAAACACATCAATATCAGAAGTTTAAATTTAAATATAGACAAACTAAAAGACTTTTAGAATGCAATTTTTTATTTAACATGATTTGTCTCACAGAATCATGATGTGATGATGAGCCAGCTCAAAAAAATTCAAATTTTCAGATTCCTAATTATAAAATTATCTCATCTGAGAAAAAACGCTCAAAAGGGGAGGTGGAATTTTAGTTTACATTCGTAATGACCAAAATATTAAAACTAGAATAGACCTCTCGATCTCTAATTCAGACAGTAAGATCCTTACAATTAAAATAATAATTAAAAACACAAAAAACATTGTAGTTTCTATTTGTTATAGACCACCTGACGACGATATTATTCAATTTTCAAAATATCTGCAACAAATTTTTATCAAAAACAATAATGAACAAAAAAGATTATTCTGCATCGGTGGCATTAACATGAATAGTTAAAAATACATTCAACACCCTAATACTAAAATCTTTTTTGACATTATATTTCAACACGGGATTTTCCCAATCATTAACAAACCAACTCGTGTTACAACAACTTCCATTAGTGCTATAGATAATATTCTAACTAACTCTTTTCTAGATAAGTCCATAAAAACAGGAATAATTAAAACTGATATTTCGGATCACTTTCCAATCTTCTTTGTTTTTGCTGAACATGCAACTATAAAGATAATTCTAAAATCAAAGTCTTGAAACAAAAAATGGATGAACATTCTATGCTTAAATTTAAAGAATCTTTATCAACAGTAAATTGGATAAATGTATACCAAGAATGTAACCTTGGACACACAAATTACGCTTATAATCTATTTCTCGACATCTTTCTTGAATATTATAACAAACATTTCTCAATACGAGAAATAGAAGTTAAAACAAGATATTTAAAATGCCTTTGGATTACATGCGGATTAAGAAAATTATACATCAAATATTTAAAAAACAGAAACGAAGCTAAGTCTATAAAGAATATATAAATCTGTTTTAAATTTAATGTCTATAAAGAATATAAAAATCTGTTTGAAAAAATAAAAAATAAATCTAAAAAAATATTTTATTCTGAACAATTAAAAAATAATAATGGAACATAAAGAAAACGAGGGAAGTTATGAAAGAAATCATTGGAAAAATTAAATAATTTCTGACATTTTACCCTCCAGAATAACAAAAAACGATATTGAGTACAAAAACAAAAAAGATTTATTCAAGAATCAGAAATATTCAATCATTTTTTTATAAACACTGGTCTAAACCTGGCATTAAAAACAATTGGCTCAGAAAAATCGTTTCAAATTTATTTTAGTGACTTTGAGAGTTTATTGCCAGATAGTGATCTAACTTTTGATTTACTAAAAACAGCAATCAAATCAATCAAAATGAATAAGGCCCCAGGTATTGATGACATCTCTGGCAATGTTGTACTTTATGTTTTTTCTACAATGAAAAGGCCTATTTTTAATATCTTCAGCTTTGTCCCAGACAAATTAAAAATAGCAAAAATTGTACCTATAATTAAAGGTGGAGATACATCTAGTATTGTACCTATATTTTTAAAATATAAATTGTATCTATATTTAAAGGTGGAGCTAACAAATTGTCATTAAACTTAAAAAAAACTAAATACATGTTATTTCACCCCAACCAAAAACAAAAAGCTACCCCATCAATTTTTCCAATTCTTAGTATAGACAACACAATTATTGAACGAGCTCAAGCATCTAAATTTCTTGGTGTCCTTCTTGACGAGAATTTATCATGGAACTCTCGCATAAATACCATTAATACAAATATCTCAAAAAATATTGCTCTACTCTATAAAGCAAGAAATTATCTAACGTTCAAAAACTTAAAACTTCTTAAATTTTCCTTTATACACAGTTATCTTTCATACACCAATATAGCATGGGCAAGTACCAATAAAACTAAATTAAGTTCACTCTATAGACGGCAGAAACTCGCTTCAAGAGTAATATTTTATAAAAACAAACTGACTCAGGCAAACCCATTGCTAAAACATATGAATGCTTTAAACATTTACCAAATCAATATATATCAAAATATTTTGTTTATATTCAAACATAAAATGGGAACTGTTCCAAGTCGATTTATAAATAACTTTTTTAAAACTTATATAAATAAATTTAGCAATAGAGCAACTGGAAACTATATAGTACCGTTGAAAAAAAGAAAACTATCCCAATTTTCTATAGCATATCGTGGTCCTTACTTGTATAACAAATTAATACCAAAAAATTCCTCGATATCCATCCTAAAAAATATAAATTCCTTAAAAGCTAATCTTAAGAAACTCGTCTTAGATACAAGCACTTGTATGGAAATTTCTAATATCTTATGAATAATTCAAATATCAAAAGTATGTCCGAAAAAAAAAAATCTAAAACTTAAATGTATAAGCAACTATGAATATACATACATATAACATATACATATGTGTGTGTTATTTTTTATATTATGTTCCTTCCTAATAACACGACTAATTATATTGAAAAATATAATAAGTAATAATAAAATAATTATAAGTATCTCATGAAATTATTTAAAAAATTGGGTTCTCGATGACAAGACTTTACAGAGTTTTCTGCGAGTTTCCCTTGACTACATTACTAAAGGTTTATTTTTTCCTTTTTTAAGACTTATTTTGTCTTTTCAAAATATAACTTTGTACATCAAATATATCTTAATATTATTTCAGTTATTTTTGAAGCATTTTGACTGTATTTGCAATAAAAGTATATAATGTTAAAACTATTTGTAACAAAAGTATGTATTGTTAAAACATGTAATTGTAAAAAATATATGGAAAAAAAAAAAAAAGGTTTGATATAAAACGAAAATATTAATGCTAAATTTTTAAATTACAAACCGTGGTCCATCAATATGTAATCATTTCCAAAATAAAAATATTAAAGACCTAAAAAGCAATTTCATCGTTTAAACGGCAAACTAAAAATCCATCTTCTTAATTCCTGACATATATGCATTTGAGTTGGCACATTTAGCATTTGAGTTGGCAGTTTTTGAAGTTGACAAAAAACATATACAACAACCTTCCATGAGAGAACTCTTCGGGACGGCCCTGCGCATCATCCTTTTCTTCTTTGACTTCCTGATTGTGTATATATATATATATATATATATATATATATATATATATATATATATATATATATATATATATATATATATATATATATATATATACATATATATATATATATATATTTAATGAAAAAATTAAAAACATTTTTATCAAGGATTTTAGGTTTACGATGTTATTTATTTTTTACATGATTATATGAAAATTGCAATCTTGTTTAATCAGCGAAATTATATAATAAAGAATAATAAAAATAAAAATAAAGCTGGGACTAAGTAAAAAAGAATTCAAAATTAAAGTCATTTTTTTGACAACAAAATGCAAATATTTGAAGGGTATTAGTAATATAAAAAAAGGATTGTTTAACTTTTCAAAAATTCAATACTTAAATTGCGGCCGTTGCGCAGTGGTTACAGCGCTTGCTTTATAAGCAGGAGATCCAGGTTCGAAACGAGCTCTGGACATATTTTCGCGTCATGGTAAGGAAGGGAGGCGTAAACTTCCTGATTAAATGCATTTCCGCGGTGACAAGACTGTTAGGTCTTCTTGGGGCACCTAAATAACAAAACAAAAAATTGCTTGTTTATTTATCTATGAAAACCCGCCGAAAAGATTTTGTCGGCGGTGTTCTATTGCACGTAAAAGAAATCTTTTCTGCTCTTTATTTTTGGCAATAAATTTTGAATTTTGTTTGAATTAGCCTTTAAGTAGTTTGGCACCTCGTTCTGCTGTATTATTTATAAGTTTCAATGATTTAATATACTCAAACATGTGTTGAAAGTTTGTGTTAGTTTTCCAAAACTTTTGGGATTGGGCTAATCAACTACCATCTTTGTTTGAATATCCAAACAATTTTAGAATGTTGCTAAATTTTGATCCAACTAAATCAGTTAAACTAGTACTTGGTTTCAAAAAAGGAAATTGTGAAAAGCCTATATCATCTTCCCAGTTTTCTCTTATATTTTCAAGATTTATTTAGTAATTTTAGCTTTATTGCGATTAGATACCTTATCAGAAAATAGTGAGAAAGAAGACATTTCTTCGGTTGATGCTGATTAAATATTTCAACAAAGATGCTGATTAAATATTTCATGGGATGCAACAGCAATATAATTTTTCATATTTTTTAATAAATAAGCAATTCTTTGTAGAATTCCTAGTTATTAAATGATGTATCAACTGTGCTTGTACATGTAAGCCACATTTTCACATAAAATAGCATTGTAAATTTATAAAACCGTAGTTTCTCTATATAACATTCTTCATACTCTGCCAACTCAGCAAAAGCAAAAATTTTTAATGAGCAAAAAATTGTACACATCTATCTTGTATGATTGAAAACCCCAGGTTTACTCTACTGTACATATATTTGTTTTGCATTCAGTTTTTGCAAAGCAAGTTGACAACATTCATGATAATCATCTCTTAATATTTTTTGAGACTTCCGGTTAAGTAAACCAGACAAAAAAAAATCATTTTTGCTTTTTGGTCTATAATACTGGTTCTTCGATTTTAATTTTTTTTAAAGTACTATCTGAACTTAATGAAAGTTAACACTATACCTCTTTCTTAAAGTGTCTAAATGGCTCTTCTTAAATGGCTTCTTCTTAAATGGCCCTTCATTTAAAGATTGACATTCTCAAAAGTTTGTTATGAAAACAGATGACCAAACTCTTTCTAAGATATGGTGTTTGCACGTACACCATAACAACTTTTTATTAAAGTATCTTCAATTAACTTTGCAAAACCATTAATCCGACCTGAGTTTGATAGAGTTGTGTCAAAAATCATTACTACAAGTATTTTTTCTAGTTTCCAGGCCTTTAATATGTTTGCTGAAGCCTGACTTTTTCCAGGTGTAAATCCTGGACACACACAACATTTTTATTTTAAGTAAACTTGGTATTTCTGTTACTACATTAATACTTTTGTAATGCATCATTAAAGCTGAACTCAATATTTACTTTGCAGATCCGGAATCTCCGTAAAATTCTTCACCATAAGTAACCTTGCCGTTTTTGAAATTGAAAAAAAAAAAAAAACACCCTATTGCCCCGGAGATTTAATAAACTCTCTGGGACAATTTATAATTAAATAAAAAAAAAAGAATTGTGTATTTCTCTTATCGACGACCAAAATTATGGAATGACTGTCAAAAAGAATATAAATTACCGTTGAAGTCCTTAAATTCGTTTAAGTTTCAAATAAAACAAGGAATTTTTAAAATTTGATTATAAAAAACGTTTTATTTTTTTCTTTGTTTGATTAATCTTTGTCTTTACTATTTTAACGGTAACTTAGTTATTATTAGTATTTTTTATACAAGCTTTTTTTTTTTTTGATAAAATAACTAAATTTTTTTATTTTTAATAACTCGTATTCATGCATTGGTTGTTATGGCTCATGTTTTACCATTTTCCAAATGCACAATTAATACTTTTTGTTGCATGTATAGTATTTTGTGCTATTGTTTGACAATGTTGTACTTCAACCAGATTATCCTATTTATTTAACAATGTGCCATTGTTTGACAATGTTGTACTTCAACCAGATTATCCTATTTATCGAAAAAGAATTCGCAAAATATTTGTCAATAATGGACAACGTTTAACTTAAATGACTATAGACTGTGCACAATTTCAAAAAGTTCAACACAATTTCAAACTGCAAATTTTAATTTCCGCACTCTTGAGTTTCCTCACTATAATAATACACAAACTGAATAAGTATTATGGTATTTGATGTATAATGGTATTTCAGCACATGGAAGTTGTACTTTTTCAGCAATATTTACATATCAGTACTATTTAATACCAGATAGTAATATCTTGTTATTATTCATATAACAATTTTAGTAAAATAATGTTTTTAGTAGATTTTGTAGCTGTTAAACTTTTTTTTCCATTATGCAAATAATATTACTTCTCACAGTAAACGTTTTGTGATCTGAAGAAATTAGTATTATAAGTTTAGTTTTCTTTAATATAATAACAACGCATTTTTATAAAGAAAAAGCATTGAAAATGAAGGCATTTTTATAAAGGGGTAGTAGAGATAGTGATGTAGATTTTACGCGTGAAGATAAAAGATTGTGACAATGCAATTCAAAAGTTTGTTTCCTTCATTTTTTACTTGATATTTTATTTTTATAACATCTCTCTGGAATTTCTAATTTTCTAGGTTTATGGCAACAACTGTTTTGTGTTGATTTTTTTAAAAGCAAGGCGTACTGATATATGTTTGATTTGGTTAGACAGGGTCATAAAAAATAAGCCTTTTACTTTGACAATATCATTTTTGAACTCATGATATTTTTTCCTTTGCTTCATGAAAGGTTTTTATAAATAATAACAATAAAAGGACATATCAACATTTTTTGAAACTAATAATTCAAAAATAACATTATTGAAATCAGCAATTCAAAATAAAATATCGGTGGAATCTTATTTTTAAATAAAACTACATCAGGAAAAATTTTTCTCCATATGACTTTTATAACTAACAAGCAATGTGAACATCAGGTGAACTAAAATATGAACATCAGGTGAACTAAAACCGTTTTAAAAGTCACAATTTTTCTGGCTATCCTAAACTGTTTTCACTTATAATCAAAGGATAATTTTTTAAAATAGATGAAGTTATAGAATGATACATTAAGTCTTCTTTGATTAAAGATATAGTTGAAGGCGGGATGCTTGTAGAATCCGACTACAAAACGTCATTATGCCTTTTATTTTGGTTTTTTTGCACGTAAAGAATACTGTTTAAATTTATATATTCTGATCCGCAACTCGTGTAAGGTTCAATTTGTAGATGAGCAATGGTCTAAAAATCATTTTAAAAAATTGTTTTTTATTTAAAATTATCCATTGTATCTTCTTAATTGAAAAAAACATTCTCTTAACAACTGAGATTGATTTTGTTTATGTGTATTTATCCCCTATAAAGATGGCGTCGGAATCTCATATGCCTAAACCACCCCTAATGAATATCCGTAATTACAATATATTATTTAAACTTGTAGAAGGAGGTTCTATAAAAAGTCCCTATCTGCTTCAACTTTATTTTGTTGTATTTTCAGTATATACTAAATCATTTTATTTTATGTTATCTATATGCATACGAGCATTTTAAAAATAATATTTATACTGTTAAAAAAATTAAAAAATAAACTAAAAAAAAAAAAAAAAACAGAAAAAAAAAAAAAAAAAACAAACAGCCAAGCTTTCTATTTTACCACCTACCTCAAGGAATAGCACTTTATTTCTTTTGATTAAAAATTTTAATCAAATCAAATTTTCATCATCAAATTCTGGCAGTAGAGTCGATCTTTTTTTATTTTATTTTCTTGATTTCTCTTTTTCAATAGCCTTTATTTTCTGTGATTTTTTTTGCTTCTTATTTTTTTGTTTTCTTAGTATAACTCTTATCTAATGGACCCAAAAAATTGCTTTTTTTTAATTGACGCTGAGAGAAAATCTAAATCCGATATTTAACAATTTTTTTAATCTTCTGCATTCGATGCTGCAATATCAAACATATTAAATAATAACAACTTATTAGTAAAACTTAGAAGTCGAGCCTTTTAACATTTCTTTAAAATTTTTAATCAAGCTCTCTCTAAGATGTATCAGATGCAGTATCATTCTGACTGTATTATTTTTCTGTTTTGTTTGAATTTCTGACATTTTTTAAAATATATTCACTTTTTTGCAAACTACTAATGCAACTTCTTTGTCACTAGCTAGTTTCAAATCAACCTTGTAAGATATAAATAATGGCGTAAAACCTCTCCATTGATTAAATATCTTTGCTTTAAGGGTAGGTAATAATTTCTCAACAACTTTATTAAATATCTCATCATTTTTTTTCAATTTAATATTGCTTGAATTGAATATTTTTTTGTATTTGCTATTAGGTTAACGCGGGGCAAAATGAGACAGCGGGGCAATACGAGACAGTTCGCGTTCAGCATGATGCCAACCCTACAAATTATTATTTGCAAGATTTTTAAAAGTGCAGTTGTGTTAAAAACTATTTTGTGTCAAGAAAAATATATTGAGTCACTTTGAAATAAAAAAGTTGAGTAAAAGGGAAATCATTTCATCTCTCGGCTTCGCGAAAATTACAAATTTTTAAGTGTTGTTATTATATTTTTTCCTGGCTTTTTTTGATTTCACTGAGTGGAAAAGCTTTTTATATTTAAAGTTTTTTTTATTAGAATCTTTAGGCCTTTTTCTTTCATTTCCATTTTTTGGTATTTTATTTCTTCAATAAAATAGTCTGGAAATTAGGCTATTTGATGCCAACATGATGCGGGGGAAAACGAGACACTCTGTTTGTATTTTTTTTTGCCGATATCTAATATTATGTTTATTTAATTTTTTACATTAAAACATCAAACAAAGCAAATATTAATATTTACGTGCTGTAGATTTAAATTTATTATACTGTATTTACTTACTTTTTATTTTGTTAATTGAAATGTTTAGTTGTTATCCAATATAGAATTGCGTTTTATATTTTGTTAACTTATATTTAAATATAATAAATATTTAATCAAATTAAAGCAAGTAATTGCTTGATGTTTATAATTACTATGTTTTTATTTTATAATCTTATTGTATTGTAATGTAATAAAGTAAGTAGTATATAAAATATATAGTGAGTAGATTATAACATATAGGTTATTGCAGTACCTATAAACAAAATAGAATGAATGTTATGCGTGCTTTAAATATATAAGTTTGATATATGCATATATGGTTTTATTAGTTCTTGTAGTGGGTATATATATATATATATATATATATATATATATATATATATATATATATATATATATATATATATATATATATATATATATATATATATATATATATATATATATATATATATATATATATATCAATATATATATATATAAGTGGAGTCAATTTTCAAAATGCACAACCTAGGCTCATTCGGACTGTTGTTTGTTTCAAAATACTGGTCAAGCAATATGTGATTTATGTGACTAGTGACAGTTTGATTATAGCTGTAATATATTATAAAATGTATTTCTTTATAATCCTCTTAAAAATCTGTTTTGTTTAACTTTATTTATTTAAATTACTAAAAAAAAAATCTGTTTCATTTTGCCCCGGTATGCGGGGCAAAATGAGACAGGATAGGTGCTGTCAATAAATGATCTCTGGTGACCAAACCACAGCAGTTTTGCAAATCATACTTTTAAGCTTCAAGTAGAATGATAGAAGAATTGAAAAATATCAAGTTATTTTTTCAAAAGTTGTTAGTTGGTAGCCGTATCAGATATATTAGTGCTTAAGTGTCTCATTTTGCTCCTCGTTACGCTATACCATTTAGATGCTATTAGATGTAAAAAAATAATTACAAATTATATAAATATTTATAATTATATCTATAGATATAATGAAAAAATATATAAAGAAAATAACCGCATTCACAGTAAAAAATTTCCTTATCTCAAACTTTGCATATAATTTTTATAATTTAATGAAATTTGATAATATTGGAATAAGTTGACTCTTAAGGTAAATGTTTTGCTTTAATTTACTAAAATCATCTGATACCTAGTTTCGAATTATAACTGCACAAAACTGCCTGAAAAAGTTTTTTGAACACCCTTGACGTTTCTTAACGCCTCTTTCTTTCCTTTAAAGGTCAATCTTTTCTTTAAACTTGGTGCACCTCTTGCTGTTTGAAGTGGAGATAATTCTATGAACTTGACCAATCTTTTTTTCTTCTCATGAGTTACACTAGCTGATTGTATCTTCAAGATAATAAGTTTTATCAGCACACTCTATCTTTTCTCCACCATTTCATTTTTTCCTACATTTTTTATTCATTTATATATATTCACCAAAAGTGTATTTTCTATACTTAAAACCAACAATCAAAAAATAATATGCGACAACATCTCTTTTGAACTCATTGCTTACAAACTGTACAAACAATAGAATTTGCTCCAGCTTCTATACCCTTATGCTTCCACTCCATCTTTCCAACACTAAATTCTTAGTATTAATTCTTCGTTGCAGTCATCTACACCTTTTCAAGATGTAATTGAGAAAACAAAAACTGTAATTAAGAATCGTAAGATGTAATTGAGAAAACAAAAGTTGTAATTAAGAAACGTAAGATGTAATTGAGAAAACGTAAGTTGTAAATTAGAAACATAAGATGTAATTTAGAAAACGAAAATTGTAATTAAGAATCGTAACATGTAATTGAAAAAATGTAAGTTGTAATTAAGAAATAGAAAGATGTAATTGAGAACACGAAAATTTTAATTTAGATATCGCTTTAAAGGAGTAAGTGTAAAATGGCGCTTAAAAAAAATGGCGCGTAAAAAAATGGAGCGTATAAAATGACGCACTTAAAAATGACGCAAGATTTGTAGCGTAAATTTACTTTTTTAGGGAAAAATTTAGGGAAAAATTTATAATTTTTGGGCAAATGAATTTAACATAATAAACACTAAAAACATTTTAGGGAAAAATTTATAATTCAATTAAAAATTATAATTAAAAATTATATAATTAAAAATCACTTCATTGATCATTTAAGCACCAACTTGTACGTCTTCCATATTTAAAATAGTTGCATAGTGCGTGGTTGTGTGTTGTACCGCACGTGCACAATCTCCTCCCATTATAGTATTTTTCGCCTCAATTACAATTCGTTCTAAGTACTGCATGCGCTGTTCCGCAATCCCGTCACCTAATACAGGTGGAATGCGAATTGCATTTTTAACGTTACTTTTAATTTTGGACCAGATCGTTTCCACCGAGTTTAACATTGGACTGTAAGGTCCCAAACGTAACAACTGAGCTGGTGAATTATTAAACACCCTTTGCAAAGGAGCGTGACAAGGAGCATTATCTGTTACGACAACCAAATCCTCCAAACGATTCCCGGATGTAACCCACTGGTGAAACACAGCCAACATACACTCGTTACAGGAATCTGCTTTAAATGATCCCCTGCGAGTTTCTATCATGACGACATTTGTAGTTGAAATAGCTGCGATCAAGTGTATGTTTAAACCTTTTGAAGCAGGTACTTTCATAATTGCTCTTTTTCCTTGTCTCGCGCGTCCTTGCGTTTTTCTACAAAAAAGGTTAAATTTTGTTTCATCCAACCAAACTATCTGACGACCATTTGTGATATGTTCGTTGATGTTTCTAACATATTCAGCTTTTTTTTGTTTGTTTTCATAACTGTTCATTGTAGAAGGCTCCTTGTGCACTTTTTTTAATGAGAACAATCTGCCTTCGAGGTAATTTGCTATTGTTGTTGTGCTAACGTTTATGTTAAATTGTCTTAATATCTTTCCCAGCCGGCAAATAACGTTGAAATAACGTTGAAATATCGTTGAAACATAACGTTGATTTAACGTTGGTTTAACGTTTAGAATGAAAGTTTTTTTCAACGTTGATTTATCAACGTTAAATCAACGTAAGATTCAAACGTTATATCAACGCGAAAAAACGTTACAACAACGTTGAATTTACGTTGATACAACGTTTAAAATGATAGTTTTTTTAACGTTGATTTATCAACGTTAAACGACTGTAAAATACTTTTTCACCATCAAAACGTGCTATGTATGTCAAAATGTATATATGTATGTAAACGTGCTATGTGCGTCAAAATATGATCACCATCAAAACGTACTATGCATGTACATTAGTGTTGCTGTACATTATCAAGGTATATTATGGATATTAAATCTATTCATAGTCTATACTTAGACTATTTAGAACTTTTTCAGTTTAGTTTAGTTAAAATAGCTAGGTATGATTAAAAAAATAGATAAAACTTGTTTTATTCAAAAATACATATTCAAATATTACATATATTTACATGTAATTGAATAAAATCTACACAAATTTCTTCTCTTTTCCACCACCTTTTTGAAATAAGGCGTAATTTAGAAAGTCAAACAATGTTCCATTAAGCGAGGGTTCTTTTGGTCCATTGAGTACAATATAAGAAGCTGTAAATAAAAAAATATATTAAAAAAAAACAAAAAGGGAATATTTAAAAAATAAATAATGAATGGAAAAGTGTTACAACTTATGAAGGTATATCTTTTTCAACGCCATATAGATTAGTGTTCTTAAAACATATTTTTCCACCTTTGCCCTTCATATCCATGGAGGCCATATAACTTTTCGAAAATACTCTGAGTTTTTAAAAAATAATATAACTGTTAGTTGGTTATTAATAACTTTTTCAAATATTTAATTTAAATAAAACAACCTTTTTAATATATTAAAAATAAATTAATAATCAAAATATAAAACATTTCTAGCATTGAAAAATAATTTTCGGGGTGGCCACATAAAATTTTTACAAGAAATTTTATGTGGCCATTTATTAATGGTTTAACGTCCATGTTTATACACTTATGGGGCTTGGACAGGGATCAAATAATGTCATTTGTTATGTTAAATAGCATGCATTTTCTAAAGCAATTTTTTACAATTCCATGCACTTTAAGGCGTTAACCAGTTTTGCAGACCGAGAATGGGTATTTTGAACATTATACATCCATCAAAAATTAAAAAAGAAAGAATTAATGAGAGGAGCTTTGATCAAATTTTTACCTCTTTAGAGGATAATAGAGGATTTTAGAAGTGGTTTTAAAAAAAGAGGACTTTTGAGGATTTTAGAGGAGCTGCAGACACCCTGATTATAAATGATGTAACTCCACCAATTAACTGTACTGATTTATCTGTAAAAAAACATGAAGTAAATCTAATATTATGCTTGTGGAGATATATTATATTGTGGAGAACCATCCAAACCACACAAGTGGAAAATTTGCATCCAAGTTTCCACTTGTGTGCAAATCTTGCATCCACTTGTCAACATTCTCATTATAACATTTTTCTTTTGTAGTTGTGAATTTAAAATTTTCACAATACTGTTTGCTTTCTTTTAGAATTGAAATAGTTATACAAATAGTTATATATTTTGTATCAACAAAATAATTCTTCTTACCACATTATTTAAAAAATAATAATTGTAATATATAGATGTAATACCTGAAGAGAATTTAGTTTTTATTTGTATAAACTTAAGCCAATTCTTCTCTGCATTTTAGTGCAGTCAATGCTTTGGTACCTGGAAGCCGACAAACAGTTTTATCACTAATCCAATCAGATGGAATTACTTCTTCTTGTAAATTTTCATTCCAAACAGCTCCTTTCCGCATATTCGATTTTGAAAAAATTACATGAACTAATATAAAATAAAGAAACCATAATATAAGTGTACTAACAGGCCTAATTAAACTAGCTAAATTTGAACATTTTATAACCATGATACTTGCTAAACAATAATATTAGTAGACATTATAAGCAAAGATAAGATTTTCTTTATTTTATAAATTTATTATATTTTAAACTCATTTTTATTAATTTATTTATTACTCTATTATTCAGCAGAGTTCTGAATATATTATGTTCAAATAACTCAAGGCTCAATAACAAAGACAAATAATGAAAGAATACTAGGTTGCTAAAACATAAACATCTACATAAGATAATATGGAATATTGAAAAAAAATAGAAATACAAAAAAAACAAAAATACTCATTATTAATATAAAATATAATAGTATAATATAAGGTATATTATAATATATGACACAATAATATCTACTTTTAATTAAAATATAAAAACAACAAAAATTAAAAAAGAAAATATTTTGATAAATAATAAATTATCATTCAAACAATTTTCAAGACCAAAAAATAACTTATTTTTTTACTTATCTTCATCTAATAAACATTACTTATTTTTTACTCATCTTCATCTAATAAACATTAATATTAATACCAATTTTAAGCATTATTAGAATTTTTTTTTTATCAAAAAATAAAAATATTACATCCGTTACTTTTTGGGCTTTTCTTATTTTACTTAAAACATCAACTCAATTTTTGGCTTTTTTCATTATTGAGTTTTAATTTGTAATGTTAAATTAATACTGAAAAAAAAAATATTAGCAGACAAAAAGAAAATATTTCTTTATTGAAATATATATAAATATTTCAATAAAGAAATTTTAGATCGATTTTTATAAATATAAATTTATATCAATCAATCTAAATTTTTTTCTTTTCCGCCACCTTTTCGAAATGAAGAGCATTTTTAGAAGTTAGACAAAATGCCATCAATTAAAGTTTCAGTCGCTCCATCGTATTTAATAGAAGAAGCTGTTAATAAAAAAGAATTAGAAAAAAAAAAAAAAAAAAAAAAAAAACACAAGGAGAAATTTTTAAATATATAAAAAATGAGAATAAAAAAGTTTTACATATCTTATAAAGGTATACCTTTCACTACACCATATAAATTAGTGCTCTTAAAGCATATTTCCACCTTTCCCTTTTATATTTATGGAGGTCACAAAATTGTTGGAAAATATTCTAAATTTTAATAGATAAGAGAACTGATATTAATTGTGCGAGAACTAATATTAATTTTTTTTTGGAATTTAAATTGAACTCATTATCAAACAATTTTTTTGCTAAATAATTTAATCCTTAAAATTCCTGAATAATTAAAAATTATTTTGATTACCTCAGCATTTTAAAGATATTCCATCAATTGCAATTGATTCACCTAAAAAAAAACAACAAGTAAAGCTAATATTATTGTTTGAAATTTTAATTATCTTTATACAAATACTCATCATATTTTTAAAGTGACTGATAAAAATGGATTTAATTAAAATCACTTCATTTGTATTAAAAAATTAATATTAAAGCTTTAATCATACATTATACAAGAGTATTTTGTAATACAATCTAAATAGTTGTTGCGATATGTAATTTTTTTATCCAAAATTTAGCTTCTGTAAGCTTTAGAAATTTTTTAACGAAATTATTGATGAATTTGGATCTACGGGTAATAATGTTTTTATATTGTTGTAATGTTTGTATTCATTCCCTGTTAGTTTCTGTAAGTCAAAATTTTAAGGTGTTTCCATAATAAATTCTGTTATATCTGAAATTTAGTGTTAGCCTGAATAATTTAATTTCTAAAATCTGTTTTGCATTGCCTGTCTTATAACATCTTTACTTGGAACAAAAACCATGTGGTTTAAAAGTGAGCTAGAAGCTTTCAACAATGAAGAAAATATTGCATTCACTAATCCTAAAAATATATTAAACCTGTCAGCAAAATCAGCTGTCAATAATCCAAGTATTAGCATTATTAAAAATTCATCTTTGCTGCATTACATTTATTTTGATCCAAGTAGTTAAGGATTTTTTTAAATTTCAAAAAACAGAAGTAAATGTTTTTTTAATATCACTTTATCTCTTTTGATTAATGGTGATACTGCACTAACTGATGAAACACATTGACAGATGTAAGGCCAGTATAAAAGTCGCAAGTTCTATTATTTTTAAAATAAATGTTTGTATACAAGTAAATTGCAATAACACGATTTGTTTGGATTATGTTTATATACAAGTTTGTCTGTTTTCATAGTAATAACTGATGTGGTTGAAGTTAATTTTTCAAATAAATCATTATTTTTTTATTTCGTGCTGAAGTTCTTTTTTAAAGTTATCAATTTCCTTTTTTAATTCTTGATGCTCTATTAAAAAACAACGCTTAGCATTAAATTCAACATAATTTAATGGATCATTTTTTGAAAAAGCTGTATTATATTTACATTTAATAATATCAGTTATTGAGCATTGTAGCCCAAGTTAAACGAAAAATATCGATTTTTAAACGATAATGTTCTTTTAGGAAAATCGTCTGAATATGTTTTCGATCTCTTGAAAATTCTATATGATATAAGTTCAGTATTTACATTTTTTTTCCATTATAAATCTCTATAACTTTAATCGTTGAAATAATGTTTACGATTTTACTTCCATTTCTGCGCGCGCATAAATTTTAAATCGTATTTTTTGTCAACAATGATTGAAATATTGACGTTAAAATAACGTTAAATAATCAACGTTTAAACTGTAACGTTGATTTAACGTTGAAATAACGTTAAATAATCAACGTTTAAACGGTAACGTTGATTTAACTTTGTGACATAGTTAAACAACGTTGAATCAACGCTTCAACCGAATTTCAACGTTGAAACAACGTAATAATGCCGGCTGGGTTGTTTTGATGGCCACCAATGTTAATTGACAATCATTTTCAATCCATGTTAATGTTTCTTCGATTTGATCTTCGGTCAACTTTTTCGGTTTAAAACCTCCTTTTCCGATGAAATTTGAATTTCCGCTGCGAACCCAATTGTATGCTGTCTTATATTTGATACCTAGCGTTCGCGCGAGATTCACCCAATCTTCAAATCGCTCCGCACATTCAACAACTCTTCTCCTGTCATTTGGAGAAGATAAAACGTAACGTTTCCTTTCAACTTGTTCAGTTGTGTGTATTTCATGCCGACAAATCGGACAACTTGAATCTCATTGTTCCAGAACTGGACGTAAACAAATTTGGTGACATAAATGTTGACACGGATTTAGCTTAATCACAGACTTTCGGGTCATAGTGTATTGGCATATAACACAACGATCTTTCAATTCCATTATTATTACTTGTGCATACAAAAGCAAAATTTAAGATTATAACTTAAATTCATGTCCAAAAAGACCTTTTTTAACAACCTACAAACTTAGACTGTGAATTTGCTATTTTAATTTATGTGTTCTCAATTACAAGTTACGATTTCTCAATTACATATTATGATTTCTCAATTATATCTTACGTTTTCTCAATTACATGTTGTGTTTCTTAATTACATGTTACGACTTCTTATTTACATGTTGTGTTTGTCAATTACATATAACGTTTTCTCAATTACATGTTGTGTTTCTTAATTACATATTACGACTTCTTAATTACAACTTTCATGTTCTCATTTACATCTTTTTACAACTACACAAAGGTGTAGTTGTAAAAAGTTACTTAAATTAATCAATAAGTTTATCGGTTGAACACGATAAAATTCAGTACCTTTTTATTGTTAATTACTCAAAAACTACTTGACAAATGTTTTAAATTTTCTTGCACGCGGAAGTTGTTGGATTAAAATGAGTAAACAAATACTAAATCGAAAAAAATTTTTTAGAAATTTTTCTTCAAAATCTTACATTGTTACAATTTTATAGGATTTATTTTGCGGCAACATTAACAGACTCAATCTATTGAAATAGATATAAGAAAGGATTTAAATATAAATATAGAGCAAAATCAACCATTCGCTTCATAAAGGCAAATTCATGTCAGTCGCAGAGAGATCTTGCAAGAAAACTTAAACGCAGCCAAGCTTTGATAGGAAAAGTACTTAGATCTCAAGAATATAAAGCATATCATAAAAAGAAAACTTCAAAAGGATCCATTAATGGAGAAATTAAAGAAATTCGTCGTTCAAAAAAGCTATATATAAACTTTTAAACCAAGAAAACTTGTGCATAATTGAAGACGATAAAACCTATTGCAAAAAGGACTTGCCAGGGCAGAAATATGTTTATTGGTTGAAAGGTTATGTTGCTAAAAAACTCAAGTACTTTTAAACTAAAAAATTTATTCCCAAGTTTTATATATAACAAGCAACCATGGTTAAAAAAGGGCACCATACATTACTCATAAAACTTTGAACGCAGATTTATATATAAAAAGAATGCTTAAAGAAACGCCGTTTGCAATTTATTTAAAAAGCATGAAACACCCACAATATTTTGACCTGATTTGGCTACAATTCACTACTCCAAAAAGTCTCTAGTATGGTATGAACAAAATGGCGTCGACCTAAAGAAGCAAATCCTCTAAATTGTCCTGAGCAGCGAGTTATTGAAAGTTATTGGTCAATTATAAAAGAAATCTTATTGAAAAGCAAAAATTTTGCTACAAATAAAAAAGATTTTAAGAAAAAATGGATACCGCCTCAAAAAAAGTAACTCAAAGCAAGATCCAGCAGATGATGTCAAGGTCTTTAGGTCTTTAAAAATATTTAATAAAGAGTTGCTCGTACAAAAAAACGTAAAACATAAAGTATTATACAAGTTAAGTTCATAAACATTTAATACATTCATATCTTTGAATAAAGATTTTGTGTTTGAAAAACAATTTAAAAAATACATTATTAAAATATATTTATCATATTAATATATCCTTGCATGTTTCTGATGACGGTAAAGACGCTGCAACTTTTACCTGTACTTTCCCAAGCAATACTTGCATAGCGTATATATCACGAATAAATGAGTAGTATAACTGTTTTAAATTGTTTTTATTTAAATAATTTCTAGCCTTATTGAGGATTTCAATACTTTTTGCAGCTTTAGTTGATATATAATCAATATGAGTTTTCCTTGTCATATTTTCGTCAAGATAAATACCTAGGAATTTTAAAGTGGAATCTTACTTTGATTCTACTTTATCAATATAAAGTTTCATAAAATCATTAGAAAATAATAAATCATTAGGCAAAAAACGTTTTTTTGTTGAGGAGTGGAAAAGGATAAAAGTACAGGTAAAAGTTGCAGCGTCTTTACCGTCATCAGAAACATGCAAGGATATATTAATATGATAAATATATTTTAATAGTGTATTTTTTAAATTGTTTTTCATCCATTTTGTTTTGTCAATATTTAAGATTAGTTTATTGTATTTAAGCCAAGTAGAAATTTGTATAAGTTCTTTATTCATATTTAAAAAAAGCTTGTTAATGCTTTTGTTTGATAAAAATAAATTGGTATCGTGGTAGTATAGATAAAAATAAATTGGTATCATAGTGGTAAAAGTAGTGCAGATTTTCTAACATTACTTAACAAGTGGTAGGTTATATCAAATTCTAAATATCAAAATTCAGCATTTAATATTTTAGGCAATGCAGTCGTTCCTGGAGATAAAAAACCTGAATTTCTTAAGGAAAGGGCTTGAAAAATTGAATGGATTTTTTCAGAAAAGGCAATTTTGAAAATAAATAATGTGTGCTGCATGATTCTGTTGTTTAAGGAGACATTCGAGTTTAGATTTATTTTTACTATCCCAAACAATATTGCCATAAGATAAATAACTATTTATGAATTCAAAATATAAATGAGTTAGTGTAAATTTGTCTAAGATTTGTCTGGTTTTATATAAAATGCCAATATTTCTTGAGTATTTATTGCTAATATGTTTCATATGATATCTCCAGGATAAGTTTTCATCTATTAAAATACCAAGTAATTTATTTTTAAATGAGCGCTCAATTTTGATGTTATTTATATATAGCATTGGTAAAGATTTTGGAATATATTGAAACTTTCGTTTAAAATGGAATAAGGAAAACTTAGTTTTATCAGTGTTTAAAGATAGACGGTTAGCGATAAGCTAGTTTGATATTTGTTCTAGTTCATTATTTGCTACTTGAAATAGAGAGTTAATGTTACTGTGAGAATAGAATAAAGTGTTGTCGTCTGCAAACATAATAGTAGACATAGTATTTGATGCTTTATATAGATCGTTGATATAGATTAGCCTTGTGGAAGCCCACATGGTATTTTAAGTTTGTTTGAAAACCGTCATTTAGAGAAATAAACTGCTTTCGATCAGTTAAGTAACTGGTAAACCCTTTATGGTATTCGTGGCTTATTCCATAATATTTTATTTTTTCTAATAAAATCTGATGGATAACGGTGTCAAATTCTTTTGACAAGCCTTGGAATATACCTAAAGTAAATTTGTTTAAATAAAGAAGATTGTTATCATTCAAAAATGTAAATATCCTATTATACATGATACGTTCGAAGATTTTAGAAAAAACAGGTAACACCGATAAAAGTCGATAATTTGTAACCAGACTTTCATCTCCTGATTTAAAAATGGGTTTAATAATTGCAACTTTCAATTTATCTGGAAAAACTCCTGTTTTAAGCGATTTGTTAAAAATATCTAATAAAACATTTTTAATAAGTTTATAGCAGTCTTTGATTATGCTTGATGAAATAGAATCATAGCCTGTTGCTTTATTAATATTTGTTCTATTAATTTAATTTTTAGAATAAATCTTTGACTTTCTGTTAGATCGCGAACTATATACACATTTTCATATTTTTTGATTTTTCTCAATCTAATTGATGCTTTAAAAACCAAATTTTTCATATTAACGTCTTCAAGCTCGATAAGCAAAGGATCGATGTTTTCTTTAGATTTAAGACGGCGAATAGATCTCACGTTTACTTCATCGGATTCTATAGCACTAAGTAAATGATTTACTTGCGATTTGTCATTTTTTAGTTTTTCCGTCAGTGAAGAACATTGCGAAGCTTCTAATCCATAGATGATTACGTTCGTTTCCCTACGTTCCTGCTCTTTACGCTCCTTTGTAGTTTTAAAAAGAAGAGATAATTGGTCATTTGTTTTTTTGGCAGTCCCTGATACAACTTTCGACCACATAGCTCCATTAGCATCAGAATTATTTTCTTTTGATTTTTCAATTTCTGCAATTGCACTTTTTTAATTGCTTGTTTTCTTTAATACATTCCGCAACCTCGGATTTTAAGTTTTTTATTTCATCCTCGAAAATTCTTATTACGCCATCTAACATCTTTTTTTATCTGTTTTACTTGCTGAGCCATTAAATTTGTCATGATTTTACTTTCAAGTGTAGTTTCGTTAAAAAATGTTTTTTTTTATTTTTCTTAGTAGTTGTAAACACAGTATTGAACAAAAAAGTTTTCTCATGCTTGTCCCATGCATGAGAAAACTGGGATAAAACTTGATGTAAAAATTGTTATCAACAATTTTCTAAATATAATAAAAATAATAATTCCTAAATATAATAAAAAAATTATCTCTACCAGCGAAGTAGCTGTTGATCATGTAAAATTTATTAAAAAGAGAAAATTTGAAAAAACTTAATAAATTATATATAATATATATTTTATATAATATTATTTTATATTTTAATGAAAAATATTAAAATATTTTTTATAACTGTTCTTGTTTCTTAAATTGTGTTTATACAATTTCTAAATTTTAAAATAAAGACTTTTTATTTATTTTTTAAATAATGTTCATTTCATATCTAAATTTATGAATATATACTACTTTTGAAATTTAGAAAGTAAAATAATTTTGCTAATGTTCAAAACGTATTGAGTTTATGAAACAACAATTTTAAAAACTGGTCTTCTATTTTTTTGCTTCAAAATGCAAAATATCCGGCCGTATAAATAAACCATGTTCAAATGTAAAAACAAAAAAGATGTTACTTTTGACTTATGACTTGATTTTTAACATTTTATTTTCTGTTATCGCTGCAATTATATGTACAATATTTAAAACTCCTAAATCATAACTGACTGCATATAGATTATTTGAAATAATTATTTAAATTTTTTTATTATTGAAACACAAATTACTGTGTTCGATGTTTTAATAAATAAAAAACGTAATATTTTTTATTTTGTCAAAAAATAAAATTTACAATTAAAGGCAGCATCAACAACATTTACGGTTTGCTCAAGAATCCTAACGATAACACCAACAGTTAAATAAGTTTGTTCAAGCCCAAAGTAAGCTAAAAAAAAATGAAGATGAATAAATAAATTAAAAAAATATATAGTAGACGCCCATCAAGTCTAATTATTTTAGCATACTATTGTAACTATTTTATTATCCAAAATCGTGAAATCGTTCATTAAGGTTATAGATGGTCAAAGGAAAATACACAGAACAGCGCGTAAGATTCACACGTACCTTAAAAGTGTAGGCTCTGGCATCCCGGGATCAGCACCTTTCTTGAGACCTAATAATCAGTATAATAAACAAAAGTGATTTGAAAAAAATCTAGTTGTTCTTAAATTTAATTGTTATTTGAGGTATGGTACCGGATATGTCGGATAGTGAACTTTTCTCCAGTTCTATAAGTGTTTATGAAGAAAAAACAAGTTTTGCCAGTCTACATTAAATAGTGTTCAAGACTTAAAAAAATAAAATCGATAAAAAAAACTGGTATAACACAGGTATATGCGTTAATAATGTATAAAGAAAAATCGTTTTTATAGCCAAATTTTTTTTTTTTTTAATTACTATTTTCTATACTTCGTCAGCACATATCCCATGTCATACACTTTTTCACTGATTTTTTAAAGTAAGATCTTGAATACTATTTGTTGTAGTCCGGCAAGACTTGTTTTTTCTTCATAAACACTTATAGAACTTTAAAAAAGTTCACTATCCGGCATATCCGGCAAAAATATCCGGTACATCTCTAATTGTTATTAATAGTGATGTAAATTTCCTGGTAAAATTTGATTCAAAATTTACCGGTAAATTCTAAATTAAAGAGAGGGTAAGTTTTCATAAATTTTTTTTTTTTTCTTTCTTTAATAAAAAAATAAGTAAAAAAATTTTTAAAATTTACCAGGCGGTAAATTTTTCCTGGAAACTTTACCTTCGCGACACTAGTTATTAAAGATATGCTAGTATTTTTTGAAAATTTTTAAATTTTTATACCTATATTATATCCGCCTAAAATTTCATCAAAAAATAATCGGTCGCAGATACCTTTTGTTTTGTCACAAAACAAATGTACTTTTCTTACATTTGAAGTAAACACTATGGTGTGGGTGCGTGCGTGCGTGTTTCTGTGTAGTAGGTATACTTTTTGTAAAAATGTACATCTAATCCAATGCAACCTGTTCCATGTCGTGCTATCTTGTAGGATTCATTGCCTAAGCAAAGGCTAGGATCTAGCTATCATCAATACTATCTAATATCTGTAAAGTCTATAGTGGTATATTTTTGTATGTTTTATAGTTTGTTACTATATATGTATGTGTTTAGTCTGAACTATATATGTATGTGTCAGCTCATCTGAAGTTTACTATATATGTATGTGTTTAGTCTGAACTTCTGGTGCAGTGTTTGATCACCTCTAAGTTACTAAATGTATGTTTGTGTTCTGCTTGAATATCTGGTATAGTGTTAGCATAGTTACCAACTAGTCACTAGTTGGTAGCAAACACTTCATAGTCCAACCATAAAAATTACACTCTCTTTAATTTCCAGAATCTTGTTAAATGTAATTTTTTTCTATATACATTTCCAAAACATCCTTTAATATTTTAAAGTACAGGAAATAACTTTATTAAACTAATTTTGGTCAAGTAAGGTTCAGGATCATCACATGCTGCTACTGGTAACATTTAACCCAGTATTACATAACCCATGTCCCACTGCCTTGTAAGATTTGTTTTTTTTAGGAAAAGGCTAGGAAAAATAAAATCTGACTTTATATTCCCCTGGCTTGGGACTTTTGATGGAGTAAAAGCTAGAGATAGGGTTTCGATAAAAATAATCGTCTAAAGCAGATATTAACTGTATCCAACTACTGGCATGTAGAAGGCCTCTTAGACAAAGAATTGAACATTTTATCTCTAATTTATGGGTCTGATGTTATTACCTTGTCCAAGAATAATATTTGGTAATAACATTTCTTTTAACTTGACTTTCAAACCTAATTGCCATAATCTTTCTGCCATTCCAGTTAAATAGGTTAACTCATTGTTAGACATACAAATCACTCAGGCTTCTGTTGTTAAAGTCATTTCTCAATTAAATTCTTCTATGGCTTGTGGTCCAGACAACATTCCTGTCATAGTCATGCAAAAGTATTCTCCAGAACTCTTAATTCTCTCAAAACTATTTAATAAGTGCTTGATTTAATCTTGTTTTCCTGCTTCCTGGAAAATGGCATCTGTGGTTTCAATTTTTAAAAACTCTGGGGGACATTCTGACCCCTTTAACTATCATTGGATAAGTCTTCTCTATTATTAGTAAGGTTTTCAATCAACAAATTTCTAACATCCCATCTTGAATCTAACAAATCTTTGACAATCAATACAGTTTTTGATCTTCTCATTCTAAAGATGACTCGCTAAATGCTGTGACTGAAAGATTCTATTATGCATTAGATGGAGGATGTGAGCCAAGGGCTATTACTCTTTATATATCAAAAGCTTTTAATAAAACTTGGCATGGTGGTCTACTCCTTAAACTTGCTTCATATGATATCTGGGAAAATCTCTTCATTTTCAGTAACTTCTATGGTATCTTAAGGTCTTTGGTTTTATCTTTGTTCCTTTGGGCTGGTTCTTCTAATGACGGTCTTTTACTTCTAAACAACCATTGTAAATTTAGCTAGACCTGCTCTGTCTTTTTTTTTGTTTGTTTGTTAATTCACCTCCTCAAGGCCAAGAAGGCCACTACAGTTGAGGAGGCTACTTATTTGTGGTTATAACACTGTCTCAACTCTATAACTCCAAAACACCAACCTTGACGAACAAGGCCGCTGCGCGGAGAAATGAGTTGAGCACGGTACTACCAGGGACATGGAGGGGATCAAACACGAAACCTCATGCGTATGAAGCAAGTGCTCAACCACTACACTACTACCATCTATCTGACGAGCTTGAGCCAATCACTCATCATGGTAAGATTGCATCTTTTACTCTATACTACCACAGCCACTGCACAAACAAGCTATAATCTTTATGTTCCTCATTCAGCAAAGTTGCATCCCTTTACCATATCTGTCCCTGCATGCTTTAAAAACTTTTATTGATCTAGTTTTTTTCCCTGTTTCAATCTTTCGGAACTCTCTCCCACCTTCATACTTCCAAACATAACTTTTCAAGTCAATATCAATGGTATATATAATATGTGGAAGATGAGGCAAAATGACAGAGGCTTTGAAACACATTTATTTTGTCAGTCAAGGAACGATAACATTTTTAATACTTTCATTTTTATCATTATTGCTAACTGGTACTACTGATAAGATTATATATTATAAAATTTTTAAAATCAAAACAAACTTTTGAAATAAAATAAAAGGTTATATATTAAAAACTTATACAAAAGGTTATATATAGACAAACTGTGGAAGAAGAGGTGGAAAAGGCTGTGGCAAGTTTAGTCATGGTGGAGTTGCTAATATAGACATGAAAGTATGCAGGATTTTCCCTACCACCATTATCATATTTTAATAAATACAATGTTAAAAGGCAAACAAGTTTTGTATATTTAGAATAGTATGTCAAGTTTTAATGCATATCGTTCAATTTTATTTTCAAAGCTTTTAAGCTTTTTTTTTTAGTTACAAATATTTTTGTTAAATGACTTATTAACTGACCTAACAATTATTACTTTTCTTTTCACTAACAGTCGTAAATGTAAAATGTAAACTGTTTCGACTGTCAATAAGTTTTTTAAATATTAATTATAAAATCAAAAATCTTGTCATTAGATCAAAAAAATGGGCAAAAAACTATTGAAGGGATATGAAACATTGAAGTTATTGTAACAAAATGTTTTTTTAAACATATTTTTTAATTGTTTCATCTTTCAAATATATGTGTTGTCTCTGAACAGTGAACCTTTACTTTACACAGGTAAAAATGTACAAAGGCACACATCAAGAGAAAAACTAAACCTAGGAAAAAAATAATTGAAATGTAGGTAGATATATCATATATGTAGTTATATATACTCAGTTAGAGAATATCAAAACAAGATTAATCAGCATGTCATATAAACTAAATGTTCTTAAGGAAAGCCTTTAAAGAAAAAAAATATTACAGAAGTTTATTTAAGAGTTGAAGTTAGAAATCTAAAAAAAAAAAATTGCAAACATTACTACGATTATTCGTATCCACAGTTTTAAAATAAAGCATTAAAATTTAAAAGCTAAAGATACAGCAAAAGCAAAATATAATCCTAAAATTATAGCAAACAATATGGTAATTCCTATAAATATTGTATTCATATAAATATTCCAACAAAATGGTATTTCCTTTAAATAATAAATATGGAAAATGATAGAGGGCAGAGGAGGGTAAATAAAGTAAGTATAAGTAATGAAAGAAGGTGAAAGTTTTCCATTGGCATGTTTTATGAATTAAACATTATTCATTTGTAATTCAAATGGTGTTCCATGTCAAGATTAGTGATGATTTGCATTTAGCAACTTAACACTATGGTGCCAAAAATAAAAATTCTTCGATTTTTAAAAACAGAATTTCAAAAATCAATACTAAAAGGCTATGCTAGAAAATAATTTGAGTTATTTGAAAAATTTAATGGAAGAAATGAAACTATGGTTCATGAATGTTTAGTTTCTATGGTATTGGAAGTAAGATTATTCTAAAGTATTGTCCATAAATTATGTAACGCTAAATTTCACTAATAAACAAAACAAAAAAGTTCAAATGTTTTCTCTCACAGAGCCTTAAGTTAAATAAAAAATCAAGTTTAATCAAAATAACCACATAAAAGAGCTTAAAATTTCCAATATTTTTTAAAATAAAATTAGCTTTGCATAATTTATGGACCTAAAAAGGTTATTATACTTTATTTATTATTTATAGGTTACTATTTTAACTTACTTCAGTATTTTGCTACATCCAGTACCTATTTCCTTCTATAAGAACTTTAACAAGAATAACTTTAAAAGTTTCTAAATGAAACAAGAAGCATTTTTTGATCAATCTATTGAAATAAAAAAAATAGAATATGTTGAGGTTTATGTTATGTTAAAGCATAATGAAGTTAATATGGAAAAAAAAGGTTTATGTTATGTAATAGCATGATGAGGTTTATATGGAAAAAAAAGTTATACCATGGTGGTACATTATTTGGAAAAGCAATGGGAGACTTAACTTCTCTAACTAATACTGTATTGGACCTATCAAAAGGTTATGGTATTTATGGTTAATTGCTTATTTGGTCAATCAACATTTATTTTCAAAATAATACCTATAAGTAAATTAAACTCTAAATTTTTTTTTTGAACAAATTGACATTACTACCCAATAAAAGAATCTTCAGGTCAAATCTAAACTACAATATGTGATGGAAATTGAATCCGACATTTTTCAAAATCTTTGAAAGATCAGTTCCAGGTAAACCTAGGTTGACAAGTATTTTTTTAAAACAGTACAATAAATGATAGAATATGCGAATAATGACTAATTATGCAGAGTGTCATTGAGCAACATTATAATGATGGTTGCAACAACCTTCAACACTTTGGAAATCTCTCCCATCTTCATGTTTTTCCTGACTCAAACAACTTTCAACTTTTCAAGTCTTCTGTCAATCATTTCCTTGCTGTATAACTTTTCTTTTTTTCTAAACTTTTTCTAAGTTTTTAAACCACAACTTAATAGTGGTTTAAAAACGATATATATATATATATATATTATATATATATATATATATATATATATATATATATATATATAAATATATAAAGATTACTAAAGTCCAATAATGTTGACAATATTAAAAGAACAGCACAATTTATTTTAATGTCACATAAGCACGCATTCTAATGGAGTTAGTAACAAATAAAGTAGTTTAATGGCTTTTGATTTAACAATGTCAAAAAAGAATAAGATTGCTAATCAAAAGTTATTAAAATGGGTTGAGTTTGAAACTTAAACATTTAATGTTTCTTGATTATTTCACAACCATAAAAAATAATTAAATAGTTGAATAGATAAAGCAAGAAAATGTAAAAAACATGAGTAACTAATACAAATCAAGTTCTGCAAGGCAAGCAGAGATAACAACTTCCCCTCTCCCTTCCTCATACAGCATTTTTATTAACATCTTTTATCAATATTACTTTAAATTAACTATTTAAACATTAATTTAATTTACTTAAAATTTGGTGCAAGAACTTTAACATTAGCATAGACTCACCTAAGTATATTACAAAGGGTATAAAACCCCAATGGAATGTTGTCTTAGTAATCTTGAAGATAGACTGAATAGATTTTTTCGTTGACGGAGAAAACTTGACCATGCTGATGTTTTCGTAATGATTTTAATCTGAATATTAAATAAAAATGGTATGCTTATTGCATATATATTACAAATTATATATAAATCAATGATAAAAACATATTAAGTCAAGATATCGTTTATAATTTATAGAGCTATTAAAAATATAGCATAATTTAAACAAAATAAAAATTTTATGTCATAAATTTAATTTTAATTCAAATGCAAAGGCGTATTCGGTCAATATTTAATAACTTTTGAATTATTATTTATATTACAAATAATACAAATTTACAGTTAAAAACATTTTTATATTTCTCTAATGCACTAATGGCGGTAATAAATTGAAAGCACGCGTTTTATTATTCGTAGGCTCGCTTGTAAAACAGTTATTCCGACGTTGAACGTGCTTCGCAAAGCCAAATTTGGATTTAAGTCTTTTGTAAATTGATATGTCCGTATGCTTCGCTACACTATATTATAATATAGTGTATAATATAGTGTATGCTTCGCTACACTATATTATAGTGTATGCTTCGCTACACTATATTATAGTGTAGCGAAACATACACACATCAACTAACTTAATTAGGGATAGGCGCAGTAAGTGCCCTTACGTCAACTGAGCATTTGGGTTTGTAGGTAGTCTTGCAAACGAAAGGGTATGTTTTTTATATTAGTAGACCTGAAGACCTGCGTCAGAATAGAAGTTTGACAAGAGTCTACCAATAACTGGATAGCGAAGCCAATTTTACAATATTGGCAAGCGATGGATTTAAAAATACATCGCCCTCGAAGTTTTGTTTATTTTGTGTTTTTTACTTCGTTTATATCTATTTAAGTGATATATTTCAATGATATTCTTATATTAAAAAATGAGGTACGTTTAAAAAGAAGAAAAAATCATGAAGAACTTGCAGTTATGCTACCTAGTGTGTTACAGTGATCAGTGTATTGCAGTAGTAGCGCTGTAATTTTTTATTTTTTTTTGTTATTTTGCCTGTATATATTCAAGCGAAAGTCGCATTAATAATATATATTGTTATAATAATGTTGTAATAATATACATTTTTATAATAATATATATTTTATAATAATATTGGCAGCCTTAAATAATAAATGTCCAGAAAGTACCTCAAAAATATTATTAATGTAAAAAATTTTTTTTTATTTTTTATTTTTATTTGTGTGGAAATTAAGATGTTTCCTGCTGGGAGCACCTTAATATTACTTCTATAAGAATAATTATAGCATTACCAATGGCTAGAAGTCCTTACGGTCTTATCACAGAAGTCTTATCACAGAGCACCGCGGAAGAGCATCTAACTAGGAAGTCCACGCCTTCTTAGCCAATGTCGCCTAATGGGCTAGATCCGTCGATCTAAAGACCTCTTGATTCAGAACCAGACCTCTAACCACTGCACCACGGCTGCATAATAAGTCTTTAAATTATGTTATAGTTTTTTATATTATACTTCTTTACATTACATAATATATATATATATATATATATATATATATATATATATATATATATATATATATATATATATATATATATATATATATAAAACGGTAAAATGGTATGAGAATTAAACTTTAAAGTTACGAAGACCGAGATTTGCCGTCAAATTTCCGTTTATCAAATATTATATTTTTAATTTTTTGCAGCTTACGAAAGAATTATTCAATTTCAATCAATCTCCAGAGCTCTTATAAAATCTGGAATTCGTTTTTGTCAACCAGTAACTATAGTACATTTGTTCAAATCTCTTGCTATACCAAATCTATCATATGGATTAGAAATTTGTGGTTATAAAAATACTTTTTTTAATAAATTAGACGCTCTTGGAAGATCAGCATTAAAATTTCTCTTTAGTATTTCAAAATACAGCAAAAACTATCTGCGCTCCTACTTTAAAATCGATGACGTATCTACCATCCTCGTTCAAAACCAATTAAATCTGTTTATCAGATTACTGAGCAATCCGATTTAAATCCATTCGATATTTGATTTTAACTCAAATATCTAATGTTAATAAGGAAAACTGCTTTATCAACGAAATCATGAAAAATTGCAACCGCCTTGAGCTATGCATCATGCAGTGTTTGATTAAGGGGAAAAAATCATTATTAAACGTCGTAACGATGACGTAGAAGTTAATATAGCAAATATTTTAAACCAGTCCACAGTGGTGCAAAATCTCAAAAAATTGGCCATAATTCAAAATTTTTCAAAACATTATAAAATTAATTTTTTATTTTTTTAAAATGAATTATACTGTTCATATTCTCTAAAAATATATAGGTCTGTTATTTATGCTTATTAACAGAACCGCAATACGGTTTAAAAAAAGTCATTTTTGTAATAAATTTTCATTAAAAAAAAGCAGAAGTTATAATTTCAATATATATTTTTTTAATTATTCATAAAATAAAACGTTTTTTTTTTTGCAAGCATGTTTTAGATATCTTAATTTCTACGTCAAAAAGATTTCACATACTTGAAGTGATAAAAAACTTTCAAAATTTACTATAGAAAAAATGAAAAAAAATGCAGCTTTTTTGTAATTTTAAATTTGCTATTCGTTTAAAAGACATCCTTATCAAGCTAATCTAACTCAATCTTTATCAAGTTCTGGTTACGGTAATACCTCATTAAAAAATTCAGCTGCATATATTCATGAACTATGATAAATTTTTAGCTACTAACGCGCGACCTTTTTTTTTGCTCTCATATTCTCAATGTTTATAATTCGTATAAAATATAAAATAAAATATAAAATAAAATTTTTATAAATACCAATAATTAAGTCATGTTGCTAAGTTTAAAAAAATTTAACTTTTTGTTTTAAATGATTTTATACGTTCTTATTTTTATCGTGAATTTTATGAAAAAAAAGCCATTGTATTTATATCGCCCGAGGGGGAGAAACATTTTTTATTTTATTTTCCTATACTACAAATGGCATATGACACTCATAAAAAAATTCAGTTCAAATTATTAAGTTTTTTAGTTTTTATAACAATTTTTAAGTCGAGTACTTTTGATGCATTTGGCAATTGTTGACAACAATTTTTTGACTATTATTGGAATCGCTTTATTTATTTCCATTGTAACGGATTTTTTTATATCAATCAGTTATACAAAAAAATATACAATGAATAAGATTATGGTGCAAAGACTAAAATAATATTTATAAATTAAATTAAAATAACGTTTATCAAAATATTAATTTATTTAGAATTACTTTTTTATTTTAATAATATTAATAGTACTTAGGCAAATCAACATCACTATTTTTCAAGTCTATTATTCAAGTCTTGTAATAATCCACTAAAAAAGCTTTTTCGTCTTCGTCTGCCTCTTCTTCCTTATCGATTTCTTCTTTTTTGTCTGTCTCTTCTTCCTTTTCGGTCTCTTCTTCTTTATCACACTTTTCTTCTTCAACTTGTTATTTATTTGATTTGTTATTTCCACGACTTAATTTATTGCTTAAGCAGAATTCTGCTTAAAGCAATGAAAGAAGCAGATTTGGCTTACGTCAAGATTTATAAAAATACGTCAAGATTATAAAAATTTGAGTAAAAGGTGTGCATTTTTCGCTTTTGGGTCTTTATTAGGGAAAGATCGGGAAGCCTCAGACACTTTATGTACAGCTAAAACTAAAGGAGCAATACATGGTCGGACTGGCACTGAGGGGCTCAGGGATTTAAATCTTAGTAACGTGATCAAAATATATCATGTTGAAATTAAGAAAAATATATAGTTATAGTTATAGAAGAGTTACATAAACATATCGTTTTTGATATTAAATAAATGAGCCAATTATAGTGATGATCAAACAAAAAAATCTCCAACACTATCATTGAAAAAAATTATCAAAGATCTTATTTATATCAGTATAATTTTGAAATACTTAAAATTATTTATAAACCGCAATGCGGGTCATTCGTCATTTAGAAACAAACTAAATGAACCGCCATACGGGTCACTCGTACAGAAAGAGTTAAATATGTAGTCATTCTAATTTGGAACGTCACACAACTTTATTTTCTGCATATTATTGCTATGCTAAAATGGATTTTCCCACTAAAATTATCAATAATAGAAAAAGTACAACTTTGCTGTCAAGTTTTTCAATTATTTACATAAAAATTAATAATCAAAATATTAGAAAAGGATAGGTATTTGCAGTATTATAGTTGATGATTACCCCTTTATCAATTTTCAATGCATTATAAGAAAAGATTTCGTTTTAATCCCTTTAATCCTTTGAAGAATTTAAGATAAGATAACCCATCAATCATAATTAAGAAATTATCACCCGATTTAACTTCTGACATGTCAGCGTTGATTACGTTTACCAATGCGTTAAACGAATGGACAATACCTCAAGATTATATTTTAGAATTTGATTTAGATATTTTTAAAACATTGAATCCACCAACAAAATTTTCTACCACTGCAGCTAGTCCGGATCTTGTTATCAAAAATTGCTCTAGTAGAGGGTATTATTTTTTATTTGTTTAAAAACATAAAAGTTTTCCCCAATTATCAAAAAAATAATTCTACACCTACCAACAACGCTATATATGATCATATGATCGTTTCAAAACAATGTTTGTTAAAAAAAGTTATTTAAAAAAAATTCAGAGAAGAAATGCTCAACAAAAATTTAGGTTTAACTAAAACATTAGTTAACGGAGCAGCTTGGGACGAAACAAAAACGTTTATGCAATCCCCAGATGCTGCCGCAGTAATAAGAGCTGTTAATAAGGTAGACGGATTTGCCGAATATCAAGGCGTTTTGAGAGACACTGCTAAAATGAACACAGACAGAACACAGAAAAGAACACAGAAATGCTAAAATGAACACAGATAAAGGTCAATTTAGAGCACCGTTGTGTCTGTTGTGCGAATTTTTTCAAATTAAAAGCTATTATGGAAAAGGAAATTAACTCAGATTCGAATTTACTATCGAAACCGACATGAATCAACTTTTAGAATATGTAAGAGGTATTGCTACCAAAGCCGATTTTACCACTCTGGCTAACGTAGCTATTCAAATCAAAAATCCGGCTCTTTGGTTCAACACTTATAGAATCAAAGCTAGTTTACCTTTAGAAAAATTTTTATACATTAACAGTTACAAAGACGTACCTTATACTATTCTTCGTTTCGCTCATTACAAACAAGTAATTACTAACGTTGAAAAAACAAACACCGTTACTATTAGTTTAGGAAATATAAAAACATGAGACCTTGTACCTTATTGTATTTTATTTTCCATGCAAGCTAAAAAGGAAATGGACCATCTCACTAAAGCTAGCATGTCTCCGGCCAAAATGGCTTGCACTTTAATAACCAAAATTAGTTTTTACAATTTTAGAAGAACTTTGTTATCGCAGTTATATTTCTTGGTGTAAAGGAAACACTCCTTCTACTTTAAATATTAATAATTTTGCAGACTTTTATACCGCAGACGATTTTACTTTTATTTAAAATTCGGAGACTTATTTCAGTAGAACAGGCAATTTAACAGAACCTTTAGTCGTAGATACGACAAGCGATTACAATTTTATCAACGACTAACCTCCGGCTACAATTGCAGGAAACAATTTGTTTCAAATTGTTGTCAATTTCCTAGAATCTTTTAGAGGTGTTATCACTCTGTACCTTCAATATCAGATAAACGCTCAATCAGTCATCCAGAGTATGGAAAAATCTTTTTCCATATTCTGGATGACTGATTGGGCGTTTGTACCTTGCCCAATTTGTACTAAAGCAATGGTGCATTGCTTCTGTTGTTTGTTCGCTATAAATACCAAGGGGCATGTTTTTCCTCAGGATAAATTCCTTTATATGGAAAAACACAGCATGTGTTTTTGGTGTGACAGTTCCAATTGGCAATGCAAGGAAAGAAGCTCGAAACTCATCAATTTTTTCTTCAAACTGACTGTGCAACTTGTTGCCAAAACAGAATGATACAACATTTGCAAATTTTTGAAAAGTTTCAATGATGGGAAAAACTTGAAAAGCATTGTTTTTTTCAGCCAATATTTGCAAAAGATCCAAGTTCTTCAGCAATTTATTGCAGGAATTTCCTTCAAATTGTCCACCATGAAAGAGTTGATGTTGAATATGCAATGCTTGAAGCAATTCATCTGCCTTTGGCCATGAATCTTTCAGAATCTTAAAAAGATAATTGACCACTCCAAGAAGTAGATTCAATTCCATTGGAGGTATTAGATCAATTGCCAATGCAGAATCTTCGAGTGAAAGAACAGGCTCATGAACCACGTTTCCGAATTTCTTTGCATTTTTGGTATTTGAACCTTCTGCAGAGAATGCATGGAATGACTGCTTCAGAGAGCCAAAAGTTCTTGGAGTACCACAATTCGCAAGATTAGAACTTTCCGCTCTGCACCATGTACATGGATGAGAGGATGAATGAGCCTGCAGACCGCACAGGATGTTAGCCAATTTCATGTCACAAGAGATAACAAAATTGACCTCTTGAATGTCGAGAAGGGAAAGAATGACATTCACATTGTTATAATTTTCTTGAACTTCTTCAGCCACAGCCACAAGAAGTTGTTTTTTCACTCCTGTATCCTTTGATGCTTGTGATGTAAGCAAGCGTTTGCTTGGAGGTGAAGCTTCACTTTGCATCTCTGGATCCAATTCACATACTACGAGACAGACTTTAAAGAATCCTCCACCGCCGTCGATCCCCAATTTAATGACGTGGTTTGAAAAAATCTTCCGTGTCAAAAGTAAATCTTCAATAAGACTATTGAGGTTCTTGAAATGTGCAACAATGTAATTTGAAGTTGTTTTGTCCGCGTTTGTAAATGCCGCTGTGGCCTGAGTAAAGCTCTCTTCAAGATTTTTCCCAAGGTTTTGAAATTTTTTAACAATGTATGGCTCCAAGACTTTGGTTGAGCTTACATTGTTGATTGTTGTTGCAAACTTTCTGATGACATTATTGGGCAACCCTGTGTTTATTTGAACCTGAGCAAGATCTTGCGCAGTTACAACTGGGTGATCTTTGAATAGCTGTTTTGCACTTGATGGTCCTAAAACATATGAAAATTAACTTTACAGCATTTAAGTCACATCATTTAAGCATTGGTTACATCATTTAAGTATTTTACCAAAATACTTAAATGATGTAATCAAATGTTTACCTGGAGTTACAGGCAATGCTCTCCCACCCTTGGTTTGTGAAAGTCGAACTGTTCCATGTGGAGATGCATCCTTGCTTGTGATTGTTGAAGATGCAATCTGTTCCGCAACTTTACCATCATTGGCTGCCAGAAATCTTATATTCTCTCTAAACTGTGGTACAAAGCATTGATGTGTCAATCCTCTACCAATTAGTGACAGACATTTTGAGCACCTTTTGTCAGAAATCTTTTCTTCTTTCGTGTCAGTGTCAAGAGGGTGCTTTTCAGTCAATTTCAACCGGCCAATGTAACAAATCAAGCATTCAAAAGGATTTCCTCTTGTGGTACTCTTACATCTTTAAAATTGATTTGTTGTCTGTAGACTTGTTGAATTTTTTCATGCAAAAACGTTGTGAGCTGTCTGTTTGCCTTTTTGAGACACAGGAGGCAAACAACTTTCCTGTTTTTATCATGATTCCTAGCTGAATTGGGCATTTTTTCATTTTTTTATTAAGAGGCTCAAAAATGCAACCTTTACAGATTTAGTTTCTTTGAAAAAGTGCTCTTTCCTGAAATTTGTCAACTTAAAATTAAAAAAATTATATTGCAAAAATCTATATTTTACCTTTGTTAGAAGTTTTTTACATTTAATAAAAGCTGTAGAAATGCAAAAAATAGAAATGCTGTCATTTCACATAAATGTGTAATAAGGAAAAATTTCAAAATTGATTTTCTTTCACGGACGTAGGCAGATGATTTGAATGTTTACATTTTTGGAATCCGATGGTCATAAGCTTTCACAGGAATGTTGCGGTTTTCTCCGGTGCGGACGAGACAGTTATCGCCTATTTTTGCTAAGAATGACTTAACTTGTGTACAAAGGAGACACAATGTCATTATACATATACATATCATATGCAAAATTGGCTAAATTATGAAAATTAAAATTGTGAAAATGGTCACGCGAAGATGGAAGTTTTGAGGATCAAGACAAGCAATATCGCTTAAGATATCAACATTATTTCTTTTGAAACGGTTTTGGATTGCTGTAGTAGGAGCATCCACAAATTCTTGTCTGCTTTCACCACAGGGAATTTCCACCAGGCAACTGCTTTGATTGTCAAGCTGTTTTTTGTAGAATGCATTAACCTTAACCGCCTTACTGGGTTCTGAAATTCTTGTCTGCTTTCATCACAGGAATTTCCACCAGACATCTGCTTTCATTGTCGAGCTATTTTTTGTGGGTACTCAGTTTCAAAAGTTTCCTTAATATCTTTGTTAGCTTTAGATATGATGTTATTAGCCAATCTTGCAAATGATTTAGCTTTCATGAGAATATCAGTGAATTTTCCCGGACTGCAATGAGGCAGTTTGAAGTCGTTTCTACCATCTTCATCCGTTGGTAAATATTTTGAAACAGTTGTGCATATATTATGCATAACATTGCGCAAGCAGCGCAATTTTATGCATAATATATGTTATTAATATAAACCATTTTTTTAGAATCAAAACATAAACGTGGTTGCTGCTTGCAGTAGGGAACGAAAAATCGACCATTTGTGGTGATCGGACTCCTGCGGTGATGGTTGGTTATCAGCTAACCACAGCGGTCGGTGATTGCGGTGCACGGTGATGCATTGGCAGTGACAGAGTTTAGAGGTGTGTGGTGATTGTCAGTGATTGTCGGTTAGCGGTTTTCAGTTTTCAGACCATCACCGCAGAAGTCCGATCACAGCAAATGATCAATTTTTTGTTCCCTAGCTTGCAGCAATGTTAACCAAATACTATATGTATTTTATTGTTTAAAGAAAATTGCCATTAACACAAAATTAAAAATCAAAGATTTTAATTTCAGTTTTATATTACAATGTTTTATATTTTATTTTATAATAATATAAATTTTTTTAAATTATTATAAAAAAATTACTTTTTTTAATTTTTTTAAATTACTATAAAATTCTTCTTGAATATTTAGAAATTTTTTAGATTAATACACTTTACCCTATTTAAAGTTGAACTCCAATTGTATTACACTATATATTTTTTATAAATACAAAAAACTGAAATATAATGTTTACTAAGAAATAAATATGTTTTATATATTTTAAGAAATAATTACACTTTTTAATTTATGGCCTTAAGGCAAGGCCATGGCCGAGGGCTTACAACTCTGACTCTATGCACCGATTATTTTGTTTTTATTTAGTTTTTGTTTGATAATCCTCTATACTGGATCTACCTTAACAGGGATTGGTTACTTTTCCAGCTTCACGGTTTTTTTTCGTTGTAGATTATATTTAATAATAACAATAACTGCTTTAATAACCTTAAAATTTTTTTTAGATATTACCTAATCACCTAAAAAATAAAATCTGAAAAAACTGAAATCAACTGTCAATCAACAGTTTAAGAGCGACTAAATCCTAATTTACCCTGATATGCAGATGATAATAGTAATACTTGAAAACAACGTTTTGGGTATACAGCGCGTATATCTTTTTAAATGGATAACTTTCAATTATTTAAACGCATTAAGTCTAGATTACTTTTTCGGGTTACATTATCAAGCTATATAAGTTTTTTCTTTTTGTAATATTATTTTGCTGCTGTGATATTTTATTAATAGTTTTATATTTTGTGTTTATAAATAAATTCCAATAATTTCTCAAATTAAATATCTAACAAGTTTTAATTGTTCATAACAAATTTTAAAGAAACAAGCTTAAAAGAAAATATACGTGATAATTTTCAAAACAAGTTCTTTACTTCAATAAGAGAAAGCAACGACTGGAATAAATTTTAAAATAAATTTTAAAATATCTAACATTTAGATATCAAACATTTGTCTTAAACGCAATTTGTCATTAACATTGTAGTCTTACACGCAAAACTACAAACAAACGAATAAGTTATCCATTTAAAAAGATATACGCGCCATATACCCAACTTATTGTTTTCGAGTATTACTTTCGTCATACAGATATTGCTCTTCAACAGCTAAAACAAATTACGGCCGAATAAATTTTACGGCCGCTACGGAATTATTGTCTACAAAGTATTTTATTCTGATTTATTCTTTAATTTATATTTTATTCTGATTTAATATATATATACATACACACACACACACACACACACACACACACACACACACACACACACACACACACACACACACACACACACACACACACATATATATATATATATATATATATATATATATATATATATATATATATATATATATATATATATATATATATATATATATATATATATACATACACGCAATATATAGCCTACCGAAAGTTGGTAGCGGAAAAATAAAAGTTATCGTACCGAAAGTTTTTTTTTTATTAGTTAAAAAATATCACGTGTCACAATAAAATAGCTAAATAAATTTGTTTTTAAACAGATTGTCTACATTACTCTGTAGCATAATGTGTAGAGTTAATGCATGGTATGTGATCGTTACAAGAACGTATCTCATTCAAGGGATATGAAATGAATTATTAATGTTTTTTTCTATATTTATCAAATTTTTAAAGTTTTTTTTTAATGTTTTTTATGTTTTATTCTATTATACTTATTTATTGACTAAATTATTTAGGGATATGCGCTGGGAATAGCACAATGAGTGTTCATGCATTAATAGACAAAATGGATTTATGGATAGGCACCGAGGAATGTACATGCATTTACAAATTTAGGGATAGGCGCAATGAAGAGTACATACATTTACTAGCATAGGGATAGGCGCAATGAAGTGTACATACATTTACTAATACGGGGATAGGCGCAGTGCAGTGCACATGCATTGACTAAGGGTTTTGGTATGGGCTGGTAGTCTATTTATTTAATGGAAAGTTTTATTTAATTTTTTACATATTTTTCGTTTTTATTTTTTAAAAATCAAAAGTTTAATTTTCTTCATTTTACGGCATAACAATGTTTATTTTGACACGTGATATTATCAACCAATAAGAAAAACTTTCGGTAGGATAACTTTTATTTTTCCGCTACCGACTTTCGGTAGGCTATCCACGGCGATATATATTCTTAAAAATATATATTTGATTTAGAACTTTGTTATTATATTTTAAGTATGTTGAAGTTCCTTTCACGAAGAATGAGTTCCAGTTATTCCCTGGGAATTTTTAGTAATGCAAGTGAATTACAAATTCAGCAAATGAATGAAAAGATTGTTTTAGTTGACAAAAATGACAAAGTGTTGGGCTCAGTAAGCAAAAGAGATTCTCATGAACTGCAGATAGATGGAAATAGTCAGTTACACCGTGCATTTAGTGTTTTTTTATTTAATTCCAAAAATGAACTTTTGCTGCAGCAAAGATCAGCTTCCAAAGTAACATTTCCTAATTATTTAACTAATACATGTTGTAGTCATCCTCGTTTTAATCAGGAAGAATTAGTGGAGTATAATCATCTTGGAGTAAAACTAGCAGCTCAGAGAAGACTTCTTTATGAACTGGGGATCGCGGAAGAACAAGTACAAAATAATATTTATTTTGTTAGCAATATACTAACATTATTTTTAAAATAATGTTAGTATATTGCTAAGAGACGGTCCAATAATTATAAAATTTTTTATGGGGTAATTTATTAAAAAGTTGATTTTAATTTATTATGATTTTTTTTCCATGGATGAAAATCATTGTCAGGTCTCTTCACAATAAATTCTAAATTTGAACTCTAAGCTAAGCTAAAAAGTGTTTACTAAATTTTTAAAAATTAAATGATAAAATATATCTTTGTAAACATAAAATAAATTAATGTATTTAAAAAGAATAATAACTAATTCTTTTTATTTTTAAGATATTTTTACTATAAAAATCTATATATATATATATATATATATATATATATATATATATATATATATATATATATATATATATATATATTGATTTTTATAGTAAAAAATATATATATATATATATATATATATATATATATATATATACATACATAATATATATATATATATATATATATATATATATGTATATATATATATATATATATATATATATATATATATATATATATATATATATATATATATATATATATATATATTTAACACACATATATATGGTCTGTGCCCTATATATATATATATATATATATGTATATATATATATATATATATATATATATATATATATATATATATATATATATATATAAATATATATATATATATATATATATATATATATATATATATATATATATATATTTAACACACATATATATGGTCTGTGCCCTATATATATATATATATATATATATATATATATATATATATATATATATATATATATATATATATATATATATATATATATATATACATATATATATATATATATATATATATATATATATATATATATATATATATATATTTAACACACATATATATGGTCTGTGGGCTATATATATATATATATATATATATGTATATATATATATATATATATATATATATATATATATATATATATATATATATATATATATATATATATATATTCAATTCAATTCAATATATTCTGAAATAAGTTGTAAAATTTCAAGGACTTTTACAAATAGTACAAGTACTAATCTAAAGTAAAAACCTACAACATTACAATAAAAGTGATTATAATAACAATAATAATAGTATTGATAATAATTATAGAAATAATATTAACAATAATAATAAGATGACGATGAAAAGGAATATTATTAGTAATAATACTAACAATAATAATAAAGATATTATACAATCAATATTAGAAAATAGCAATAATAGTGGTAATAACAATTACATAGTATAAGTAGTAAATAAACTTAAGAAAAAATTAAAAAGCAATAATAATACAATAATAATAGTATATATATATATATATATATATATATATATATATATATAATATATATATATATAATATAACACATATATATGGTCTGTGGGCTATATATATATATATATACATATATATATATATATATATATATACATACATATATATATATATATATATATGTATATATATATATATATATATATATATATATATATATATACATATATATATATATATATATATATATATATATATATATTATATATATATATATATATATATATATATATACATACATATATATATATATATATATATGTATATATATATATATATATATATATATACATACATATATATATATATATATATATATATATATATATATATATATATATATATATATATATATATATATATATATATATATATATATATAGCCCACACACCATATATATATGTGTTGTATATATATATATATATATATATATATATATATATATATATATATATAATATATATATATATATATATATATATATATATTTAAAAGCCTTCCTGGGAAGTGCATTTGGTCGCGTAAAGTAATTTTTTTAGACAAACTGACCACCGTAGTTCGCACCTTTTAACTTATAAAGCGTTTCAATAATTCGCTGCAAAAAGCCAAACTTATTTACTCAGAAAATAAAAGCCATCCAAGGAATTGGAAATAAATTGTAACAAATATCAAGTTTAATTAAATAAACTAAAAAATTTAATAATTAAAAAAGTAAATTCAAAAAAAAAAGTTAAAAAAAAAGTTTTTATACAACTATTGTATCTTTATTTTCAGAATCATTGTTGGAAAAAACATCTTTTATAACGATTTAACAATTGACAGTTTTGATACACAATTTATTCACGATTTTTATCAGGTTATATAATTAAGAAACTAGTTTGCTATGTATGCTAGAACTATAAGAACAAATGAATTAAGTTCTATTTTTAAAGCAATAATATTTAAACCCATTTGCATGATGCTATTAAAAAAAAAGTTCATAAAATATGTCTTCAGTTTTTTAGCATATTTATCAACTTCAGATTTCACAATTTCCGTGTCAATTCATACTTTTGTGTATACTTTAAGGCCTTTAGTTGATGTATTATTTTACCATTTATACACATTACTCTATTATAAAACAAAATAACACATGTATAATATAATTATGTCATCGAATATTGTGTCGTGCATTGTTGCAATCTACAAAAGATATCTTTAATAATAACAAAAAACTAAATTGTATTGTTTAAAATAATATGTACCAAAAAGGTATAGTGCAAGACAATCACATTAGAAAAATAAGACTAGCATACATATAGCAGAATGCTAGGCCATTCTGGCCTAGCATTCTGCTATATGTATGATATATATATATATATATATATATATATATATATATATATATATATATATATATATATATATATATATATATATATATATATACAGGCCTTGTTTTAAATATAAAATGCTTAGTGCATTAGCTTAATGTGATATTTGCCGTCATAAACTTCTCTTTATTTTTTAATTTTTTAAAGACATTAACTTTTTTAAATTACTACAATAATATTAATTACTGCAAAATAAGTTAAAAGTTATCAAACGGCTTTTTTATTATTACCATAAGAGATTGTTTATTTTATATTTTTTAAATATTAAACAATTAAATTTAATATTGCATTTTTAAATATGTTTGATATTAACAAATTTCTTTCTATTCTCGACATTTGCATAAATGATTTAAAATATGTTAAATTTTTGAATTTTTAAAATGATTATTTATTAAATTTCTAATTGAAGCTTTGCAACTACAAATGATTTTTTTATTTAAAAAAAATTAGCGAGAACAAATAAAAAAGTTACATTAATTTATTTACTTTATTGGTTATAAATTAACTTAAATTTGTTACTCATAAAATAGGAATTATGAAAAATCAAAGAAAAAAAAAGGTGGTACTTTTATGTGTTTAATACATGGAAGTTGATGTTTATTATTTTTTGGAAAATTTTCCCACCCACCTTTAGATTATAAAGGCCCCCTCCCCTTGTTAAGTTGTACTTGTTATGAACAAAAAAACTGTAAAAAGTTCTATATATTTAATTTGATAAAAATACTTGAAAAAATGCACAATTTAGTAAATTTAAAATTTAAAATGTTAATTGTAAAGTCTGCAATAAATCATTATATTTATAGTATATTTTGAATATCTATTATCGTTTAATAGTTTCTAAAAAAATCAGCCGCAAATAGTTAAAACAAAGGAACTAATATTCAATGCAAACCATACCATATTAAAACTATATTTGTGTTGCTTTTATACCGCATTTAATCATATCTTTGTTATTCTGTATTGTATGTATACTTTTTATATTATGGTTTTTAATTTAATGTATTGACTTATATATCTTTAGATTAATTATTAAATTGAAAATTAGAGTTGTAGCTTTTCATGAAAAAATAAATACCCAATATATGACAAATTTTAGGATTTTTTGCTTGCGATGTTTATTATTTATTATTCAAAAATATTGAAAAAAAACTTGTGAAAAATAAATGGAAATCATAACCTACAATCCTACAATTTTTAACTAAGTTTTGGCTTGATATAAATTTTTTGTTGTTGTTGGGGAGGAGGGAGAGTTGCTTTTGACCCTCCTCCCTCGCTGCAGCCCATTTAAACATATATATATATATATATATATATATATATATATATATATATATATATATATATATATATATATATATATATATATATATATATATATATACATATATATATATATATATATATATATATATATATATATATATATATATATATATATATATATATATATATATATATATATATATATATATATATATATATTGTTAATAGCTAATTTGTAAACGCTATTATAATTTAATAGCGTTTACAAATCCTTAGTGTAAATATGTCGTAATTTCTTTTTTACTTTTTGTTTGTACATAATTATCCCAAGGGAGCTTTTGTTGTTGATGAAATGTATAAAAATTGTAAATAGTATGAAAAAGAACAGAGTTCATAAAAAGTAAAGATAGTTGTCGTTTTACAAGCTATTTCGGCAATATGTCATCCATGGCAAAAATAATCGGAAAATTTGATGGGTCTGGCGATGTTGTTGTGTGGCTGAAAAAAGTCAAGCTGGTCGGAGAGCTTCAAAAGATGGGCGATCTGTCGTTAATAATTCCGTTGTTTCTGGAAGGAGATGCATTTGCTTTGTATGAACAACTTAGCGAAAACGAGAAAGCCTCCGCCGTGGATATCAAAAAAGCCTTGTTGGATGCATTTGCGGTTGATCTTTTCGAAGCCTACGAGCTGTTCAGGGATCGCAGATGGAACGAAGGCGAATCCGTTGATATATATATGGCCAGTTTGCGTCAACTTATGCAGTTGGCCAAAGTTGAAAACGAAGAATTGTTGCAACGAGCTTTTATAACTGGATTGCCTGGAGAAATTTCAAAGCAGCTACAATCGCAAGTCAAAATATTCGGAATCAACTTGAATGATGTATTGAACCACGCAAGAGTACTTTTGTCAAAAGTAACAAAAGAAGAATTTCTTTCAACAACAATCTCTGGAAGTCATAAAAACAATAATAGAAAATCTGCTTCACGAGTCAATTGTTACAATTGCGGCAAGCCTGGGCATGTTGCTCGAAGCTGTTTTGCAAAGAAAGAAACTGTTACTGAGGGAATACAATGTTTTCGATGTGGAAAAACTGGACACATTGCAAGATTTTGCTCCTTGAAACAGGGAAACGCAAGTGGGAAACCTCCAGCGCCAGCTGTTTCCCTCGACAACTAACGGCGCTTCCAATATGCAGTGTGCATGTGAACACATATGCAGGAAAAGCACTGGTTGATAGTGGATGTACTCGAACCATCATTTCAAACAAAATGGCTCAAAAAGCAGGTGTTTGTGTCAAAAGAAACGAATTCACGGTACTGGCTGTAAATGGAGAACTCGTGAAAACAGTGGGAGAAGCTATAGTGACATTGATGGTTGCAGGAAAACAACTACAAGCATCCGTAATGGTTTTAAAAAATGTTGTTAACGGTATTGATGCTGTTATTGGTATGGATATTATTAATCGTTGTGGAGGAGTGCACCTATACGATGGAAAAATTGAATTTGGTTTTGTTTCAATTCACACAGAAAAACAATTTGTTGATATAAAGGACAAGGACTTTGACGCTAATTTTGATGGCATGAAATGGACTGCTAAATATAAATGGAAACAAGATGAACCACAACTAAAGAATTTTGTCACGCAGTACAAAGTAAAACCCAAGTTGATACATCAATTTAACGAAGAGATGGACTTATGGGTGGAAAATGGTTGGCTGAAACCATGTAAAATAGATGAAAATAATAAAAAAGGGATTGTCCCTTTAATGGCAGTTGAACAAGAAAATAAAGGGAAGATACGACCTGTCTTGGATTTTCGCGAGTTGAACCAATACGTTAATTCAAATAACGCTTCAAGTGATGCCTGCGATGAAACATTGAGAAGATGGAGAAAAGTTGGTGACAAATTTGCACTGCTTGATCTCAGATGCGCCTACATGCAAATACACATTGATCCGGTTTTGTGGAAGTATCAGAGGGTAGTCTACAAAGAGATGCAATATCATCTTACACGACTCGGATTTGGGTTAAATTCTGCACCAAAGATTATGTCTTCAATCTTAGGCAAAGTGCTAAGTCTTGATGCAGGTATTGATGAAGCAACTGACCATTATATCGAAGACATAATTGTTGATTTGAAAAAGACATCGGTTGAAAATGTCGTAAACCACTTGGAACGGTATGGTTTGTTAACAAAAGAGCCGGAAGATTGTGATGGTGCCCGAGTTTTGGGTTTGCAAATATTCAGAAACGATAAAAAAGTGCTTTGTTGGAAACGCGGCAATATCATTCCAAAGTCAGAAGACATCGAAAATGAAAAAATTACACGTCGGAGATTGTTTTCAATATGTGGTCACTTGATTGGACACTATCCAATTGGAAACTGGCTCAGAATTGCCTGCAGCTTTACAAAACGTTATAGCGAAGGAGATGCTTGGGATGACCTAATAGGAGATCAAGCACAGTCATGGTTGGTCGAAATATTGCGCCGTTTGGAAGCTAGTGATCCTGTAAATGGGACATGGAATGCTGATGGTATTCAAAATGGAGCAATATTGTGGTGTGATGCTAGTAGTATTGCAATTGGTGTTGCAATCGAATATAACGGCGTAATAGTTGAGGATGCAGCATGGCTACGAAGTACAAATGATGTCATGCATATTAATATGGCTGAATTAGATGCTGTGGTGCGTGGAATAAACCTAGCTGTTAAGTGGGACATCAAGAACCTATCGATATTTATTGACTCGGTAACTGTTCATGGATGGTTAAAAAGTGTGCTGACTGAAAGTCATAGGGTTCGGTCAAATGGACTATCAGAAATGCTAATCAAACGAAGACTTTCATTATTGCGTGATTTAATAAAGGAATACAGTATGAACATCATAGTGAAGTGGGTTCCGTCTTCTAAAAACAAAGCAGATGTATTAACAAGAGTTTCAAAAAAGTGGTTAAATGAAATTTCACGAAAAAATGTTAAAGAATTATGTGGGGTAAATATTGCCAATGAAATTCGTAAATGTCACTCGAAACATCATTTTGGCGTTAATCGAACAATGTTTACAGTACAACAAAGAATCCCGCAAGTGTCGAGAAAAGACGTTAAAGACTGTGTGCGCAAATGTCGTCAATGTAGTTCAATTGATCCAGCACCAATAAAATGGGAACATGGAGTGCTAGATGTACCAGATACATGGTATCGTATCGCATGTGACGTAACTCACTATAAAAGGTCACCGTACCTAACAATGATTGATTGTGGACCAAGTCGATTCGCAGTATGGAGAAAGATGCTACACGAAGATACAAAGAGTATATTAATTCAATTGGATTCCGTATTTAGGGAGCATGGCCCGCCACACGAACTATTGATGGACAATGGAGCTGTGTTTAGATCAAATGAGTTGTCAAACATGTGTAAAAAATGGTGTGTGCAAAAGATGTATAGATGTGCATATAGACCATCAGGAAATGGTATCGTGGAGCGTAACCACCGCACAGTAAAACGCGCATCTGCGAGAGCACAGATATGTCCGTTACAAGCGGTATTTTGGTATAATGCAACACCAATGATTGGAACGCAAGAAGACTCTACACCTGCTTCTCTAAAAAATAAGTACTATGGCGTCTACCTATTCACAACACAGAAAGTCACGAAAGACCACAAAAGGACTCGGCAACCTATAGAATTGGAGAACAAGTTTATGTTCGTCCTGTTGGTGCAAAGTGTACAACGATTTGGAAAATTGGTAACGTGACCAATATACTCTCAAAAACAAATATTGAAATCGATGGTGTACCACGACATGTGAGAGACGTGAGAATAGTTCCTGAATCACATGGTGAGAAAGTTTCAAGAATGAATAGTGTTGAAGAAAATGAAAGCGACAAAAGTGAGTTCGACGATTTACATATTGCAAGAGACGAGGAAGTTGAAGAGTCAGTTGATGAAGAGTCAGTTGCTGACGAAGAAAATGACGGTATTGAAGTCATGGATAATTTATTACCGTTGCTCAGACGTTTGACTAGAGAACGGAGAAGGCCGACATATTTAAATGACTATTTGCCTTAAGAACTTAGTTCTTGGGGAGATGTTAATAGCTAATTTGTAAACGCTATTATAATTTAATAGCGTTTACAAATCCTTAGTGTAAATATGTCGTAATTTCTTTTTTACTTTTTGTTTGTACATAATTATCCCAAGGGAGCTTTTGTTGTTGACGAAATGTATAAAAATTGTAAATAGTATGAAAAAGAACAGAGTTCATAAAAAGTAAAGATAGTTGTCGTTTTACATATATATATATAGGGAAAAAACTAGGGATGTACCAAAGCTAAAATTTTGCGGAAGCCGAAGCTTCGGCACTATATACGCTAAAAATTTAATCAGCATTCAGATCAGCAGGGGTGTAAAACAAAAAAGGTACCAAAACTAAGGTCCTTGATTAATAATATAGAAAAATTGTATAAAAATGAGGACGCCAGTCAGGGTTGCTGTCCCAGGCAGGGCAAAAGCTCTCAGCGCCCCTGTTAGAAAGTTTCTCATTATGTCGTTTCTGATACTTGACCGCACCGAGCGTTTTTTTTTTAAACTTAAACTTTTTTGAAACATTCTCCCCAAATTCTTCTACTTCTAGTTCTACTTTTTCTGTGTGCAAACCATATTAATGTTATATAGCATCTTTTAATGTGCTGTATATTTTATTTTTATTTTTAATGCACCTTTTGTTAATAGAAGTGGATAAAAATCTCTGAACATTACTAGAGTAAATTTACCTTTTGCACTTGATCACTCTTTCTTTAAAAAAACACTCTTAGCTGATCTAGTTGTATCTACAACATAAAAAATTTTACAAATACACTTTATCTTTTTATTGCTATTTATTTCAATATCTTTTTTCTACTTCTCTGTATTCATTAAACGAACAGTTTCTAAACAAAAAAAAAACCAAGTTAAGACCATTTTGTATTCCACTACAACTGTTGTGAACCTAGTGCTAAAAAAAAGTACAAATAATAGATTTCTCTCTAACTTCTTTTTTACACACTTTTAAGTATTTTTTTTTTTATTATTTTTAACATTACACTACATAACATTTTCTTTAGCTTCTCTTAATCTTTTACACTCTGAAATCTTACTATTCATTCTTCTTCTGTCTCTGTAATGAATAAATCTGCATCAATATTTTAAATCAAATATTAACTATCTGTGATAAAAGCTTCAACTCTATAGAGTGAGCTTTAAATGAAATAATAAATAGAATACTTTATAAATTTTTTATTTATAATTATATTATTATTTACTTTATATTTATAAATAAACAGGGATTGAGCAGGCGATATTTATTTGATTTAAATTGTTTATTTAATTTAAATAAATTTTGATGATAAATATAAGAGCTCAAAGTAATCAAAGCTTCAACCTTTAATTTATTTTAAATAAAATTTAATAGTCTTCATAATATCATAAGAAGAAGTCAGAATATAGGTTTACATGTTTAATATATAAATTCAATATAGAAGTATTCATAATGTTAATAAAAGAGCAAGGATAATTATTATCATTGTTTTTCTTTTTCTTTTAATTTAGTTTTTCTTGACTTTTTTTTTATTTTTTTATTTTCCTCATTTATATTTCATTTGCTTTTCTTCCTTATTGTTGTTGAGAACTTTACGTTTTTTATGTGTCACTCCATTGACTAGTTTGTATCTATATAAGTGACACCTAACAAATTTCTGTAAATTTACGATGAAAATTTGTAAATTTTTATTAATATGGTTAAATAAAATTTTAAAAAATTAAACATACACACAATTTAAAATAGTAGCCACGTATCTTTAATCTTCTTTAAAGAGAGATTACTAAGGTTTATAGGTCAAATGTTGAAACCAAATTTTGTTCTATTTGCGGTAATCCCACACAATAATTAATATGAATTCGTTACATAATACAAATTAAAGTTTTAAAAACTTTTAATTTGTTTTAAATTATAAGATTTTTATTATGCATAGAAATGCTGATTCAGTTCACCTAAAGTCACACTTGGAAGCTTTCAAAGTGTATGAGAACCTTCCCTAATTTTATTATTATTTTAAAAATATTTTTACTTATTTATTATTATCCCCTCCATAACAAAACACTTGGGAGTAAATAATACTAAGTATATGGTATAGATTCCAACTTTAACTCGGTAGTCCTGAATTTATAACTTAATTAGACACTGGCAATTAGCGTATTTTTATAACTTGTCCAACAGTAGCTTAGAACTTTTATTACTTAAAATTTTTTGCGGAAGCCAAAGATTCAGCAAAAAATTGACCTGGCTTCGGCCGAACCGAAGCTTCGGCATTTTTGCCGAAGCTTCCTAGAAAAAATCATCCCTAGAAAAAACACAAAAATTAACTAAAGTTCTATTTGTGTTAATAAGGTATATATAAATACAAGCGAGGTAATCCACAAGGAAGCCCCTTGGGCGATGTTTGTAGTGAATTGCTTTGTTTTTCAAAAAATAAATTTGATGTATGAACTTTTGATGATAATGTTCAAATTATTTGCGACTTCTACAATGAGGAAGAAATACTTGAAGCCAAAGCAGTGATGTTTCAACTTCTTCCTGAAAAGAGTATTGTTAAAACATGGAAGTGATAAATGTAAGAAAACCGTGGAAGATTTGTTAAAGGTGCTTCTAGACCCTAATAATAAGTTGCCCAGTTTTTATGTAGTGAATTGATCTAGATTACCTCCTGTTGGAATAGAACATATTGATATAAGTGCTTTGTTCCAGGAGGTTACTTATCTTCGATCAGAAGTAAAACAATTTTTGAGTTTTCAAAATGAAATGAAAATTATGATGAATTCAATGAATCACCATGTTTTAAACGAAAACCAATGTCAACAGGCCAAACCAAATTCACAGATGATGAATACAATAAACCAACATGTATTATATGAAAACTAAATTCAACATGCTCATAAAAATCTTAACAGCAGTCAAACTCTTAATAACGCTGACTATTCACACCTAACAAAAGAATAACCTGTTCAAATACAAGCAGAAACATCAGTACGTCAACTATCCTCATATATTGTTAGAAATGGTATTCAAAAACAACCGATAAAGAAAAAGGTATTTAAAATGAATAATACTATTTTAGGTTCTTTTGATCCCAATAAGCAACTTAAACTAACACTGAATGACCTGCCTAAAAGAAATGTTGGTATTTTTGTTTCAAGACTAGATCCTTTAACTACAGAGAAAGATGTTATTGATTGTACTATAATATTTTGCAAATTGAGAATGATTACTCTGTAAAATGTGAGAAGTTAAAGTCTAAATATCCTGGATATTCTTCATGTTATATATCTGTTTCTGTTGAACATTCTCAGTTAAAAAGTAAAGTAGATTGTCTAATGTCAAATGAAGTCTGGCCAAATGGTCTACTTGTAATAAGATATTTTAAGCCCAAAAATGGCCAACAATAATAGCTTATCATTTTGTTCTTTCAACTGTCGCTCGTTTAAAAATAGTGTTTTTGCTATAAAGAACATGCGTAATGAATATGACTTTATTTTGCTCTAAGAGCATTAGTTATTGTCCTATGAGCTTGGTTTATTAAACAATGTTCATTATGATTATTATGGTACTGGTTTATCTACTGTCAATATTTCATCTGATATAATGATTGGAAGATCATATTGTGGTACAGCCATATTATATCGTAAAGATCTTGCTAAAAGTATTCAAATTATTGAATCTTATGAATCTAGAATCTCATATTTAAAAATTGTCTCAAATATTGGTCCTATGCTGTTGCTAAATGTATACATGCCAAAAAATTATAATGATGACCATAGTGTTCATAATTACATTGGTTTATGCTCAAAAATAAAGTCTATTATAGCTTAGGTTGATGTTATTCATATTATTATTGCTGGCAACTTCAATTGTGAAGAAGGGTCAAGATTTTTTGATGAGTTCTCAAATCTGATAACAGAAAATAATCTAATTAAACCCGATATTAATTATATAAACAACACTTTTACATATTTTAGTGATGATGGAAATCATGTCTCATGGTTGGATTACATTCTGTGCAGCCCAACAATTGATAATTTGATAATAGATATTTCAGTTCTGACAGATGTTATAGCATCAGATCATAAACCAAAAAAGTTCTCTTTTTCTTGCTTATTGAAAAATACAACCAAAATAAAAAGTAACAATCTTTATCTGAAATTGTCTAGTAGTAATACTAAATAGCAGACTTGTAATGACAAGTCATTATCCCTTTATGAGAAAAGGTTAGACCTCTTATTACAATCTATACATGTACCATTTAACTTTTTTACTGATGACATTTTAGTAACCTATAGGGCTGATGTTTATATAGACTTATTTTATAGTGACCTCATGAATTGTATTCAATCTGTTGTGGCTGACACTATACCACACAGTGGGGGCAACAATATAAATTCTGAATTTAAAACTCCTGGTTGGAATAATTTTGTTAAAAACAAGCATGATATTGCTAGAGATGCATTTAAACTATGGATTTTGCATGGGAAACTAAAGCATGGTGATCTTTTTGAGAAAATGAAGAGTACTTGTGCCACCTTTAAACTTGCTATGAGACACTGTAAGAGGCATAGTGAGCAAATAAAAGCTGATAAGTGTGCAGAAAATTTTTATAAGATGGATTTAAAAAAGTTTTGGAGCAGTATAATTGTATCACTAACATAAAAGCGGTGAATCACGTTGCTAGTGTGGGAGGAGCCACGGGAGACAATGATATAGCTTATATGTGGAAATATCACTTTCAAACAATGTATAACTCTATAAAAAATACAGAGTACAAAGGCCACTTTGCTGAGAAAATCCAGCTACTTAAACAAGGTAATTTAAATATTAACATAAGTGCCAATGATGTTATCGCATCAATAAAAATAAAAAATCAGGAAAAGTAGCTGGTTCTGATGGTATATGTATGGAAGCTTTTAGAAAGATTACATCTTCTAATTAGTATGTTTTTTAATCTCTGTTTAAGACATGGATATTTACCATCCAAGTTCTGTTAATCTTCCATTATTCCTTTGGTAAAGTGCAAAGTGGCCAACCTAACTGATGTGAACAATTACAGGGCAGTTGCACTATCCCCAGCTATATCAAAAAATATTTGAAAATATTTTGTTACAAAAAATAAATATACCAGACAATTTAAATAATTATCAGTTTGGTTTTAAACAGAAGCATTCTACAACCTTATGCACAAGTTATTTAAAGAAAGCTATTTATTACTACACATCTAGAAGTAGTCATGTGTTTACATCATTTATAGATGTTAATAAAGCACTTGATAGCGTTGATTACTGGCTTCTGTTCTGTAACCTATTAGATCAAGAAATATCAAAAAATATCATAAGTCTGTTTGCATTCTGGTACAGCAACCAGGAAATGTGTATTAGTTGGCAGAAAGCTAAATCTTCTTTAGTTTAGTTAGCTTTTAGTATAGGAAATGGTGTGCGACAATGTGGTGTTTTATCACCATTACTATTTAGGTTTTACATTAGTAATCTTGTATTTAAAATTTCAAATATGCGTACTTGCTGCAATTTAGGAGGGATTTTTCCAATATTCTTGCTTATGCTGATGACATAGTACTTATAGCTCTATCTTGTCTCTACAAAAATTATTGAATGCAGTTAATGCCGAGGCCTTAATAATGAATATGTCTTTTAACACAAAGAAGACAGTTTGTATGGTTTTTAACCCTAAACAAAAATCAACAATTGTGTAGCTGTCGTTTCCAAAATTGAATGTAGCAGGTTGCAATCTAGAATTTGCTGACATCTTTAAATACCTTGGTCATATTGTGAGAAATGATCTAGCAGATAATACTGATATAAAAAAAGAGATAAAAAATCTATATACTAAATATGCTAATTAGGCACTTTTACAGGTGTTCAAACCTAGTTAAAGTAAGACTATTCCAATCACATTGTATATTTGTGATATTTGTATATCAATGAGTGTGCCAAAAGAAATCTCACTTTTGGTTCAATTAACAGAATATTAAGATTGTCCAAATGATGGATAATTGTAGATGACTGTATCTGTTCTTTTTATTGACTATTATTTTATTTATTTTTCTCTATGGACCTTGTGCCTATTTATATGTACACGATGTTTGAATTAAATACATTAATAATATATATATATATATATATATATATATATATATATATAAATAAATATATATATATATATATATATATATATATATATAAATAAATATATGTATATATATATATATATATATATATATATATATATATATATATATATATATATATATATATATATATATATATATATATATATATATATATATATATATATATATATATATATATATATATATATAAATCCAATATATTATGAAACAACAAGCAACAAAATAAAAACTTTTTCTGAAATTCTTGACTGGGTGGCATGTGGGATATCTGAACAACAAAACCGTTAAATTAAAAACTGTTTTCAGATTTAGATTCAGCATTATCGATTTAGTATAAAAACATCAAAATTTTAATTATGGCCAAAAATCAATTTTTTCAGACCACTGCATCCGGACAAAAATAAACTTGATTTGTCATTAAAGTGTTTAACAAGTTTATTATGTTGAATGATCAGTATATTTTATAATCATTTCTCCTTATTTAGTTACAACATCCTCGACAACTCTAAACACATTTGAAGAAGATAGTTTAAAATTAGAAGCAAACAGAGATAAATTGTTCATATCTGCTTTATATTTATAGCCAGAATGTAATTATCATTCTAGCTATGAATTATCTTTTAGGTTCAATTTTATAAACTAAAAAATGCTACATTAAATAAAATAATAAATGCTCCATTATATAAAACTTGTTGTAACACATGTAATGTAAAAAGTAAAAAAAAAATTAAAAATGCAAAAAATGATGGTAAACAACTTTATTAAATTTTGATACTTTTTTTTACCAGTCTCAATCAATTGTTGGCCAGTAATTGTCTCAATCAATTGTTGGCCACTGGTCATTAAAAAAACAACAGTTTATTATTCATTAAAATTAATTTAGTAAATCAAAACTTGTTTAGTATAGTAATAAAATTTAAAAAAATATTTAGAAACATTAAATGAATAAGTCAGATAATGATTCGAAACTTTCTCCTCATTAAATAAATCTACAATTGATGTTTTTTATTTCTATTTTAAGACCACTATCCAATTCATTGTGATATTTTTAGCTAAATGGTTTGACAAAATAACTAAAATTAAATGACAACTTGACAAAAATGAGCTTATAAATCTGCATTTTAAAAATTCAACTCACCACCTGTAATTTTAAATAAACTTTTGAAGTTTAGAATCAGATTATATAAAATTACTAAAAAAACAATACATAAAAAGCAACTCAATAACAATTAAAGGAATAATTTGATATGATCAAAGCTGTTTTGTGTTTCACCACTGTCAAGTTACTCTCAGGTGCTTAATACAAGGTGGGGTGGGTATAAAGCGATGGGTGGGAATTTTTATCCAGATATAATAAATGGGGGGAGATCAGAAAGGAAGGGGGAAATGGGGAAAGGGTCTTAACAAACAGATAGGTGGGAATTTTCATTTTTATTCTAAGTGAGTTTATATTTTCTAATTTTTAAGAACTAAACCGGTCTCACAAATAAAAAAATCTCTGAAAATTTTTTATAAAAATTTAATGAACAGGGCAAGCAGGTCTAAATAAGCTCAGGGTGGGTGGCAAAATTTTCAGAAAATTAATAAACGTCAACTTCCATGTATTAAGCACTTAACAGTGCCACCTTTTTTTTTCTTTTGATTTTTCATAATTCCTGGTTTATAAGTAACAAATTTAAATAGATTTGATAAATTTTTTTTTCTGTTTAAGAAAAGACCATTCTCCAATTCTTTTTAAACTCTTACTAAACTATTCAGGAGGACATCTAAGTAAAAAATTTAAATAAAATAAATCAAGCTATATCAGCATTTTTGTAATTAAACACCTCCTAGTAAATAAAGATAAAGGTTAAAATTTCAGGTGTTATGTTTATTTTTATATAAATATTTTGAGTTTGTTTTGTTGGATTCCTTGCCTCAAAATATGTGTGTAAATACTTTCAGTTTTCCATTGCACACAGTGCAGAAACCAAAACAATTTAAAGTAGTTATATCTTTGAAACTGTTTGAAATTAGATGATGAAGTTTTGTGGATGTTTATAATTTATTAAAATCTTTGAGTGGAATAAAAATCAGCAAAATATGAGACTTAAGGTTGCATGACCTGAATTTTTTTTACATTAAATTTCCCTTTATTTAATAGCATTTTAATAATATAAAATCTTGAGTAAAGATCAAATTTGTTAAATTATAACGGCTTTCAAAAACATTTGTAATTTTTTTTCAACAAAATGTTTTTGAGTGTATTAATTTAAATTAAACTTTAATTATTCTTATATAAAGTTCAGTATATATATATATATATATATATATATATATATATATATATATATATATATATATATATATATATATATATATATATATATATATATATATATATATATATATATATATATATATATTATATATATATATAATATATATATATATATAAATATATATATATAATATATATATATATATATATATATATATATATATATATATATATATATATATATATATATATATATATATATATATATATATATATATATATATATATATATATATATATATATATATATATATATATATATATATATATATATATATATATATGAATTTTATTATTAAAACTCTCAACCCTTTCCCTTTGCAAATTTGAGAAGTAAAAGTTATCATTAGTAGAAATACATTCGAGTGGGAATGAAGGGTTTTTATCTAAACTTCAAGAATCTTTGTTATGCTTCAAAAGACCAAAACCATGTTTTTTATTATAGTAGCCTAAGATCTCCACCTTCATTAAAAAAACTTGGGCTCTTCCCCAGAGTGACTGGGGAATAGCCCAAGACTAAATGTTACCCATGGTGATGAAACAGAAAGTACTACTAACCATTTTGAAATCAAAAAATAACCATTAAAAATTTTATATTGGGTTGGTTTCTCTGCATTTTTAAATTCAGCATGCTTAAAATTTTTTAAGTTTTAAGCATGCTGAATTTAAGCGTTCTATTCAGGAGCGTATGTAATATAACTAAACTTTTCTAATAATTACAACTCTTTTTTGCTCAAGCTGTTTTGTTTTGATTTTTTTTAGGTATGTTATTATATTTTAAAAAACTACCAAGATTGAAAAAAACAAAACATATTGACATCCAAGTTGAAAATTTGAAACATCAAATTTAGATTTGCCCCTCTCTTGATAATTTCTGATTGCTAAAATTACGTTATCTGCTTCTTAGACTTAATCATTAAAGCGACATTTTTTTTTTTTGCCTATGTGACGTTACTTTGTGGCAAAAAAAAACTAGAAAAACAAACTAAAATAAGATTTTATTTAAATTTTTTAGAAAAACTTCTATTAAAAATATATAGAATTTTTTTTATGGGATGTATTCTTATAAAAACTATTTATTTATTACTATTGTAATAAATCTTATCTGTGAAATGATATTTCTGATGTACATGATATATCTGTACCAGTTTTATAGCTTTTTATGTAATCGTATGCAAAATAATTAAAATTAATCAAAAAAGGTATGATGAATGCAAAAGGAAACTTGACACATAAACGTTTATTTTGCCACAAACTGACGTAAATGTGCAAATTTTTTTCGGCTTAACTTTTAGATTAGCGTTTAATATTTTTCTTTAGTTTTTAATCATAATCATAAGAATGAACTTTTTTTTTTAATGACTTTGTTTTAGTGCTCTAAGATCTTCTTAGTTTCATTTGTATAACGTTACGTACAAACGTCTGTAAGTGTAAACGTCTTTAGCATATGTTGAGTTTGCTGGCATTATATGAAATAATCGCGTATAGTATATCTATAAAATGAGAAAACTTAAAATTTTATTTTAAATTTTAGAAGTCTTTTTTGCTATAATATTTTTTTTCTTCTATAAATATATAAGCAAGATTGAAAAAAATATTTAAATTTATTACGCTAAGAGGAGGTCTTAAACCTCCCAAAACAACACTGATGAAATCACACTTAACCACTGAGCTATCAATAAAATGCATTTAGCAGAAAAACAAGCCTAATTATAAGTCTCTTATAAGCTTTACGTATGCAGAAAAGGTGCGCATGTTAAGTTTTTTTGAGTTTTTTTTCAGAATAAATAATTTTACTAAAAAATATTGAAGTAAATAAGGGTTAGGTATAGAAATAATTGGTTTGAAATAGATATTTACTCCAAAAATAAATTGGTGAAGACCTGTATTTTATGAATCCAGAAAGCTAGGATATATAAGGAAAAAGTATAAAAAAGTTCAGTTTAGAATAGACTTACAAAGACCTGTATTTTTATGGTCCAATCTCAGCTGATTTATAAACTTTAGTATTTTTTTGGTGTAGTATTTGCCGAAAGAGAAAATGATGGTGATGATGATGATGATGATAATGATGATGATGATGATGATGATGATAATATGATCACGTTAATCATAATAATGTTTACATATGCATATATATACTATATATAACATGAATTTTTAATAAAAAATATATACTTTAGGATGTATAAATGTTTATGCAGCCCCAGTCACAAACCCGGCCCCGGCTATGTATTATATCAAACCTGGCCTCGGCCCCAGTCAAATATCAACCCCGGTTGTTTACTATGTGGAAATGAAAAGTCAAATTGCAAATAATTTTTTTTTTACATGAAACTGTTTGCTTAAATTGGACAGCAAACCCTTACAAGTTGTGGGCAGAAAATGCAAAACATTATCTTAAAAATACTTGCTTAATTTTCCATATAATGAATTTCTATATTATCAACAAAAAAAATTCTTCGAAAGTGTATCATGTTGGTTCTCAAATAAAGCAAAATTCTATGAAAATTTTAAAATTGATAACTATTTTATAAAATTATATATGTTAGATTAAACTAAAAAAGAAAAATATGCATTTTTACCATACTTTTTTTCAATATTTTTTTTTCAATAATTTTTTATATTATAATTGACATTTTTGAAAGATTTATATGATTTCGCTTCATTTGAGATCCAACATGAAACACTTTTAAAAATTATTTTTTTGATAATATTATGATATCTGTCCGAAATGCCCATGGAGTTTTTGAAATATTTCCTGAACCACTTAATTGATTTTGATAGTTTTTTAAATGAATATTGGAATTGGAAAGAAAGTTGAGAAACCAAGGAAGAGGTCTGTCAATTTTAAATCTTCATCAAAAATTTATTCGGTAGATCAATGCAAATCAAGAGTACTAAATTTTTTTTAAAAAAAAGACATTTTAAGTTAACAATCCAAGAAGGAGACATAACTGTAAGACATATTAAAAGCAAAAATTTGATGGAAGATCCCAACAGTAATTCAGCAAAGGCCTAAAACCTGGTCAAAAACT
>NC_061162.1:32185381-32352881 GCF_022113875.1 Hydra vulgaris
TATTTAGTTATAATTTATAAAATTATTAATCACCAGAAAATAGAGTGATTCTTGATTAAACACTTTTTGTTAAAATACTTGTTGATTAAAAGATTGGATAAAAGCATTACCAATAGCAAACCTTTTTTTTACTTTATTATATCTAAATAAAAATTTTCTTTAATTTCCCAAATATTTATGTTAACAGCTACATTAGTTAAAAACTTAACACTAAAGCAAACACTAATTAATTTAAGAAATTTCTTAACACTGGCTAATGGCTCGATTTGTATCATTGATTTGATATCATCTTTGTATTTACAGTTTTTAATATGGTTTACATTTTTTACAGTCTTTACAATTTTAATAGTATTTACAGTTATTAATATTGCTTATTTTTTAACGCTTTATACATTAGCATTATTATATGACTGATGACAATATAAACTATCCAGATTGAATTATAACAAATAAAAAATGTTAGTACACTGCTATTATTTATGTTTTATACATATTTGATTTATCTCAAGTTTAACCGCAATTTTTTTCGCTTTTACTGTCTTCTGGAATTCATGTTAATTTTAAATTAATCTTCAATCTTTTTTAAGATAACAATGGACAAGACTTTCTTTTGTCATTCAAATGTAAAACTAGCAATTCCAGCAAATTATGAAAACTAGTGAAACGATAAATTACCTGTAGCTATGAAGTAGACAGATCAATCGGAACAGGCTTATGAATTACCAGTATCTAATTCTATGCAGGTTGAAAAAAATGAATTTTTCAAAGGGTTTGTTAGATAAAAGTTATGATAAAGTTGTAAAGCAACACAATTATATGACTGAATTGATAAGAAAAAGGAGATTAAACACTAAATTATGCAAATCGGATTTTGAATTAATCAAATTGAGAAAAAAGGCAATATAAAGAGTCTGGAAAATCAAGCAAAAAGCAAGGAAAGGCTGAGGTGAACATAAATTAACTGAAATGCATAGAAATTCAGATTGTCACTTCAGAAAAGCAAAAGTCTAAGAAGATTTGAATAACCCTGAGTTTTCTGAATTGCGTAGAAAAACAGCATTATTCAGAAAAGTCAAGCTAAAGCTAAAAGAAGAATTGAGAAATGGATATCAGATGGATAACCAGTTAAGGTTGGTGAAAGTGACAAAAAAATAGATAAGTATATTAGCATTTCAATTAACAAGAATGCATACAATGCTCTAAGAGTAATTAAGGTTGCATCCTTATTTTACAATAAAAATGGTGAAGTTTTACTTCCATATCAAGTTGATATTTAGGTTTATCAAAGAAATGTTGCTATGAGAAAAATATATTGGCTTTAACTATGTAATGATGTATTGCAATATCCTGTGAAATTTCCAGGTCAACTGTTGTATTGTACAGAACTAAAGCTATAAAAAAACTATTAAAAGAATAACAATTACACAAAGTAGAGCTTGTAATCTGATGCAAGATGTTTGTTTAAGGAATGGGCAATTGATCAATATTTCAATGATTCCAATGATTTAAATTAGTATTAGATAAAACTTCGATTAGAGATTAAAGAGAGATGATTTACAGCCTTCTGAATTATTTTTGTCATTATTTTGGAAAACATAAATAATTATCTTAAAACTCATTGACAAAAAAATTATGTAAAAAAATGCTAAATACTCAAAAAAATTTTACCAAAATATTTTTCAGCAATTATACATAAAGTACTTATTTTTATTACAAACGAATAACATTTTTGAAATCTCTATGAAAATAGGCTTCTTTTAAGACCCAGTTTGACATACTTTTGAATAATTTTTTTTTCGACAATTTTAGGGACTTTAGTCCAAATACCAAAGATTTGAGCCCAAATATCTTTACCACTTGACGTGATGATGAAAAAGGAGTTGCATATTTAAAATCAAAATGAGAAATATTATAAAGAAAACTAATTGTTTGCTCGGCACCAGAAAAAATTTTTTTTTTTGTTGGCCTGTGTTATATACATATATATATATATATATATATATATATATATATATATATATATATATATATATATATATATATATATATATATATATATATATATATATATATATATATATATATATATATATATATATATATATATATATATATATATATATATATATATATATATATATATATATTATATCTGTGTATGTAGATATATATGTATATATATATATATCTACTATAGCATATTTATATGCGCAATTGATCACTTTTTTTTGCTAGCCTAAATTAAGTGAGCGTTTTTAGAAAATGATGAGGGAAAACGAAGAATAATGAATGAACATGTTGCTGACCCATACCAAACCCTCAGTCGATGTAGCAGCACTCCACTGCAAGTCAGGCTATTTGTCAGTCGATGTATGTACTGAAGCCCCCTGCAGCAGGCTATTTGACGTTAGGTGAGTATGACATCATCATGCTCACCTAACTCAGCACTATAAGATATATATCTACATACATACATACATATATATACATACATACTGTGGTGAAAGTAACTTTAAAGAAGGAAAACTAATTTAAAATCCCTAGTTAATTATGAGTTAAGATAGAAGGAACTTGTAAACAAAATAATTGTAATATTTCTAGTTAATTTTAATTAGTCTTAATTTATACTTGCGTGTGTTTATGTTTGTATTTGTTGTATTTATGTATATAATTAAACCAAAATTATCTAGAAAAATTTTAATTACTCAAACGTTTAAATATCAGGTTTACCGATCTATTACATAATTGATGTAATTAAATAAATAATTGTTGCAATTAAATGCGTAAGAAATTATATAATTAAGAACCCAACCCTGCATCAAGAATTAGAAATAAATGATTTCTTAAGAACACAACACAAATAGTTTGTGCAGTGGCTAATCAATTTCATCATTACTCGCCGAATCGACATGAGCCTATTAAAATAAAGCTATAACTAAACATCGCAAATTGACAGATAAGGCAAGCGAGTGATAGATATTCCAAATTGACACTCAAAGTTAAATAAAATTTGATCATGCTGACCTAAAGACCTAGTTGTGAAAGAACTTGTTGTTAACACCTTAGTTGTGAAAGAACTTGTTGTTAACACCTTAGTTGTGAAAGACCTTGTTAACACCTTAGTTGTAAAAGAACTTGTTAACACCTTAGTTGTGAAAGAACTTGTTGTTAACACCTTAGTTGTGAAAGAACTTGTTAACACCTTAGTTGTGAAAGAACTTGTTGTTAACACCTTAGTTGTGAAAGAACTTGTTGTTAATACCTTAGTTGTGAAAGAACTTGTTGTTAACACCTTAGTTGTGAAAGAACTTGTTGAATGGGTTACACTAACCTACAAAATTGAAATTGAAAAAGTACTATAATGCAAGCTTCTAATCTATTTCATAATACCTTGAAAAGAATAACAGTTCGGGAACGTAGGTATGCAAAGTAACTTCAAGCGAACTAATTAGGCAGTCTTGCAGCTGGTAAGTTGACTGTACAAGCTGCTATAACATTTCTGTCGTGAGCAAATATGGAATTAAGTTTTAGAAAATTTAAGAAAGAGCCGTTAATGGTGAAGATTTTAAAATAGCGCTAAAAATACTTATGAACATCAAAATATTTATGACGCCATTTTTATTATGGATAAGGCGCATATACATCATTACAGCGGTTTATAATTCGTTGAAGAATTAACCGCCTATCGAATTCAATCTCTACCTCCATATTCTCCTATTCTTAATCTGATCGAAAATATATTTTCTGTTTAGAAAAACAATTCGTGGTGATGCTTAAATTCGTTTTTTTTTTTTTTTTTTTTTGCAATCAGTTATATAACTGATAGTCCGAATTTTTTTTTCCTTAATGTTAATGTCAAAGTTAAGTTGTACGATTCTGATTTCTATTTTTATTGTTATTAATATATAATATTAATATTTGTTTTGAACTTAATTTTTTTTCATATCGTTTTGATTTAAATGTCTGACAAATTACCATACTGCAATTTCACGTTGTACTGAAAATGTTTAGAATTTTAACAATTAACATTAGCTAAATATTTTTATTTAGTGTCGTAATTAGTAACACTATTTTTTTCATAAAATTAAAAATTTCAAATTATTTGCAAAATTTAAACGTTTGCAAACTTTTTTATTTATTTTTATATTTACCGCATCGTGACGTAACTTTTAAAATTGAATTTTATCATGCAGTAGAGGTGTAAAGGTGAGTTTCGACTCATCCGTTTTTCTACGGGAAAGGGAAAGGGAACGGAAAAATAATCACGTGAGCATGCGCAGTTTTCTTTCGGACAAATAAAAACTTTTATTACGAATGCTCACGTAATTATTTTTTCCTTTCCTATCCCGTTCCCGATGAGTGGAAACACGCCTTAAAATATTTGATTGTGTGAAAGTTATTGCTAAAATTTTATTGATTGTAGCCATGAATACTTTTTTAGATGTTCGATCTGTGATTAGCAACGCAGAATATCATCTTCCAACTCAGAAAGATTATAAACGCATGAATGATCTTTCTATATCAACAGTGAGTGCTGGAATCACAGGAGGACTGATTGGTTTTGTCAGAAGTAATTTATTTATATTGCTTATTGCATTTTTTATGCCGAATTTGTTACGTCTAGCTATATTTATAAAATTTAAATTTGTTATGCCTAGTTTTATTAACATTTTATATATATATTTTTATCTACTTTTTAGCTCAAGGGATTATTTTTTTCACAACTGGATCCGTTATTGGTTCCGTTTCTGGATTTTTTGGTAATTAGTAAATGTCATTTCAAAAAGGATTTTGAAAAAAATAAAGAAATAGTTTAACTTTTATCAGACAATCATTTCATTCATTGATTTGAATATAGCCTACAGGGTAACTATAACTACAGGGTAACTATAACTGCAAAACAAAATTATAATCTTTCTTTAACTTTTTTCAAACGATTTTCAATTGATTTTTTAATATAATCGATTTTTTAATGGCAGATATTTTTCTAGGTCATCTGCTGTATGACAAAATTCGGGCCTTACGCATTAAATACTTTTTACAACAACAATACCCAGATCTTCTTTCTAAACACAGAGAATGTGAAGAATGGATGTTAGAACAGACTATGACAAATCCTGATTACACTGGGCCAAAAAAAGTATATTTTTTTAATTTACTATCTGCATTCTTTTTACTGTCGTTTTTATTTTCTTATATTATTTCATTTTCTTTATATATATATATATATATATATATATATATATATATATATATATATATATATATATATATATATATATATATATATATATATATATATATATATATATATATATATATATATATATATATATATATATATAAAGAAAATGAAATAATATAAGAAACAGAAAATAACAGTTATAGAACAGAAAACAAACGAATATATATATTCATTTTCTTATAATATTTAATTTTCTTTTAAAATAAACATTTTCTTATGTAAAGTTGAAATTTCATTATCGAATATGTAAATTTTTATTTTTTAGAGCGAACCATATATTGTGCAATGGCTTAATAGTTTGTGGGGAGATTATTATAAAACAAAGAAATCTCTGGATATAGATGTTAATTCATAATTTCCAACTATATTTTCTAACTATATTTTCTCTAATGGCTAATTAAACAAATTAATCGTTACCGAAATTTCGAAAAAATGTTGGTTGCTTGTCGCTTGCATGTTTTTTGCAGATTCAAATTTAATAGACGATGATCTGGCGTTATAAAATGTTATAAAATGCGTTATAAAATGGCGTTATAAAGCGAACAAGTTTCAGTGTTATTTCTATCTATTTTAACATTGAAATCTTGCTAAAGTAAACAATGCTAATTAAAAACAATTGACAACACTTATGCATATGCTTTTTTCTGCACTTTTTATTCTTTTTCTATTCAATTTCCATTATTTAATCGCTATCTCTACCATTAGTGTCATAAAAGCACCATTTATATATTCATTTGGTTTCCATTATTCAATGATCATCATTTAGTCATTTAATCTCGTTCAACCATTGCGCCATTAATACAAAATTTAACATGTTACAAATTTAGCGGTAGGACTTCTACAAGATCTTGAGGATCTTATCATGAAGCCCTTTACTATGCTTTTTAGTATCGAGTATAACATAAATACGTAATATTATAATGAAGTTATAAAAATTCGTAAAATAATAAAAACAATATTATAAAGTTTAACAAAACAGAGTAATGAAAAGCATTAAAATACAAAAATAAAATCCATTAAATACCTAAGTTTGCAAAAAAATCATAGAAATATTCGTAAATAGTAAAACATACAATAAAGTCTAATATACCAGCAATAATGATAAAATTAAAAATAGATAAAAATTTTTTCAATTGAAAAGATAATTTCTTTAATTTTGTTTTTGAATGCAGAATAATTTAATTGGATTGAAAAGTCAAAATTAGGTAAAACTATTTTGTTCCAAAGAAGAGGGCCACTAGGACATTAAGATTGTTATCAATTCGTAAATTGTATTTGTTTTTCGGTTTTAAGGAATAAAGATATTGAAATACCTGTGGAGATAAATTTTCTTTACACTTGAACACAAATCATAAAATATTAAGTTGATAAACATTCAAAGCTTTAATATTAAGAAATGGCGCAGAGTGTGTAAGATGATTTCTAAAATTAATTGCGCGAGCTGCGTATTTCTGATGATTAAAAAGAGTTTAAAGTTTTGTCTTTCGAATCTATCGTACTACTTAAGCTACTATGTAAAAGTAATAAAAAGTTAGATGTAAAATAGGCGAGCTAGAACAAATCCTGAAAGTAGTGTCTTTTTGTGACATTACTCTAAATAATATTTGCAACTACTTGTAAATGTGTTGGCTTTTTCCATAGTTTAATATGATTTTATTTTTACTTTATAAAATAATGTTTTTCAGCAAAAAACCGATTTGTTTAAAGAATATTTTTATTTCTACCTAGTTTGTGAAATATATTTATTACAAATTGAAGACATAAGGGGATGAAGGCGTTATGTTTTTTTTTTTTTTTTTTATTAAGGCGTTATGTTACGTTAATATGGAGCTGAAATTTCTGGAGTTAAAGTTTAGGACACATTTTGTTCAGGATATTTTAATATTACATAAATATTACATACCGCAACGGTATTTAAACATTTATGGAGCAATATTTTAGTCAAAATAGCATTATTAATGGATGAATGTGTTAAAGCCCACATAACACCCACATCTATGTTATGTATTGGTGAATTGACTTATAACATAAATAAACTGTGAAAATCGTATTTTTCATCAACTGTAAAAATCGTATTTTAGCACATTTTTAGCGAAGTTTTTAAGTTCATGCAAAAGAGCGTAACAACTTATCTGCGTAAAAAATGGAAACTTGTATTTTATCGACATAATGCCTTTTTCCACGTGGTTCTTCAATTCTTTATTTCTTTCTTTTAAATTTTTACTTATTTTTTCCCCAAAGTTTTCGCTGCGTGAGATAGCAAGAGCAAAAATTCTTCGTTGTCCTGCTGACTATTTTTTAAAGTTGGCATCTTGATGCTTCAAATCGGTCAAATGAAGTAAGAGGTTGGTTTTTTAGTATCGGTTTAAAGGAAGCTTTAATGAAAGCATAGTTTAAACATAAGCGCTTGTTTAAGGGATATAATTAAATAAACTGTTTAACGTGTATATACGAGTCCACGCATAACACACACAATAATGATAATGACGATAATTCGCCATAAGGGGTTGCGCTTTCAGTCAAAGTGTTTTGGTTGCTTCCAAGACAGTCTTTAGAATTAAAAAAAAACGTTTCCATAAAAAATAAGATCTATAAAAACAGACAGGACCTTAAATAAGATACAGGTGCTATCGCAAGATCCTCTATTTGGGCTAGTTTAAAATAAAATAAGGTCGTCAAAATATATACATAAATATTTAAACAACTTATAAATATGTACATTAAATGATAAAAGCAAATATTAATATCAATAATTTTAGCAATTAACAATCAATTATATTTACTAGTTAAAAATAAAAGACGATTAAGACAAACAAACAAATATAAATGATATGCAGTCCATGCTTCTGCATTACGAAGAATTTACTTCGAAAAACTTCGAGAATCAAAGTATTTTTCGAACTCGAATTTCGAAGTTTAAAAATATGGACTTCGAAAACGCGGAATTCGATTTTTTCGAATCTGAACAAAATGGTCCTTATCATTGCGTATACAATCAAAGTATTTCGAAGTAACGAAATTCGAATTTTAAATTTTCGAAATTCAATTTTTCTTTTAAGTTTTTTTTAATTAAAAGTTTGCTATTTTTTGCTTATCGCAAATTATCTTTTTAAACTGTTTGACGCACTCCAACTTGTAGTTCTATTGATTATATTAAAAGTTTTATAATCAACATTTTTATTCACAAAGAGGAAGAGTAATGAATAAACTTTTATAATAACAGAAAGCAAGAAAAAATGTTATAATGCATTTTAAATGTTATAATCGTTTTAATATGACGCGAATTGCGTTTTGAAGTTAGAAAGTTAGTAGTTCGAAGAAGTTAGATGTTAGTAGTTCGAAGTAATGAAATTCGAATTTTAAATTTTCGAAGTTTATATTTTCAAAGTTAAAAAAAGTCGGTTAAGCACTAATTTATAGTTCTAGATTTAGTAAATACAAAATTTTAACAAAAACAAAATAGTTCACGACTTTACCTGATTAAATATCAGAGTAAATAAACAAACATTCGATATATTACCACGAAACATTTAGTTGTGCAACTTTAAAAAAAACCTCTCTACAAGTTAAAAAATGGCTCCTTCAACAAAATCATTGTGGAAAGAGTTTGAAAAAATAAGGGCTCCTGACGACGCGCCTCCAGGTGAGCGTGATCCTTCTGGAAAGTGCGGAAGAATTCTAGAAGATGACTCAGTTACCTACGAAGATATCGAGGAAAATATCATGAAGCTTTTTAAACCGAAGTCATCGTTAATACTACGCTTTGAATTTGCAACTAAAAAAAAAAGCAAGTAACGAAAGTGTGACGGAATTTTCACGACGAATTGCAAGAGCTGCTGAAGGATGCAAATTCACGGATAGAGATGATCGAATGCGCGACCCATTCATCACGGGTTTTAACGATAGTGTTACAATCAAACGATTATTACTGGAATCTGAAGAACTAACTTTTGCAAAGGCTGTGGAAATTGCTGTTACCCTTGAACGAGTAACCCAGGAAGCTCGACAAATAGATGGTTTCGATAATGTAATGATTATGGCAACATCGTTACTTCCGCGGACATCTAGTGTGTCCGACACGAACAAAGTTACATGTTTCAATTATGGGAAACTTGGACATTTTGCACGGGACTGCGAAGCAAAATGCAAGACTTGTTCACACGATCATCAAGCTAAACACTGCTTCAAACGATTGCAAAGTTTAAAAGGAAAAGGGAGAATTTGGAAATAATGGCATCCAGTATTCTCCCAGAAACGACGTTGCCATCATTAAAAGTGAAAATAAATGGAATGCTCCGAACAGCATTAATTGATTCTGGATGCTCTATCACTGTGATTCATGCTAAATCCACGCATGGTCTTGTTTTAAAAAGTCAAAAACTTATCACAACTTTGGGACGAGCTGTACATGTGCTGGGTGAAACGGTAATCAAATTTGAAAATGATGGAATACACCGGATTGTTAATTCTATGGTTGTAAAAGAAAAACCATTCGGGTTTGATTTGATTTTTGGAATGAATGCGATTGAAAAATTTGGAGGAGTCATCATTTATGGTAATAAAAACCGTACTGTCCGAATGTTAGCATGTGACACAGCGAAATGTGGTGCCGTTACTACAACGATAAAAAACAAAAACGAAATAAACGAAATAAAATGTGATTTCAAAAATACAAATAAAGAAAACAAAAGAAACGAAATAAAGCATCAGGACTTTGCAGCAAATTTTGATGTGAAAAAGTGGACGGCATCATGGAACTGGAATAAAGAGCCTGTAATTGATAATACCATTTGTGAATACAACATGAGCCACGAGTACGAATGTAGTTACCGCAAAGAAATAAATGAATGGATTAATTCTGGCATTCTTGTACCATATAACGAACTAACGTTGGGACCGCCTAAAGTATTGATACCGCTAATGTGCGTAGTGCAAGAAAATAAGGACAAAAAGGTACGTCCAGTGGGAGATTTTCGAGCTCTCAACGAATTTGTAAATTGTCATACAGCGAATGCGGACGTTTGTCAAGAAAAACTGCGTTGTCGGAGAAAAATTAAAATGCAAAAACTCTTAATCTTAAAAAAGCCTACCTCCAAATTCATATTGATAAAAGACTCTGGCCATATCAAACGGTGATTATAAATGGGAAATGATATTGTTTTACTAGAATGTGTTTTAGCATTAACGTGGCTTCAACAATAATGACCACAATTCTTCGACATGTGCTCAATTTAAATCCAACTGTAAAGAAAGTATGTGATAACTACATTGATGATATATTTGTGGATGAAAGTGTGGAAACCGCGGAAAATGTAGCGAAGCATTTGCATAAATTCGGGTTACAATGTAAACCTCCTCAACATCTTGAGCGAGAACGTGTCTTAGGATTGAGAGTCGAAAAGAATAAAAATGGGAAACTGATATGGAGACGAGACAATGTGGTACAATTTGAACCTTTAAATGCAGTTACACGATCGCAGCTTTTTAGCAAGTTTGGTAAACTCATTGGACATATCCCAGTGGCAGTAAGTTTGCGTTTACAAGCTTCATACATCAAACGTTTAGCTGGAAATATACCTTTGTGATTTTATTTCAGAAGATTGTAAAGAAAAACTGAAATATTTGCTTCATCGTGTGGAAAAGGAGGATCCGGTTGGTGGAAAATGGTTGGTACCAGTGAATGGAAAAGCTGAGCTTTATTGTGATGCATCATCCATAGGACATGGGGTAGTTCTGCTCATTAATAGAGTAGTTGTTGAAGACGCAGCATGGCTACGGCCAGCAAGTGACACACACCATATCAATATAAGTGAACTGGATTCGATACTTCGAGGAAAAAACTTAGCTAGTAGGTGGGACATAAAAGAGTTAACAGTATACAGTGATAGCAAGAGCACCGTAGGATGGGTAAACGCAGTTTTGAAGGAAGAATATCGCGTAAAAACTCGTGGAATTTCTCAGTTGTTAGTACAAAGACGGTTAAATACTATTAAGGAAGTGGTAAAAGGTATCTAGATTGTAATACAATGGATTCCATCCGAAATAAATTTGGCTGATTGACTCTCACAAATCCCTCAAAAATGGTGCAGAACAGTGTGTGCAGTTGGATTACCTGAACAAAAAGACATATGGAAAATTCATTCGATTGGTCACTTTGGTGTCGCTCGAACATTATAACTTTGCTTGCGAAATAACCAGTATGTATCACGTAAGGAGGTTTCAGCAGTAATAGCAAAATGTAACCAGTGCAACTCCATTGATACTTACTCCGTACAGTGGAAGAATGGTCAACTAAGCGTAGAAAAAAAATGGAATCGGGTTGCCATTGACGTGACAGATGTAGGTGCTGAACTGTACTTATCGATTATTGATTGTGGTCCATCACGATATACAATATGGCGTAAACTAATAACTAAAACAGCTGCTGAAGTTGTTGGTAAACTTGAAGAAATATTCTCTTTATTTGGACCGCCGGTATGTCTTTTAATGGACAACGAATTTCGGTCCAACACGTTAACAAGCTTTGCTGAAAATGGAATGTTAATTTGGAATATCGAGCAGCACATCGAGCTCAAGGTAATGGTATAGTTAAACGCATACACAGGACGATAAAAAGAACAGTTGCTCGCTCACATTGTTCAATCGCTCTGGTAGTCTTGCTGTACAACGAGACAATATCATCCAATTGTACTGAAAGTCCATCCGAGCAATTCAAGAAAAAACCAACTTATTTCATCCCAGGTATCGATATTCGGAGGAAAACAGACGAGAAAGGCGTCAATACGAAATTCAAAGAGGGAGACAAGGTGTGAGTAAAGACAACTCAAGAAACAAAATGTGACCAACCGTGGATACCAGGTGTAGTGCAAAAGCAAAATACTTTATCGTTTGACGTCGAATATGCAAATCGGGTATATCCGCGTCATATTTCACCCCTGCGTTGCCGTGCAAACCTACAGAGTTCAAAAGAATCAGTCAACGATGTTTTTTACAGACTAAAAGATAAAAATGATAACGCTAAAGGAAGATATCACGATGATGTTACTCAAATTGATTCTCAAGAACGTGTGCTGCAAGTAACACGCTCCGGACGAACAGTAAGGCCCCCACAAAGATTAGACTTATGAGTTAATTTACCAAGAGGGCGTATTCTCTTTTTTATGTTGGTGAATTGTACATGTTGAAAATCACGTAGATACGTGTTGAAAGTCACGCGCTATTTCAATTGTAATTAAAAGTATTTTCATGGGACTTTTTGTTATTTTATAAATATAGAAACGATTTTTGTATAGAATTAGCGAGGTTAAAAGAAAGTTATAAAATAATACGTTTTGTTTATTCAATTCATGGACGCGACGAACCAACACATGTGGACTAGCAGCAGCAACGATTCCTACAAATCAGTAACACTTCATTTCATCAACAAAAACTTTGAACTGAAAAAGTTTGTTCTTGCTTGCCAGCCATTTAGTGGCCAACATACAGCTGCAGCCTTAGCTAAAGCTTTGAATAAGGTTATGCAAACAGACCTTTCTTTTCTCACAGCCAGCACTCAAAGGATTGCTTTGCACAATTCAGCAGCTAATATAAAAGCTGCAATTCCGAAAACAGCAGAGATTAAAGATTCTTTTCTTTGCGCTGATCACTTGATTAACTTAGTGCTGCGAAAGCCAACGAAAAGAAAATTTTCAAGTCTTCAAGCCACAATGGGACGTCCCAATCTTCTGAGGAAGACAACAACGACATTTACAAGGCAATCAAACAAGCACAGGATCTTTCTGCAAAAGTTCACAGAAAAAATTGTCAAAATGACATCAAAAAAAGTATCAAGAAAATTAAGGTAATATTAATAATATTTTAGTCTAATATTGAAACTTTTAATTTAATAAAAGTATTTGGTAAAAATTAGCATTACACATCTCATAAACACTGAAATATTGTCCACCCCCTCCTCCTCCTCCTCCTCACACATGCAAATAATTGTGACACAATATTTATTTTTTGTTTTTCTATTTTTAGTTTCTTACGTCAAGATCATCACAGACTGCTTGACTAGATGGAACTCGAGTTCCATGATGATCACCTCTTCAATTCGTTTGAGAGAAGTCCTTGAAGAATTGAGAGACAGTAAATGTGAATTTGCTGATGTCATCCCGTCAGAGAGTCAGTTTTTACTTTTGGCGGAAGTTCAACCCATCTTGGATTCATTCCGGAAAGTCAGCGAGGCCTTTTCTGCTGACAAGCATCCTACACTTCATCTTGCCTGCAGCCAATTGGTCAACCTTCAGATGAAGCTAAACTTCATTGCTCAATCAGACATACAATCTGCCACAAAAGACTTTGTGCAAATTCTGACTGGTGAGCTGAATAGGCGATTTCCAACCAGCGGAACAAAGAATCACTATCATGCCATGGGAAATTTTCTCCACCTCTATTTCAAGCGTGCATTGGTGAAAAAGTATGGTGATTTAAAAGGGCTCAAGGACATGTTGGTGAATGAGCATCCAAGTCATCAAGAATTTTTGTCCCAAATCAGGAATGCTTCTCTTAATCTGACAGGGTCTGGCTTTGACCTTGACGAAGCTGAAAAAATGGCATTAGAAATGTCTGGAGAAAAAATTCTGTTCAGGGATGGAAAGTCAAAAATTGAAATTGATTTAGACGCATACAAAGGTCTCCCTCGTCCCGATTCCTCAAACACTGATATCCTAAAGTTGTAGGAAGCCCATGCAAAAATGATTCCACTACTTTCCCAAGTTGCAAGAAAATACTTGGCGATTCCTTTAACTTCTGCATCAAGTGAAAGGGTTTTCTCAGCTGCAGGCAGTGTGGTCACTGATTCAAGAACAAAATTGGATCCGCAAAATGTTGATAAAATTGTTTACCTCAAGACCAACATTGGAAAGATGGATAAGGCACGATCTGCTTTTCCAATTGAAACAGCAAAAAAGGAAACAGAAAGGAAATCCAAGACCTACCAAAAAAATTATTCTGCTGTCACTCCACTACGACAAAACAAGAGGATCCAAACAAATAGTGGTTCCATTGATATTTCTGATGATTAAACTTAATTTGTACATCTGTAAATTGTAATACAAATTAATTACAATCAATAATAGTTGTTACAAAGAATAAAATTTAAAAAAAGTTTTATATATTTACTTTTCTGTTTTGCATAATTTTTACACTCTTAAATCCATTAAAAATGATCTAAAACTCGGTTTGATATACATCTTGAAAATTTCGGAATACTTCGAAAAAAATTTGAAATACTTCGGAAAAAATTTCGAGCATTTTCGAAGTCCGAATTTGTTTTGATTTACTTCGAAACTTTGACTTCGATTTTCGTAGTTACAAATGTTCACTTCAAAACTTCGACTTCGAAAGACTGCGTCACTCGAAATGCAGAAGTTTAATGCAATCGACATAACAAATAAAAACGTTATAACAAACTACGGCTGTTGTAACGTTCTTAATTGTTAAAGTAGTTAAAGTTCTGGTTTTAGAACCAGAGGTTAAAGGCTAACTCTGGCCATATAAGCAAGATTGGTAAAAAAGGTGATTTCATTTTTTATTATTAGCTTAAAAGAATTTAACGATTTTACCCAATGATATATTATAACTAGATGTCTAACTTGCAGCATTTTATTGGACAAAAAGTGAAGCCACTTTTTTTTTGTTTATAACAATAATCCGCCATTTGTAAAAAAGGCAAAGCTAAAGCCAAAGTGTGGAATAAAAGTATAAAATGCAAGTTACTAATAAATTAAAAGTTACCAATAAATTAAAAATAATTCAATCTAAAGTTTAGTAATTATAAAATACATATAAAAGTTTTACAAACCTATGTTTATTAAAAAGTATTTTAATTCATAAAAATGTCTGTCGAAAAGTTAAAAATATTTGTTTCAAATTTCAAATCCGCTATTTGTAAAAAGAGCAAAAAGCGGCTTCACTTTTCGGATCGAAGTTTTACCATATTAAAAATTCTTGCTTTTTAAAAAGTTCTCCATTTAGGACCGTGATATTCATAAAACTTGCTGTTTGTTCTAGTTGTAGAACAAACAGCAAGTCTAGTTGTAGTTGGCTCATTCTTAAATAACACTTTGCTAACTTATTTTATAAATATATCATTAAAGTTTTTCGAAATCAAGCTGTTATTGTATGTATACATATAAATAAGCTTTTGGTAAAAATTGATTTCATATATATTTATCATTTGCATGTCTCTGTTATGTCATGTCAAGGTATTGTTCATGTTTAAAGTAGTTTTCGTGTTCATGAGTTCTAACCCATGTAATATTAGAATAGTTTATGGAAAAATAATAACGTAAGGAGGAATTTGGTGCATCATATCAATTGATTCACATAATTTTCACAAAGTTCAAGAAATTGTATTTTCTAAAATTGTAGTTTTTCTAATAACTTTAAGTACTCATTTTTGCAATTAGTTTATCATTTAAAATTAAATCTGGTAATTAGGAAGGTTTTCTGAAGCGATTTTTCAGGGAATAAAGTATATTTTGTTTTATCCTGAGCCTAAAGTTAAAGAAAGTTTGTTCATTGAATATAAAAATCCAGATATGAACAAACAGTTAAACTATTGTAAAGTATTTCTTTTCACATTACAGTTACCATATTTTTTCGTTAACCTTGGGTTAAATTTTTTAATATCTTTTATATTGTATTTTTGCTAGAGGAAAGTCTGGGGTAGCCTTGGATGGCGGGTAACTCCAGAAACTTGATGTACTGTTTAAACTAAAGAAGTATGTGATTTTTTAAATCCACATTAAAAAACGCATTTTTTTAATAGTATTTTTAAATACTATAAAAACATTATTTTTGTGAAAATATGGCATATATCATAATATGTCAGAGCAATTGCATGGGAGAGCAAGATATTCTCTTTCACCATCAGAAGAGCAGTGTTTTGCCATACTTTATTCACATATTAATATATCTAGTTTTTATGTAAACTAATAACTTTTTGTTGATTAAAGATTTTTATTTAAAATATTTATTAACATTTATTAATACTTTAATTCACTAGTTTTAAAACTATTTGTGAATGAGGTATGATCGGGTGGTATCGGAGACATGTTTAGAGGGTGATTTCGGACATTTACATATTAAAAATGAGCAACTTTTTTATAAATATTTAATATAATACTCAAACTCATAATAGTAATTTATTTAATTCCAATAAAAAGATCTAATATTTGAAAAAAGTGTTTTTAAAGTGTTGATAATTATTAGTAAAAAGCTTATGTTTATATTTCTAAACGATAACATTTTCCTTTCCATTCCATTTCCATTATATATCAGAGGCAATTTTTTAAGGCAATTTTTTTTAAACGTGTTGAAAACATTCCGATACTAATTAATTATATGTTACATCTGTATCATACGGGTGAAAAAGTGGTCAAACTATGGTTAAACTATATGTCCGGGGCTTCCCTCCAATTTTGAAACATGCCTTTTTTTCTTACATTTTTATGTTTTGTATATTATTATAGTACACAATAGTTATTTTTTCTTTTTAATTCAATAAATAAATTTTTATACTTTTAAAAAAGTTTTTCGACACTTAATTTTCAGTTAGTACTTGTGTATAATCTATTTTTTCCTTAAGGTGGTACCCAGCCATTATTTCTATTTTCTTATATTTTACACATAATAAATACCTTTTATGAATTACTAGCATAATACATAAAAATTTAAAACTTACTGCAAATATTTTTTTAATTTGAAAAAAAAAATTGTCGACTCAGCAAAAAAAGGTGAAAAAGCTAACTTTCAAGAACATAAATATCTTGAAATTACATCAATATTAAGGGTTGAAATTTTGAAAAATGCTAGTATATTAGTGTAGCTTGTGCCTGAACTAAAAATTAAAAAAAAAATGTTAAACAATCAAAAATGGAAGACTTAATAGTATAAAAAACTATTTTTAGCGATAAAACACTTATTTGATATGGTAATTATAGGTTAAGTTTAATTTTTTTTAACTTTATTTTAGGTTCAGACACTAAAAACGTTAATAATGAGCATATCCTGATAATTTGAAGCTAAAAAATCTTTTTTTATTGAGATGATTACCCGACTTTCACCTATAAAATCAAATAAGTTTTTAAACCCAGCTGAAGCTGACTAGAAACTAAATACTAAAAAAAAAGGTAGAAATTTCTACCTTAGGGTAGGATATGTGATATACCCATTGTAAGGTATAATTTTCTACTTTATTACCTACCTTAAGGTATAAACCTTTCATACAATTTTCTTCCTTAAAGGTAAGATATTTACCTTAAAAGGTTGAAAATTATACCGCACAAAGGTTATATCACGTAGCCTACCCTAAGGTATTAATTTCTACCTTTTTTTTTAGTGTGTAGTCAAAAAATGTTTTATTTGTATTGTTAAAAATACGGTTTTTATTATTATGTGGAAAAAAATAGTCTTATTTCTCAATTGTTTTTATATACATTGCGTTGAAAAATATTTTTTAATATATATATATATATATATATATATATTATATATATATATATATATATATATATATATATATATATATATATATATATATATATATATATATATATATATGTATATATATATATATATATATATATATATATATATATATATATATATATATATATATATATATATATATATATATATATATATATATACAGTATTGGACAAACATTTGCAACCAACATCGAACAATGCTAAAAAGTGTTCCTAATTTTACATGTCTTAAAAACGAAACGAACTATACTACCACAGCAAACAGTTCAGGAATCTGGAGTCATAGCATGCCATGAGATGAGCTATCAGCTGACAGGTGACAGCATACAGGCAGAATTTCGTTGACAAGTGCCATTTTGCAGCGGACAAAACAAGTGCAACTTTTTTGACTTGTTTCATTTTCTTAAGTCTGGTCCGTGTCAACATCACGCAAGTTTTTTAATAATTAAAGGAAGTATCCAGCAGTTTCCAGAATCATGCAGAAGCTTCCAGAAGTTTCCAGAAGAAGCATCTGGAAGCATCCAGAAGCATCTAGAAATATCCAGATACATTCAGAAGCATCCAGACGCATCCAGAAGCATCCAAAAGCATCGAGAAGAAGCATCTAAAATCTTCCAGAACAGGTTCACACAGGTTCATATTACTATATAAGAGACATGTAAACCGACATGTAATTCAGTCAGTATATGGAAGTCAATCAGTCAGTATTATAAAGACAGTTTACCGAAGTGAGTTTTATCTAAGTGTTTTATCGAAGAACATCAATAAAAGAATTGAAATACAACAAGTGTTTCATTACATCAATACAGTCCACATCCAACCAAGACGTTGTGTTCCACAGAGCATTATTGTATCATCACAAGGTATATGTAACACGGTAAGCCTTGAGAAGCGTGATTATTTATTTTTATTATTTTCAAGTGCAAAAGTGGCTCGCGACAGTCTTGGATTGGAACTAAGAATAAAATTATTGGCGATTACGTAATGAATGTCACAAAAAAGTATTTGTGATAAATATCGCGTGAAAAAATGGACCGTATCAAGACTATGTTCCAAATATTGTTCTACGGGGAAGTTGGCAGCAGATAGCAAAGGTGGAAGATCGCGTTCCACCACTTCTAGAGAGGATTCTATAATCGTCAGGTCCATCAAGAAGGATCCCTGGATATCATCAGTCGAGATACAAAAGCAATTAGAGCTGTCTGTATCGGACCGAACAATCAGAGACATGCTGTTAAAGCCGGATTGTTTTCTCGACGCCCTGCGAAAAAACCGCTGATTTCACTAAAAAACCAGAAGAAAAGACTCCTGTTTGCTACATCTCATATTGACTGGAATGTGCAGAAATGGCGAACTGTCTTGTTTAGTGATGAATCAAAGTTCAACATCATTGGGAGCAATAGCACTTGCCGTGTACGTCGACCGGCCGGAAAACGCCGCGATTTACGTTAGTGCCATAATACCGTGAAGCATGGTGGAGGCAATGTAATGGTCTGGGGGTGTTTTCTGCTAACGGTCTAGATCCAATACATCGAATTGATGGAATAATGGATCATTTTATGTAAAAAACACCTTGAAAGATGTTATGTTATCTCACGCTGAATGGAATATGCCAATAAAATGGGTTTTTCAGCAAGACAACGATCCGAAACACACTGCTAAATTAGTCAAGCAGTAGTTTTAAGACAACCACAGCGATTCCACAAAGTTTCATTGATCACCTGATTGAATCTTTGCCTCGAAAATGCAAGGCTGTGATTGATAACAAAGGATTCGCCACGAAATATTGATAGCGAAATACAGCTTGTTCAACATTTTGTGGAGTTGCACTTGTTTTGTCCAGAAAGAAATCAATTTTTTAAATACTTTTGATTAATTTATTAATTTTCGTGTGCAAATAATGAACTTTGTGATGAATAAAACTTGAAGAACGTTGTCTCTAAACAGTTACATAGTTTTCTAAATTGAAAAAATGCAGCACTTTTATATAAAGAAACTAAATTAGCATTATTTGGTTGCACTTGTTTTGTCCGATACTGTATATATATATATATATATATATATATATATATATATATATATATATATATATATATATATATATATATATATATATATATATATATATATATATATATATATATATATATATATAATATTAGATAACATCAAGTTTATAGATGGATAGGAAATATCTTTTGTTAAAAAAACTTCAATAATGTGTTTGAATAACAAATCATATATTTTTATTTTTTTTCTGCATTTTTTCTAAGATAGTAAACCGTACTTTTTCTTGGTGCAACGACTTCTTCGGTTACCCAATCATCTCTTTCCTTTAAAATTTTTTTATCTGATAATATGCTCTTAGTACTTGTCAATGTTTTAACTGTCTTTAAAGGCTGAGGTGTTTTTGGTTGCCTTTTAGGTATTATTGAGTTTCTCATCAGGTTGAGTTTTGATACACTTAACTGATTTGTTGGCATAGACATACTTTTCCTAATATTTGTTGTTGCTATTTCATTTGAAAAAGTTGTTTGTGGAGAATAACTTTTTGAGGACTCAATTATATTTTTATAATTTGCGCTAGTCACGTGAGTTTCAGAACATCTGCGAATTGGTTTTACGTCTGTGAGGTCAGATGTTGCTTCAAATTTTAGTTTCGGTACAGGATTCTTTTTTTGAGCTTTTTCAATACGTATAATATTATTTGTTCCTTTACACTTACAACTAGTTCCAATACTTGCTGCTTTAATAGGATGGTTCTGTTGAGGTACTTCAAGAAGAGGTCTTGCTTTTAAAAGTGTTGTTGTAATTTGATGATTAAATGAATATTTTGACTCAATTTGCTTTTGAAATTTGTCTAAAAAAAAATGTTGAGATCCCATGATAGAACCACGTCGACACATCTTAAGCCACCCACACACTGCACGTGAATCAAAGCCGTAGCTTTTTATCAAAATGCTTCCTATCATAGTTGCTGTTCGTCCAAGACCTGCGTGACAATGAACAGCTACCTTACCAGCAAATCGTTTGCATAGAATCTCAAACTCATTAATTTGAGTAATTGAAGGAACTCCGGCATCTTCAGAAGGAATTTCAAAATGAAAAAACTGTTCTTGTTTAAATTCAGAAGAACTATATGGAGGTCCGTAGTATTCTAAGTTTGTAAGGTGATCGTTTCCATTTAAACGAACCACGGCTTTTATCCCACATCTTTTAAGTTCGTTCATCACGGATTTCGAAACGCATACTTTTTTTTTACTAGAATTAATTGTTGGATCTTTAAAAGCAATATATTTACCTGGTACAATCAAATTCATATCAAGATGAAAGTTTGTCGTTTGAGGGTACTTTATAGATTCATAGGATGAAAACCAATTCTGTATTTTACAACCCATATACAAACCTTGAAGGCAATCCAAGATATTTAATTTATATGAACTATCACCATGGTAGTCGCGGAAAAATGCCAATTTGACCGTGATTTCTTGAAGAAGTAAAGAATTGGTTTTCTCTGGAGTCCAATTCAATTGAAGGACAGCATAACAAGCCATTAGAAATGATGATAGCGTTCGTTGCTCGATGTGAAAGTTATCTTTTCTAAAAACGGTTTTCATATAAACTAAACATATATTTTTATATATACTAAACACATATGTTTCATATATATGTTTAGTATATATAAATATCATATCTACAAATAATTATTTTCTCAGGCGAGGCAAAAAAAAAAAAAAAAAAAAAAAAAACAAAAAACAAAAAAATAAAAATAAAAAAACCGTTAATAAATAAATAAACAAATTTGAAGTTATGTATTTTTAAAATATATGACAAACTTATAATATATATTTTTAAAATAAAAAAACTCTGTTTCAATAACACTAAGAGTCACACTCAAATGTATTTAAAAACTCCTACTAACATTTTTGCAGTTAATCACATGACATTAGTCTTTAATTGAATAATTTCATTCAAGAACTGCGTAAGCTCAACAAAAACTGTAACTTTATAAAGAGGAATCATCTTGGCTACTCAATAACAAGTTACATATGTAAACCAACAGTATTTATGTGACCAACAGTATTTATGTAAACCAACAGTACTTATGTGACCAACAGTATTTATGTAACCAACAGTATTTATGTAAACCAACAGTATTTATGTGACCAACAGTATTTATGTGACCAACAGTATTTATGAGAGCCATTACTTCTACTTTTCTAAGAAAAATTATTGTGCTTAAAATATTAAATAATTCAAATCATAAAAAATAAAGGATATTTTTCTAAAGTTTGTCTTGCCCGAACAATAAATCTTAAATGTACTACTTTTGTACTATTTGCTGTAGTTTGTAAATGTACTATTTGCTGTAGTTTCTAAACCAAGCTTAAAACGCAAATCCTTAAATAAATTTCTCAATTAATTTGTAATTCTTTAATTAAAACTTAATTAAATCTAAGGATTTAATTTTATTTTTATCATTGATTCCAGCTAACACACATACATTGATACGTTAAAAGAGTGTTGCGCGTTGCGTTGACCCAACATCGACCGCTAACGTTGTTTTTATATCATTTTTGTTACAAATGCAACGTCGCCAGCAATCAAAAAACAACGTTATTCCAACGTTGTATTTTAAGTCGGCATTGCGTAATATTTTACGTTGATTCAACGTTGTATTTTACGTTGTATTTTAAGGTGGTACTAAAGCTGTTAAAATGTTATATAATGTTATATAACATTTTAACAGCTTAAAATGTTATATAATGCATTAGAAAGTTGCAAATTAGAAGTTTTATATATAAAAAACTAAAATCTACAAATTTTGAAATAATTTGTAACAAAATTTTTTTTTTGCTTTGCTTACCTAAATCTAAAAACACATAAAAAAAATTACCAGAATGCAATATCTCAAGATAGAGTCATTTATTTGCTCCAAAACTTTACAATAGCATAGGTCCCATAATGATGTAGGAGTTGTACTAGAATCATCTACTGTATGCATATAGTTTAGGAGTAAAGGCAATTTTACCATATTGAACCAGCTGCGGGTGTCAGGTAGGGGACGTATCAGGCATTATTTCATGAACTATTTTGTATTAGAACCTAATTCTAGTACAACTCCTATATGAATATAATGAATACATTTTGAAAATTTCATTGTAATTGCACCCATAGATCTTGAGACATTTAATTCTGCGTAATCGTGTATATTAAATGTTTTACAAATGGCAAAAAACACGATTTAAAAACAATTAACTTTCCCAGTCAAGTACCAACCATCAATAGAATAAGCTGGATGTTTTTCTGATTCATTTTCAATCTCTCAGTAACCTTTTCTTATATTTTAAGGATTTTTCTTTGTTGTATTCCGTTTTTTAATGATTTTCTCCTCATATTTTTGATTCGTTGATTGTTTTTTTTTAATAAATCCTTTCTTCATAAATTGCCTGACAGGAATTTTTTATTTAAAAAAAACTTGGCTAATAATTGAGAATTTTGACACTTGTGATTTTACTCTGCTCAAGCAATAGTTATGGTTGGTATTTGACTGAAGATTTTATTTTTGTGAAAAAGCCGACGTAAAAATATCAGAAAATACTTTTGGCAGCAAGTTGTTCTTATATTTATACATAAATATTAATATTTAAAACGAATTGAGTTTGATATATTTAGGACATTCATGTGTTTTATTACAGGGTAAGGGTTTATAATCTTTTTAAATAGTTAACTGATTTACATGCGTGGTTTTGTAGGCTCTGTAATCTTACTAATTTAACTTTGTGCGTGTTAGCCCAAATAATATTAGCGTAGGAGAGATGACAATGAACAAGACTGAAAAAAAGCATTTTGCGTAATTTATAATGAAGAGAGGCCCTATATTTATATAATACACATATAGCAGAAGATTTTTTTGTTTCAATGAGACTAATATGTTTTTTCCATGATAGGTTCTCATCACAAACCTTTGCGATGTTTTTACATACGTTGTTTGCGATGTTTTTACGTACGTTGGACCAATTTAATTTTGCTAACTACTTTTAATCACGTCGTTATTAGGATTTTCATTAATATAAATACGATAAAACTAACATTGGATCAACGTTGTATTTGCATTGGGGAAAACGGCCGACGTTTTCCCCGATGTAGGAAAATGAAAAGTTAAATAATACGACTCAGTAATTTGAAATTATAACTATTTGTGAATATGATCAAGCAAATTACAACAAAAATATTAAAAGTTGAAAGATGCAACAAAGTTTTGGAGACTGGCATGAAAGAAATTAAAATTTATTATCTCTCTGCCTATTATTATATAGAATAACAATAAAACAACAAGTTCAGACGTTCAACAGTTACGCTCATTGAAATCGCTATTTTCGCAATTTCAATCAGTAGTGAATTATTTACATTACTTTTAATGACTTTACTGTTTCACTCTGAGTTCTATTTATGAGAGTTTTTGTGGTTGATTGTGATGCATTAAATATAAAATTGTCCGCTGACTTGAATTTACAACCCGTTGCCTTTTTGATTTGTAATTTGAACAAAAGTGAAATTAATCTAGAAGTAGAAAAAGAAGCAATGACGATTTGACATAATATTACAACAAAAACATAGATTTTTACATTTTATATTGATTTGGAGATTTGTTTTTAATTTGATTTGTATATTATAAATTATACTTTATTTTGCTAAATGTAGTAGGACGTGAAAAACTCTACGTTTTTTAAGAATCTACATATGTATATAATGTGTGTATAAATTTTAATTAAAAACTCTCATTAAACATAAGCATACACATACCTAAGTTTCAAGTTTGCATAATGCCTGAAAGTGTAATTTGAAACCTTAAAATCCTGCCTACGCTGATATATATATATATATATATATATATATATATATATATATATATATATATATATATATATATATATATATATATATATATATATATATATATATATATATATATATATATGTTTAATACAACTTTACTTTAAATAACAAAACTTGAACTTACAAACTGTTTGTAATATAGAAAACACGCTTGAAATTTTTTAATTTTAAATCAACTTCGCGACAGTGCTCCCAAATCGACTTAAGAGAAGGGGGTCCAAAGTGCTTTTGCACTGTTGTATTTTTGTGATGTTTATCTAAGTATATTGTTGTATCTTCAGTCAAATTTTTCTTTTTTTCATTGTTATTAGGTAATTCTAAAAGAAAAAATAAGCGTCCTTCAATGAGCTCCATATCTTTAAAAGTTTGTTTCCTTCTTGTACAAATAAATAATTTGACGTCACTAAAAGTTTGACCATTATTATGTATTTAAATTCAATTTGTCTTAAAAAATCTAATGGCATGTAATTAATATTGTTTATGATTATATTGTGATAAAAATATATTAAGTAAAAAAAATAAAAACAACAACAATAACAATATTAAATACAACAATATAAAAAAGATTAATTTATTTAATACCTAATTTAGACAAAAATACTATTTATACACTATACCTTGAAATTTTTTGCATATAGAATGATTACATAATTTTTAGAATATAAAAATGTTTTCAAAGATACAAAAAAGCTTGGGTGCAACCAGGCCAACTAATTAGGGGAGGGGGTGAGACTTGTTAATGCGCCAACTCAAAATTTTTTTTATCCTAACGCTCGAAAACAAACTATTAAGTACAATATTAAAAAAACACATATAATACATAATATCACAATAAAATATGTAAAATTTTAATGTTGTTATTAATACTGTAATATTACACAGTGCAACTTCATTTGCCAGGGCGGATATAAAAAAGAATTAAATGTCACCGAAATTATATTTTTGAATTTAGCTAAACTAAAAAAATAATATAAAATAAATGTTAAAATATTACTTAACTTTTATATAATATAAAAAACTTTTTTTTTACACTATTAAATCAAAATTAGTTATTTTTTCCATGAAGCATATGATGTCTACACCTTTTCTGGATCAATTTAAAAGAAATACGAATCAATTTAAAAGAAATACGAATCAATTTAAAAGAAATACGAATCAATTTAAAAGAAATACGAATCAATTTAAAAGAAATACGAATCAATTTAAAAGGAATACGAATCAATTTAAATTAGTATTTCTTTTAAATTGATTCGTATTTCTTTTAAATTGATTTGTATTTCTTTTAAATTGATTTGTATTTCTTTTAAATTGATTCGTATTCCTTTTAAATTGATTCGTATTCCTTTTAAATTCATCCAGAAAAGGTGTAGAAGGCACTATTCAGTTTCAAGAAAATATTATGTAAAAAAGGCTAATAATTTAAATATTTGTGGTCTCGGGTTTTTTTTTTTGTTGTTTTTTGTTAAAAGTTTAGCCTGTATTTCCAAAATAAAAAAAGAAACCATTAGGGAGGGGGAGGGTATAGTTATTACCTTTAGTTTAAAAATCATAAAAGCCTTATCGCGATCACCACCCAAGAAAAAAGAAAAGATTTTTAAGTTTATACTTTTCAATTTTTAATAGTATGACATAGTATGGCTTCATAGTATGACGTAGCATTTCCTGTAAATAAAATAATTATAAAACTAAACTTCGCTTTATCAATTTTGTTCACGTTTTTCCAGTAGTTTTTAACCCTTTAAGGCCTAAGCTCTAATTAGAAAAGCTAACTTTAAACTAATTCAGTTTTCTTATGGTAGTTGTATATTAATATCATATCACTAATTTATATAGGGTCAAAATACCCAGTTCAAAAAATATTTTTTGTACACATACGTGTACATTGGGGATTTGAGATAACAAAAATATTAAAGCAAATCTTTAAGTACCGCCACAACCAACAGTAAAAAAACAAAATAAAAGTTGTTTTCATAAGTAAACACGGCGTCATAACTATATATTACCCCGTTCCCCTGCAAAAACTTACATGGAAAACCTTTCCAGCTCAGGTCCCCCAACGCTTTGCAGGGGTTTGCCCCCCAGCTATATGGTTGAGTAAATAGAAGTGCTTAATGACTGCAAAAAACTATAAATTTCTATTTAAAAACTGATAGGCATGAATTTAGCGAGTTATAAGATCATATGTGCATAAAATAATGTATTGTGCCTTATCTTCCTTATGTGCTTAAAGGAATTTAGCATGGCGTAAGTTCCTTATGTGCACAAAAATTTTGTGAACAAAGTATTTAAAATTAAATTTCTTAAAAGCATTTTTAAAGGGTGAACAAAATGTTTAAAATTAAAAAAGCATAAAGTAGCAGAACCTATAAAAATATTAGAAAACTTGATTTTAACCTTAGTAAAATAGTTTACATTCTGTCATTATTGCATGTGCATATTTTTTAAATAATGTCACTTTGCCCAAATATATGTCACTTTGCCCAAAAGTTAACTTTTTAGTCAGTCTTTATCTTGATGCTCTATTTAAAAAATGAAAATTTCCCGACATGCACTAACCTCATTTTTTATAAGGTATGATTTCTATTAGAACTAACTCAGCCATTTTTTAAAACGCAAACATAATTGGTAAAGCCAATGTGCAAAAAATAAAATTTTCTCAAATGCTTTTAACTGACGGTAAAATGATTTGCAATATTAAAACAGTTGCTGAAAACAGATCTTTACTTAATTTAGGGCCAAATTTGACAGAAAAAATTGAATTCAGTAATGCAATCATAAAAAAAAATCATGAAAATTGAATTCAGTAATGCAATCATGAAAAAAATAGAACTTAAACAAGGTTTTATAATGATTTTAAAAAACTAAAGCATAAAAAAGTTGCTAATATTGACGAAAGCATCTTTGGTAACATTGAACATTAACATGTGAGAAAAAACGAAGTTGCTAAAATACTCCGATTTTCAAGACAAATTGTCCCAAATTACAGACCTATTATTGTCTTGCTTTTTAAATTGCAGACCTATTATCGTCTAGCTTCTCAAAATTAATAAACGTGTGTAACTGACACTTTAACTATTCTAAACAATATGTTTTATAATAAAAAGTATTTTTTTAAAAAAATAGTTCAACTAATTATGATGTAATCAAACAAAACAAGGAATAAATGAGTCAAATAGTTTGATTAAAGTTGACATTTTTAGAGAGGTTTTAGAGAGGTTTTAGACTTATGATGATATTAAGAGATTTTATACTTTATTAACTCTAATCGTTTATTAGTTGCTCAAATACCTGATATTTCTCTTAAATCGTAATCAGGTCAATAAATGTTTGTTAGATTCCTGGCGCCATTTGTAGGTTGACACAGGAAGTTTTTAATGTGCAGGGAGACATTTTTTGATTGTCTTTAGATCAGACCTGCAAAGCTCTTTTTTTATTATAATTCAATAGTTAAGTCAAGCATGAAATTCATTGTCAAAAGTTTTATATAGGTTAAAAATTATTTGTTTCAAGATTCATTGTGATAGCTCAACATTTTATCTGAAATAAATATAAATATCTGTTAAACGATTTGAAATAAAACGGTTAATCAAAAAAACTACTAATAAATTTAAAAAAAACAAAAAAACTCTTAACTATCTGATAAAAAGTTAGCAATTTAAGTATTTATAAATTCAAGGTTTTTTAAAATATAAAACTTACAAAGTTAACCAATTTCAGATTTCAATTTCAATTTTAGATTCTTTTTTATTAAATAGGTATCATTTATATCATTTAAAGGAAATAGTAAGGTGAGCCTAGAGTGTCCCGTTCCCGCATTATTTTTGAATTACAACACCAACTTTTAAATTAAGACTAAGAAAAAAAATTTTTAAGTCAAGACTAAGGAAAAAAAAAAATTTATCAAGTATTTCAAGTGTATTTCAGAAAAAGTTGAAAAAATCCTTTTTTTACCTTTTTTTTGAGTATTTTTGCTTAAAATGTTAACAATTATGTTCCTAAACAACTTCAACTTTTCACACAGTATTTTTTACTCATTTATATTTATAAAAAGTTTAACTTAAATTAAAATTAATTTAAAGGTCCCCAATTTTAACAGTGAAGTTTTTTTAAGCATTTAAAGGAAATAGTAAGGTGAGCCTAGAGCGTCCCATTCCCGCATTATTTTCGCATTATTACACCAACTTTTAAATTAAGACTAAGAAAAAAATTTTAAGTCAAGACTAAGGAAAAAAAAAAATCATGTATTTTTCAAATATATAAAAATTTAAGTGTCCCCCACTCAGAAAAAGTTGAAAAAATCCTTTTTTTACCTTTTTTTTTTGAGTATTTTTGCTTAAAATGTTAACAAATATGTTTCTAAACAACTTCAACTTTTCACACAGTATAGCGAAATGTCCTCATCAAACAATGTAAAAATAACTACCTCCTCATTTAAATACCAAAGGTTCCTATTGCAAGACTGAATGGCTGCATCAGAAGCAATTTTGTCTGTATCACGGTACCACTGCATATCGGTGATGTACTGACAATCAACTTTCGGTGCAATAACTGAGATTTGACTTTGTAAAAAAGTCTTTGCGTAAAACAGAGTGATTAAATTAGCTATTCTTTTCAATTTATGACATTGATCCGGGTTGAGCGATGAAATCTGATAATCCAACATGAGAAATTTTAAGATGTACAGCTCATTTCGCATAAACCTTAAACTATGATGCGCACCCGGTTTTTGGAAGTTAAACATCTTACCTTTTGGAAAGTCACCTTAAAAATAATGAACTGTGAATTCAATCAATTCTTGATAATCGCCCCTTAGAAAGATATTCTTCTCAAGGCACCAACTAGCCTACACCTATTTCAGAAAGAGTGTTGCCTGGCAATGAAGAGGATGGTTCTTTTCCAGCCATTTAAATTTTGTTATACCTGTAGGCACGGAAGAAATAGAATCCTAAATGTCTTAAAGCATTTTAAAAACTGGCTCGATAAATCCTTTATGACTTTCATTAACTGCATCCCAGATCAGTACATGACCTACTTCTTTCTCAACGAGTGCTGCACATCTAGCTTTCCATCCAGTATTACTAGAAGTGGTGTCAAAAACTAGGGCAAAAGTTCTAATATAAAAATTTCCAGGAAGAAAAAAACTTAATGAAGGCTTCTTTTTGGACGTGATCAGAAGAGTTAACAATTACAGGGATTTCTAGAACTTTTTTTGTTTGCATCGTTTGATGACCCATCCTAGTCACTAGCCAAAATAAACATGCTCCTCTTTCTTTTCTATATACAAAAAATGTTTCTTTTTAAATATTTTAGTATTTTTCAATATTTGTATTTCCAAACACTTAAAACAGTAAGCAAGTAATAAATTAATCATCTATTAATTTGGACACCTTGTTTTTCTCGTTCTACCCATGGTTACGGTGAAATTTTCTTTGTGATTTCTTCTATTTCTTGATCACTTAAAGCTGTTTTTCTTCTTTTAGCTGTGCTGTGAGTATTGAATCTGTTTTCAAGGCATTCATTGCGATTCAATTTGTTTTTCTCTCGCTGCGCATGAATTGCGTTGGAATCAATCATAGAACCAACCTAATTGGAGGTAAACAATACAATAACGCAACATGATTGAAATAATGCATGAAATTACCTGTGAGTACATTTCATTGCTTCAGTAAAAACTCTCAGTCCTCCTTCCAGGTTGCAAATCGAGATACACGTAATATGTAATATGTGTCAGTTGATTTATTGACTCTAAAAACTAGGTTCATTCTCGGGGCACTTCTTTCCTTTCTTCAACACACTTTCCCATTTATTAAAAACTGCAATGAAATACTCGATGCACTTGTTATCTGGCTCAACTAGAAAGTTATCTCTTTTCCGAATTTCTTGAAATTCAATCAAAATATCTGAGCAAAGCAATTTTAAGGGGAAGTTTTACATCGACACTTAAACTTTTCTCTAGTCCGAATCCAATAAAGTAATCGTGATGATGGTTTCGTGTGGATCTTGTTTTTTCCACTGAACAATCTTTCTTTGTTATACTAGGTTTCGGTAGTTTACGAGAACGCAGATTTATTTTGTAGTTACCACAGAAGACACACTTACTTACTAATTGAGATACCGTTTAACAAAATCTGGTGCAAATTACTTTACTAAGATTAAAAAAACAACATTTTTAAGCCTAGCAGTTACAAAAACCTTAATAGTTTGTGTATTAATTATATAAAACTAAAAGTCTAATCTCTTGGGAACTCTATTTTAGACCTTCATTCGTGTATTAAACTTACTGTAAACACAAATGCTCAATGTAAGTAAAACATTTAAAATACTAAATTATTAAAACCACTATTTAAACAAATTAGTTATAATATAAACACTATTTTAACAAAATAATTACAAATTAATACTAATATTAAAACTAATGTTAATATTAAAATGTTAAAAACTTTAATATTAAACTTACAACTAAAACAAAAAAAACTTAAAGCAAACGACTTAAACTTACAAAATTACGTATTGTCCTCAATGCTAAAGAATCAATTCAAAAATAAATTTCCCTAACACTGAGCGTCCAGTTTAGACGCGACCATCGTTTTAGAATAATTAATTGGTTAAAATAAAGGCAATCAAACTTTTTTATTTCGACACATACGTTTCTATTATATATAATTTTATGAATATGTCTGTATAATTTTATGAATACTGAGTTTTATGAATATTGTCCCAAATTTAAGCCTTTATGATTAATAACTATTTTCTGACGTTGCCAAATTAAAAAACCACTTGATTATTTGGGGAGGGGGATCCTTAAATTAGTTTTTTGTAAGTCAAATTTGTACCTTATAAATAAGATAGTAAATTGTACAATGTGAAAAGTTGAAGTCTTTACAGAATATATTAGTTAACATTTTAAACAAAAATACTCAACTATTACGAGATGTGGGAGGGCCCTTAAATTTTTATATTTTTTAAAAATACTTGGTAAATATTATTTTTTCCTTAGTCTAAACTATAAACTCAATATAAAAGTTAGTTTGGTAATTCGAAAATTTTGCAGGAATGGGACACCCTAAGGTATACATTTTTTTCCACAATAAATAACATTTATTATACATTTCAAAATTCGTTTTTTGCTATTAAGAATTAATTGAATGAAAAAGAAACTAAAACTACAAAATTAAATGTATATATTCTTTTTATGACTTTTTCATATATTTTCGTTAACTTTAATTACAGATACTAACTTAAACAGAATTAAAAAATAGCATTAAAAAAGAATAAAGTAAAAAAAAAATTCAAGCCCAAGTAGTAGGTGACCAAAGCCAAGGCCCCGGTCACTTACTACTTGGGCTAAGTTCAGAGAATTATATCCCCTTTTAACAGCAAGAGGTGTTTCATTAAAGATTAAAGGAAAGTTATACAGCATATACATCCAGAGTGTTATGATGTATGGCAGTGAAACAAAGGCAATCAAGGTCAATGATGTCCAGCGTTTGGAAAGGATAGAAAGAATGATGATTAGATGGATGTGCAGTGTGACTCTAAAAGACAAGAAAAGCAGTGATGATTCAAGAAAAAGATTAGGCATAGTGAGTGTATCTGATAGGGTGTATCAGGAAAGATTAAGGTGGTTTGAGCATGTAGAGCGTAAGAATACAGATGACTGTTTATCAGCATGTAAAAAGTTAAAAGTTTCAGGAGAAAGAGGTAGATACAGAAAAACTTGGAAAGAGTGTGTTTCAGATGATTTAAAAAAGCTACATTTCAGGAAAAAAGATGTTCAAGTGTATGTTGGAGAAACGACATTATAAGAAACACCCAACCCATACAGGGAGAGAAACAAGGACACTAAAATGATATGATTAAATATATTCTGAAATTAGTTGTTAACATTTCAAGGATATTTACAATAGTACAAATACTAATATAAAGTAAATTCCTAACAAATACAATAACTTAGTTAAAAACATAAATTTAGTTAAGCTATCAACAAGTTATACAAATAAAGTAAAAAATAGTTTACAAATACAACACATCTATATAAATAACAATGAAAATAATAATAGTAATAATAATATGATATTAAATTAATATCATTAGTATTAATAATTATTATTAATATTTATTAATAATTAGTACTAATAATTATTATTAATACTCGTAATTAAAATAAAAATAAACATCAAATCAAAATTAAAGCTAAAATATATCAATAATAAGTAATAATGATAGTTAAGTATTAAATATGTATTTACATAATATCACCTAAAAACATAATAATAACAAAATAATAATATTGATAATAATAGTGAGTGTGCGTTTATATAAATATTGCTACCAATATTTATATATAAACGAGTTACCTTGTCTTTCTTTTTATATTTATATAGTATTTCCCCGCCTTCCGAAACCATAAACTTTAAGGCTTTTTTTCTAATTACTCTTTTTTCGCCTTCTTGACTTCCATCAGGGTATTGCTTTTTACTTAAATAAGTAAAAACATTTTAAACAAGGTCGTCTTCCATGATAATTTTTAAGATATATGCGCACATGCAAAAAATTATAACACGGACCAATTTTTTCTAGCTCAGAACAATTTTTTCAAAAAAAAATTATCCGGCCGGATATATATTTTCTGAGAAATTTAGTCCAATGTCATTTTTATCGGCGGACCAAAATTATCGTGACAATGCACAATTATATAAACTATGCAATCATTGATTGGGGAAGTACAGATAAAAGTAAAACATTCAAAATATTTTTTTCATTATATGAAGGTTCTAGATGTTTATAAACTGATCTTACTTAATGTCTTATGTTTTACTTTTAAATGGAAAAACAATTTGTCTATATTTGTTTTTAACGACCTTTTGCCTTTAAAACCAATAAATAAATACACATTAAGAAATAATAGTTTTTTAAATGAACCTTTTTGTAGAACCATGTTCAATCAGTTTTGTATTTCATATCGTGCACCCCATCTTTGGAATAAAATAGTATTACCAAATTTTGATCCTTCTATTATTCTTCCTGTTTTTAAAATTAAGTTAAAAAAATTCATTCTCTCTATGAAGAACATTTTAAAATTCTATTAAAAATGTTTGTAAAATGTATTTGTTAAATCTTCAGCTTATTATTTACTAAAATGTGTTGTATCTTTGCTTAAAGTAAATACGTTAAGTCTTCTATATATATGCATGTTATAAATAAATATTTTTACTTTTTAAGCTTCCGATGATCCTTATGACCTTCTTTCGGAAACCTAGCTTTATATTGTTAGTGCGCTGAATTGTATCATTTACGTAATTGTATTACGACTTATGTTTATGTATCAATTGTATTACGACTTATGAATTATGTAACTCTACTAAACTGAAAAAAAAAACAGAAAAAAAAACCATGACTCTATAAACTTGTTTGTTAAATTTAACAGCGCTTAAGCTTTTTGGTGCTTTTTTTAATTGTCGATTGCCTTGAGTAGCAAGTTAAGGCGATCCACAATTTAAAAAAGTACTTTACTTGACAAAACCTCTTTCATTTTTTTAAATATCCTTCTTATCCCCTCAGTCTTTTTCAACATAAAAGGCTTCATTTATTTTTAAATCTTAATGGGAACTCGTGGACAACCTGCAACATTCTTATGTGTCTTTGCAAGATGCCCCTTTAGCTTTTTAATTCCACCAGTGATTATCTTCTGACAAAAAATGCATTCAAACTATATATAAGTTTTGCCTTCCTGCAACGTGATTGGAGGAAGTTCAACAAAATACTCCTAACCACGATCAGTCCTTCCCCTTTTTTTTGACAACTTTACCACATCTTTAAAGCTGCAAATTTGTGAAATAGTCAAAAAAAAACAAAAAAAAAAAAAACAATGAACAATCATAGTGAGCTGCAATTGATGATAAAATTCCATGAAATGAATCTAATGGTTAGTTAACACGATTATTCGGACATATAAGTATTTATTACATTTATAACATTATAATATTATAACATTAGATTTGATAATACAATTTCAAAATATATAAGTAAGATATATATTTATAAATTTGACTAAATCCACCATAATCATTCTGATACATTAATTTTCTTTAATGTGTCTTATCGTGACAAAAAAAAGATATATTCTATAGGGGTTAGGATATCTCTTTTAGGATATCTTAAAAGAGATACCCTATATTAAATTATTTAACTCATTAGACAGCCTATATTAAATTATTGAGCATTAAAAGAAATATACTAAAATATGTGGTTGTATCATATGAATCCCATGCGTAACTCATGCGATATTTTCTGTACGGGTTTGATGTTACGAATTTCCGTACAGTAACTACATGGAAAAGTCCATCCCAAACGAATCCCATGAATACCACATGAAACCCACATGTTGAACACGGTTTTTTTTACTGGAAAAATGTAAGTCACTCTAAAAGCTCCACCATTATTATAAATTGTTATATAAGTAATAGATTTTTAAAAATAATTATAGAAGTATTTGAACTTTCATTTATCTGGTATCAACAGTTGTTGAATAATATAATAATTGAACTTATATATATAATGTACATATATAAATAATGGTATAAGTTAAATTATATCATTTAGATTAAAATATATGTGGCACTTAAAATCTATAAAGTATGTTGTATTTTCTACCTAGATCTCATGTGGAATTTAGCATATAAAAACCATGCAAGACAAAAAATAGTTACTGCATGAGTAAAATGCGGGAAAAACACGTGTACAATTTACCATATATAACCCGTGTACAATTTACCATATATAACACGTGTACAATTTACCATATATAAATACACACGTGTAGAATTTACCATATATAACCCATTTGGGATTTACCACCTATATCCCAAGTGGGGTTTACCATCTATATCTCATGTGGGATTTACAATGTGAAACCCACGTGGGAGAAAATAATAATCCCTATATAAGTTACATGTGGAACAAAACTACGCGTATCCCGTGTGCGATTATTCACTGGAAGGTAGCTCTCCACTTCAAGCAGATAGTATAACTCAATGATGAAATAGTTTAAGAAACAAATGTGATCGATGAAATGAAAATCGAACAAAAAATTTCTAAAAGTTTTAATGTCTTTTCTGGAATTTCCCAGAAATTAATTATGATATTCTTTCAATTTACTTTAAGTTTTGTATAAGATCAAAAGATTTGAGGGTTCGACTTAACGTTGATGAACTCAAAGAGTCCAACATTTTGTGGCCTAACACAGAAAGTAAATATTCAGGGAGACATCATTTAGATTGTCTTTTTTTAGGTCAAAAGTTATTTAGGTCAAAAGTTATTTGTTTTAAGTTTCTTTGAAATACAATTAAAGAACTCAGTGTTTAGCTAAATCAGTAATATTTTTTCCAAAAAGAAACAACAGCTCTCAACTATCTAGCTAAAAATATGATAAGCAATCAATTCCTTAAAAAATTAAATGGTTTACGATTTATAATATTCTAGTTTTTAAGAATATAAATATTATAAAGTTAATTGCTTCAAACCTAGTAATTATGGTTAAATACTATAAAGTTAATCAATCGCTCCAAACTTAGTAATTATGGTTAAAGAACTATTAAATTTAAAATCTCCGTTTCAACACTCTTGCGACTTACTACTAAACAGATTGTTCATTTAAATAATGCAACAAATCCAAATAATATTTTTAATTTTATAAATTAAAAAAAAAATTGCAAAGATTACTACTTACTACTAAACAGATTGTTCATTTAAATAATGCAACAAATCCAAATAATATTTTTAATTTTATAAATTAAAAAAAAATTGCAAAGATTAATTTCATTGAAAAGTTTTTTATAGAAAGTATTATCACGAGAACTCCAAACTAGATTTGTTAACAATCCTTTTCGTAACATTCTTCAAAATAAATGAAACATCCAACAAAAAAGATTTTAAACATTTTTTTTTTCCTAAAGTCATATTAGTATGTGGCTCAAGTAATAAATAAATAGATTTAGTAGATAATGTTTAAAAATTATTAATAATGTAAAAAGTACTCTTTATAAACTGTTTATAACCTAACTGCCAAAACTCAAATAAATTCAAAACTTCAATCTTTCTTTCTACACAAAAAAATTGCAATATTATTTTTTTGTTTTTATTGTTGATACCTAACATTTCAGTGTTTATTTTATCAACAGAATAACGAATTTCTAGAACTTCATTTTATTTTTCCGTATCGGACAAACAGCTTGCGAAATTATTTTTTGTATCCATTGTTGATAAATAGTTGATACCTAAAATTTTAGTTTGTACTTTATTAACAGAATAATAAATTTTAAAAGCCTCGTTTTATTTTCCTATATCTTTCAAACAGTTTGCGATATTATTTTTTGTACGCATTGTTGACGGATGGTTGATGCCTAAAGTTTCAGTTTGTATTTTCTCAACAACATAATAAATTACTAAAGCTTCGTTGTATTTTCCCATATCAAACAAACAGTTTGCAATATTGTTTTTTGCATACATTATTGACGGATTATTGATACCTGAAATTTCAGTTTCTATTTTTTCAATAGAATAATAAATTTCTAAAGCTTCGTTATATTTTCCAATATGGTTCAAACAGTATGCTATATGATTTTTTGTATCCATTGTTGACGGATGGTTGATACCTAAAGTTTCAGTTTGTATTTTATCAACAAAGTAATAAATTTCTAAAGCTTCGTTATATTTTTCCACATCGCTCAAACAGTTTGCGATTTTATTTTTTGTTCCTAATGTTGACGGATGGTTGATACCAAAAACTTCAGTTTGTATTTTATCAACAGAATAATACTTTTCTATAGCTTCGTCATATTTTCCCATTTGGCTTAAACAGTATGCGATATTATATTTTGTATCAATTGTTGACGGATGGTTGATACCTAAAATTTCAGTTTGCATTTTATCAACTAAATAGAAAATTTCTAAAGCTTCGTTATGTTTTCCCATATGGCACAAACAGCTAGCTATATTATTTTTTGTACTCATTATTGACGGGCTGTTGATGTCTAAAGTTTCAGTTTCTAATTTTTCAACAGAATAAAAAATTTCTAAAGCTTCTTTATATTTTCCTGTATTAAACAAAAAGTATGCGATATTATTTTTTGTATACATTCTTGACGGATGGTTGATACCTAATTTTTGAGTTTGTATTTTATCCACAGAGTAATAAATCTCTAAAGCTTCGTTATGTTTTCCCATATGGCTCAAACAGTATGCGATATTGATTTTTGTATGCATCGTTGACGGATGGTTGGCACCTAAAATTTCAGTTTGCATTTTATCAACAGAATTATAAATTCCTAAAGCTTCGTTATATTTTTCCATACGGTTTAAACAGAATGCGATATTGCTTTTTGTATCCATTGTTGACGGATGGTTGATACCTAAAATTTCAGTTTGTATTTTATCAACAAAGTAATACATTTCTAAAGCTTTGTCATATTTTTCCAAATCTCTCAAACAGTTTGCGATATTATATTTTGTACACATTGTTGTCGGATGGTTGGTGCCTAAAATTTCAGTTTGCATTTTATCAAGAGAATAATAAATTTCTAAAGCTTCGGTATATTTTCCCATATTTCTTAAACAGCTTGCAATATTATGTTTTGTACACCTTGTTGTCGAATGGTTGATACCTGAAGTTTCAGTTAGTATTTTATCAACAGAATAATAAACTTCTATAGCGTTGTTATATTTACCCATATCGTGTAAACAATCACCAATGTTCAATTTTGTATCAAGAGTTAGTTTATTATTTTCTCCATAAGTTTCTGCATTAAAATTTTGAAGAGCTTTTAGTATTTCAATTACTTCTTGAAATAAACCTTTAGGTATTAAGAAACTATATATAACACTTGATGCACGGTGAAAAAATTCCGTCATTTCTTTTCTATTTTTTTGAAACATGTACAGAAAATGATTAACAAAATTGTTTCCGTAATCAGCGTGATTGTTTATGCCTTTTAACTCAAAGTTAAAATAATTCTTGATAAGATTAAGGAATGTTTTTGAACAAGAAGTTTTACTTTGAAAATATTTACAGGACAACTGTGTTAGATCATGCATTGAATATTTTCCATCGCCAAAAGAATCTAGTAAGGAATAAGTGACTAGTAATCGAATGGTGTCATCAATTAAATATTCTTCGTCTATTGACAAGCATTTTGAAATTTGGACTATAAAATGCTTGGTGATGTTCTGACCATCACAATGTGATAAACAGTTTAGTAATTTTAAAGAAAAGCTATCATCATTTTCTAGTTTCATTAAAACTAAATTGATCGTTTTTACAGCAGACATTGGTTCTTCTTCGGTATCATTATCTAGTATTTGTACAGGATATAGTCTATATCGATCAATATACGTTTCAATTGAAACTGAGTGTGCGTTTATATATTTTATCGCCTGAGTGATTGCAAAAGGGTGAAAACCAAGTTCTTTTATTAATTCTTTTAATTTTTCTTCGGTATTTGTTTTAATGTTATTTTTTATATAAAGTAATGCTTCATCAGGAGAAAAAACATCTAATGACATTAAATTTACGTTATGTGACCACGTTCTCCATTCGGTGGTGATCAAAGTAAAAGACTTCGGATACTTTGAAATGTATATTTTAAAATTTCTAACACTTTCATTGTCAATATTGTCAAAAATATACAAGGTCTTTTCGTTTTTAAAATGGTTATGTATTTTTTCTATAATAACATCGATATCGACATAATTGGTTTTTGTATATCCTAGATTTTGATAAAGAGCTTCTATTGAGGTTCTTAATTTTCCAAATGCTGCGTCAATCCAAATAACGTTTTCATAAAAATTTTCATTTTCTTCACAGTACTTTCTGGCAATTTGTGTTTTTCCAACACCTGACATTCCGCATAATACTAAAGGCTTTTTCGTATCTTGTAATTCGACCAATAAACGGTGTACTTCACTAAGTTCTTTGTTACGTGGATGAAAATTTTTCAAAGAGGGTTGGACACCAAATTTTGAATTCAGGGATAATTCTACAAAAAAATTTAAAAAGATTAGTAAATGATTGGTATCTTTTTAATAGAAGATTTTAAAGTCCAACACTTTTTATTGTTATAGAAGAATTTGCGAAGAATTTTATTTCTCGAGTGTTTAGATATAAATAAAATTTATTTTTCCCGACGCGTTTTATTAGCAAATTCTCTAATATTAAAAGTAAAAATATTATGTGCGTTTTATTACAAAGCGTCGAATGACTGAATAAGTTTGAGTTTCAATAATGCGATTTGGCATAAGTTCGAATTGAAATAAGTGCGCCGAACAAAGTTGCAAATATTAACATGAGTGGGAATTGAAATTTTGCACTAATGCCAAATCGCACTTATACTATGTTTGCAAATTCTTTTGGCGTACTTATGCTAGTTTGCATTTATGCCGATTCTTACTTCCTGCTAGTTCGAATTTGCATGTTTTCAAATTCTTATTGCGCACTTATGGTTGCTTTTATTCCAGTTCGCACTTGAGCCAGTTTTTTGCAACTGTATCGCTTTTACGTCAGTTTGCATTTATACAGCTTAGCACTTACGCTATTTGCACTTAGGCCAGTTCGTACTTTTGACATTCGCGCTTATTTAGTCGTCCCCTACGCGTATCTCTTGAACTCGAGGCTTTTTAAAATAAAAAATCACAAAATTTGTTTGATATGCTTTTAAGTTTTCTACAATGAAATACGCTCCCAAAGATTTTAACAGCATATTTCATTATAGAAAGTTTAAAGATTTACACAGATTCAGTAGACTTTGACTATTGACTATTAACTAAGTCAATTAGTTAAATACTGGTTTCAGTTTTTTTTTTTTTTTTTTCAATAGTTCTGAAAAAAAAAGGCTCACCTATAGACACCGACACGGTTTTTTTGGAGTTTTGATTAAGTTACCAGAAACAGAGTGAATTCAAACATTTATATATTGACGCTTATGCTATAACTTATGGCATAAGTAGATGTTTATATAGCTTATGTCATAAGTAGACGTTTATGTCATGTTTTATAACTTATGGCATAAGTAGATGTTTATATAACTTATGGCAAATTAGATGTTTTACAAAAAAATGCGACGATATTAAAGATTACAATGAAAAATTACTAATAGTTTTTTTTCCATCCTATACCTAAATATGAAATTAATAAGCTTATAAAGTATTATTATAAATTTATACTGGCATCCTTTACCCTTAATATGAAACCTAATGTTGACAAAAATTTTAAAATATAATTTTTTACTTAGCAGAGTTTTAAAAAATCATTTTAGTTTTTTAAAATTATGACCATGTAAAGTTTTAATCCCACTTTAAATGTCGGATTATATTTTTTTCATGGTCATAATTTTTGATTATTAAGAGATAAATATATAAAGTTTGAAATCTTTTAATATAAATATAGTTTTTAGATTTAAACAACATTTAATTAAATTGTTATTATTTTTCGCACCTCACACTTGAGGTACAGGGTGCAAAAATTCTACATTGCGAAAATTATGACTTTTAACAATATTTAAAAATATATATGACTTTTAACAATATATAAAAATTAACAATAAAAAGATTATTTTAACTTAAACTTGTTATTACTTTCAAATAAGTAATATCACAAGATATTATTATAGATAATTAATATATAAAAATATAATATCAAAAAGACATAACTACTCATAATTATTATAGATTATTTAACCACTCGTAATTTTTATAGATTATAGTAAGGCATATACGCGTGTGAAGCATACGCGTGCTTTTAACATTCTAAACTCACGAGTTGCGTGGATAATAGCGTAGATCTCAACCAATTGGAAAATATTTTATATACTCTATAATCTACAAAATGATGAGTACAATATTACTTGCTAAACGTGCAAAAGTAAATTTTTTTATTTGAAAACAACAAGTTTAAATGAATGGTTGTTGCACTTTTAAAGATTCCCAAGACAACTGATCAATGTAATGTTCAACACATCAATTCACAAAGTTCACGAATCTTTTTCAACGTCCTTCGAGAATTATTTGGAAATTTTGTGGAACAATTTGTTCTACAAAACAGATTTCAAATTGGAAAGTTTAATATTTGAAAATATTGAAATTGAAGCATGCTTTTGAAGCAAACAGACGCGTTCTTACAACGCGATTATCTTTTTTTATTAAAAACTGAAAAAATTGACCAATAGAGTTGAAAATGTCAAAATAATGTTTACAATAACAATCCCAAAGTGTTGAACATTTAAACTTATGCGATATTAAAATAGCTCTTAATCAGTCACGAAACAAACTCAATGAAATAAAAAATTCAAATTAAAAAGGGTTATAACAAGATAAAAAGAAATAAACATTTGTTTTATAACTAGGTAAAAAGAATGAAAATAAGTGTTGAAACAAGATAAGCATTTTAAACAAAAAAAAAACCTTTGATCTAACAGAAAACAGGTTTAAAAAAAAATAATCTGCAAAAAAATAGTGTAAAAGAAAAACCTATTGAAACCTGGAATGACTGCATACAGTTAAAATTATTTTTAAATGTGATTTTGAATGTGAGTAGACAAAATTACGAAACAAAAGAAAAATAACACTAGAGCTTTTAAACTATCAGAATAAAAATAAATTTTTAAATGCAGTTAAAAGCTTGCAAAGAGATTTTGTTTTGTTTATATAAATAATGATTTGAAAAAGAAAACTACCAAGAGTAACATAAAGTTATGAGAAATAGTTGAAAGACTATACGGTTAAGCTCTAATTCCTGATACGTTGCTACAAAGTATGAAAACATTTTAGGAAAAGAGAAACAGAACCGTATTGTTAATTTTTAAAAAATATAAATGAATAAATGACTGGAAAAAAATGACTGGATTTTGTGACTTTTGTGAAGTCCGTAAGTTTTATCTTTCCAAAAGAAAAAGCTGATGAAAATATATACTATGTAAAATTTAGAACCCGATTTGAAAATGTGGTCAAAACTTATCAACGCTAAAAGATTATTAAACGAAACTTAAAATATATCGATAAATTTAAGTTTTGTATAATTTTCTGAGAATGCTTTTTATAAACTGATTTTCCTCACTTATTTTTACTCGCAGACTCCAATCACTGCAATTTTTTGCAAAATACTTTCATTTGACATAAGCATGAACGAACTTTAGTTTAGAGTTTATTCAATCTTTTAAAGTGTCAAATCACAGACGTTCGTAGAACGTCTATACGACGTCTAATGGACTTCACGAGCCCAAAGGATCTCATAGAAGTCACAATAATCGTTTAAAAAAAATCATCATAGTTGATTTTTTTAAAAGAAAATGTATAAGCGAAAGGGATTTTTTGTTTTCAAACTTTATAACTTTAAAGATAACAGTCACTTGATACACTTTTATTATAAATAATTGATCAGATGATTAGTTGTCCAATGAACAAACGTATCTCAAAATTTATTTATTTTTCTTTTAGAATTTAGTATTAACCCAGAATATAAAATAAGAATAAGAAATAAAAATATACAAGATAAGAAAAAGTCCTCAGAATAAAGTAATAAAGATGAATTAAAAAGAATAAAGATGAATTAAAGAAAAAAAAAAATTCAATTTGCTGTAAATGACGTTTTAGAAGGAAAAAATAATTTGCGGAACTACTAAAGCTCGCAAAAGTTTAATAATGTCTCTCAAAAGGTATGTACAAATGTCTCTCAAAAGGTATGTACAAAAGGTATGTACAAATGTCCCTCAAATGTCTCTCAAAAGGTATGTACAAAAGTTATGTACAAATGTCTCTAAAAAGGTATGTACAAAAAAAGAAAAATTCTACTAGTGAAATTCAGTATTATTACTGTCAATAAACCGAAAAAATTGTAGATCGCAAGGGCTTCAAGCAAGTTTCAAAAGTACCTTCAGGACAGCATGAGCAGATTGCTACAGTTTGTACAAGATTTAATGCTTTGGAAAACCACTTACCACAATTTATGATATTTTAACACAAAAACTGGAATTAAGTAGATGGTGAACAACCAGAAACAGAGGGAGTTCCACACCCTAGCTCTAATGTAATATATTATTTGAGATGTTTTATGAATAATATCTAAAAAATGAATCAATGAATTTTTGTAAAGATAACAGAATTCATGTTACGAATATTTCATCTCATACATCTTCGAAACTACAACTTTGGAATCAAATAATAATTGGGACAATAAATTATAATAACACAGTACGTTATAACTGGATGGCATCATCCTCATCCCGGGCTTCCACTAACTATACATGATTTAGCTTTGGTTAAAAAAATGCAAATTTTGTGAAAAGTTTTGACATTTTGAATCTATTAAACTCGTCGTCATTTAATATTTATATCTGATGATGGCTTGTTTTAAAAACAAATAAAATACAACTATTATTATTTTTTATTTACTTTATATAAGTATGGTGTGACATTTAAACATTTTCTTTATTACGGGATACCTAAAACACTATTGCATTGCATGTCACCAAGCCCGATTTAACGCGCCACATTTAACTTATTTATTTGTGGCGTGAAAAATTGGGCTCGATGACATGTGACAAGTGTTTTAGATGTCTCGTGACAAATAAAAAGTTTAAATGTTACGTCATGCTTAATTTAGAATGGTCTTGTGACTAATTTAATTCTTAATGTTGCGTGTTAAGTCGGGCTACGAGACATGACTGTTTTATTAGAAAATTTAGCGTGACATTTTTTACAGTGTAACAAATGAGAAAACTTACTTCGTTCGCATTTAATAATTACATCATTTCTTTCACAGTAAATCAATCCATCTTTAATATCTTTCCATAGTTTGTTAGGATTCATTCTAAACCAACTCTTTAGAATTTGATAGGTTTGTTCAGAGACTGTAATGAACTCACTCAAAACACAATCAATTTTTTCATCGCTTATACCCAATCTGCGAGCAAGTTTTTTCCAGTCATTAGGTAATTCATACGCAAGCGTGTTTAGCACTTCTTGGGGAATTTTTTCAACTAAAAAAATGGAGGAGCTTTGTAAAATTAAATATCAAATACATTTTATATTTATTAAAAAAAAATTACCTCTCAAATAATCGAATTTGTTGCAAACCTCTTGATCATTCATTTGTTTTCGAAGAACCGTTTTTTCTAATAAAGTTATAATGTTTTATTAAAAAGTAAGTTTTTAAAAATAGCGCTTACAACTGTAAAAACTTCTAACTTCAACTATGAGGAACTTTCTAGTTTTTATGTTCAGCAAAAACTTATTGTTATATTAAATGAAAAGAGAGATTATTTATCTATTGTTAATAATAAGAATTTTAGATAAAACTTTTGAGGAATATTTTCATTAAATACCATAATGACAAAAATACTCCCACAAACAGATTATTATATACAAAGATTTGCAGATTCTATAGGAAATATTATTATTGCAATATGTAATAACGTAATATGCAGGAACATAGTGAGCTAAAGCGGGCGCCGGGGTAAAATTTATTGCGGGCTTTTTTTACAGCAACACTAATGTCCTTATGGAGCACGTAACATAAACTTATCATACTTAAACTCAACAAAACGATGTGTCTTAAGACACTTACTCAGCAAGCATACCCATGCGGAACCCGTACGGTTTTAATATGGATTAGATTTGCCTAAAGATTCTAGCTTTTACACACAGAGAGACATATTGAAACCAAATCTGTTGCAGATGGTAAGTATTGCTACATTGGATTGCAATTTTGGTTTTCTCTACTGTTAAAAAAATCTCTTCTTTTAATAGACCTTTCATTTTTTACTTTACATATCAACATCGATGGTATTCCGCTGTTTAATAACTCAAACATGTCACTTTGGCCGATTCTGGGTTCTTTTTTAGAGTTTGAACAGAACGGGTTTCCAATTGCTTTTTTTTTCCAGTTCTAGTAAACTAAATTTTATCGAAAAATATTTAATAGATTTTATTGATAAAATGAAACGTTTTCAAGAAGTTGGTGTTATCAGTGACAAGACTGGAAAGACATACAAAATAAAATTAGAAGTAGTTATTTGTGATGCATCAGCTCGGTCGTTTTTTAAGTGCATTAAAACACATAATGGATACAATTGTTGTGAACAATGTATTCAACATGGCAAGTGCTATCAAAAAATAGTTTTACCTGACTTATCTAAGGACTAATATAGACTTTTTAAATCAACATGATTCAGAACACCATACTGCAATATCTCATTTCACAAAGTTAAATTATGATAGGGTAAGTGGGTTTCCAATAGATTATATGAATTTAAAACTTATGGATTTGTGACCCACCATCATGTAGATTGTCCCAAAGTATTATTACAGTAATTTCAGAAAAAACTTTCTACTTTACGACCATATATTTCAAAAGAATTTTCTAGAAAGTTTCGTTCCTTATCTGAAGAGCTATATGGTAGAGATCAGCTAGTATATAATGTTCATTCAATAATACATTATTATGATTACTTTCATAATAATTTACTAAAACCAACAATATGAATACTAAATTTACTAAAACCAACAATATGATTACGTTGACAGGTATCAGCATTTTCAAATATTCTTTTGGCCATATGTGAGCATGGTCCATGCTCACATATGGCCAAAAGAATATTTGAAAATGCTGATACCTGTCAACGTAATCATATTGTTGGTTTTAGTAAATTACACACTGAAGGTCCTGTAAATATAACACTGAGACATTAGATTCAGTTCAAACAGTATTAAAATAAGAATTATTTCATGTCTAACAGTGTTGGAGGTAATTGCTATGAAATACATGATAAAATTAGAATTGTTAGAAATGTTTTAAAACCAACTGCCAGGAATGATAATGCTTATGTTCTTTTTGAAAGGTTTTTTTATCAAAGAATCTTTTTTTTTTTAAATCCATGAAGTTCTTAAAAGTTGAATATTTTTATTGTTGAAAGAACTGATGGTTTGTATGAGTGTTTACCGCTCAGTGGCCTAGTAAAAAAATATCTTTGTTTACCATATAAAAATGAATTTATTGTAATGCCTTAATTGCACCTTTAAAACATTTTGAGATTTTGTATTTGCTTTTTTAATTTTGAATTTTCATATCAGATTTTTATGTGCTTACCACATCAGTAACACTAATCTGTAACATTATAATATGCATAATATAAACATCCAATGTTTGTTACCTTTGAATGTTAACTTTTAAATGTAATTAATTTTTTCTTTGTTTAAAAATAAATTTATTATTTTACAATATTTAAAAATTAATTTTGGTAATTATTAGTTTTATATTTAAAACATAATTACTGGAATGTATGCTATTGTGGTTTTTGACAATCAGATAAAAACTGAGTATATTCCCTTTAATTGGATAATTAAGAAAATTAAATTTCAAAAAGTTTCAGCTTTGGTTAGACAGCGTGTAGAAATAAAATACTACTGGCCTCCATGGTCAAATTTCAGCAAATCAGTAAAGCATAAAAGCTAGGTTCTGAACCTGAAACAGATTGGAAAATTTACTCTTTTTGATTGTTTGCAGTTGCAGGTAAATTTAGGTTTATAATTTAAATTTTTAATTATAATTAAGTTAGTTGGGCTGGTAAGCTTATACATTTTTTTTTAAATTTATTTTGCAAAATATTTGTAATAAAAAACTCTTTAATAAATGACTTTAAATTAAGTGAATTTTTCATTAACAATTAAATTATCAGTAATTGACTTGGAAAAAAAAAAGTAGAAAGTATTAAAAAGTAAGGTAGAAAGTATTAAATAGTAAGGTGAAAAGTATTAAAAAGTAAGGTAGAAAGTATCAAAAAGAACCTCTTTTATCTTTAAAAGAGTTAAAACAAATATATTTTCAGAAAACAAGAATATTCTTTGTTTTTCTTTTTAAAAAAATATTATTTTGAATTCTAAAGTATAACAAAAAACATTGTTTTTAACTGCATTATTTTACAATTTACAATTAGTTAAAATAAGCCTTGCAAAACTTTTTTACTTGCAAAAAGTTAGATTACTGCATCAAAGTCTAGTTTCCTTGCAAAAAACGTTTTGAAAATTACTCGTTTTTCAAAATGGAAAGTGGATCTTGATACATCGTAGAACATAAAGCATTTTAATCCCTTATAAATTTTGCGAAAGCGCGTTATCTAGTGCAACAGTCACTGCAAGAGTTCAAAAAGCTCTAAGAACAACTAAAATGTTTGGAAAAAGAGAAGTAAGATTTAATTCATGAAGTTTGTTCAATAATTGAAGGAGTGATAAATATATTTATTCTAGATTTCAAACAAGAACTGTCCTTAAATGTTCTAACTCGTCTATCAAATAAAAAAGAAACATCAACTCTGTATTTAATGCAAACAAGTAAAACTTTTCGTACAGCAGATCTTTATCTAATGTCTTACACTTTCATACAACAACAGATGAAGCTTCAAGATCCGTGGCTGCTTCAAAACGCTGATTCATATTTCCTCTGACACATTCTATAAGAACATCACCCTTGAAGCAAAATTCATCACCCTTGAAGCAAAATTCTGCTCTGGTGTTGCCTGATTTATGACTCGTTGCCTCATATGTCATCTCAATCTAGCATTTCTCTGAAAAAATGTTATTAGATAATTTAAATTTTCAATCGCCACATTTAAAATTGCATCTCTGGTTTGCAGAACTTTGTTTCTGTAATTTATGCAAGTTAAAATTTAAAACCAGGTCCTTAGGAGTATAATGCACTCAAATGAACTAAAGTTTTTTTCAACGTTTTTGATATCTAATCGAGTTTCAGCAGTCCAATTTAGCTCCTTTAGGTCTTAGTTAGCATTCTTTAAAAGATATTGTCCATTCTAGCTGACAAAAGTATATTTGCCATCTACCATCCTACCCCCATTCTGGGGAGCCTTGCCACGGCTCTAAATATATTATGCAATGTTTTTTTTTTAATTGGCAAATTTTGCGGGCTAGAGGTGAACAAGTTATAAGACTTCTGCACAACACCGAAAAAGTTTATAAGTTCTGTACAACACTCTATGACAAGCGCTTATCATAGAGTGTTGTATGTACAGTATATAAAAGATAAATATAATTTATCTTTTATATTTTTATTATCAGTACCATAAATTTGCCATTTACACAAATCATGTTTATACTAGAAAGTCCGGACTCAAAATAATAAATCGAAGCTTTAATTTAATTGTCCTTTTATTGGTTTTTTAGCTTTGAAACTTCTTTCTGTTCTATTACTAAAGCCCTTTTTATTTTATTAAATAATGCGGCGAAATTTATTTAGAAAAAAAAAGATAAATAATGATAATAATATTTATTGTTTTGATTAAAAATGACATGTACATTTTATCATGGATTAGCACTAAGAACACTAAGACAATTTGCATATCAGTATGTAAGTTTTGCATATTTTGCATAAACATAGCTTTTAATAGGAATAATGTATGCTACATTTTTTAGAATTTAAAAAGTTTATTAAATCGGTACAATTTTGGGCCATAGTAGTTAAAGTATTAGTTCTATCGTCTTTACAACGTTCTGTTCTATTAATCAAGCCATATTTATTTTAATTGATAATGCGGCAAAATTAATAACGAATAAATTAATAAATACTGTAAAACAATACAATTGGCCAACTTTATACTTTATTGTCTGCAAACCAACTATTTATTTCAGCATTCATCTAGATCATATTTTGAAAATGTGGAAAATACTCAGCAAAAAATATCCGGGATATATTTTGCCTTGCCAATCATTTTCAATGATATCTCCAATGCGGTTAATCTTCAATTAAATTTTGTTTATTAAAAATATTGAAGGTTGATAAATTATTATAACAGAAAAATCCATAATACTAAAAGACCTTGACAAAAGAGAATCGTTTTTATCTTTTTTTTTTATTAGGTATTTAGGTGCTCCCAGAAGTCTTTACGGTCTTATCACGGAGCACCACGAGAGAGCATTTAACTAGAAGTTCACGCTTCCTTCCTTACCAATATCTCTTATTGGGCTAGAGCCGTCGTCGAACCCCGGACCTTTGGGTTCTGAGCCAGAACTCTAACCACTGCGCCACGGCTGCTCTATATCAAATATCTATATCTATATCAAAGAGATATGGCATTCCATAACAAACATTGTCTGGATGGTCAAAAGCAAAAAACACAATATTTTGTCGAGTCGAAAAAAATTAAAATTCTCTGCGAAAAGAGAGTCTCCCTAAATGAGGATTTAGATAAAGTGGCTTTTAAACATCCGACACCCAAACATTCCTGTGTAATTATGTGAAATTAAATGAATTTGAGATTTAAATAAATTTTATTATAATAATGATATAATTTTGCCAAATGTCACGCCAAATTGTCTAATAAAACTGCTATGTCACGAAACCTGATTTAACACGAGTGATTAAGAATAAAAATTGTCACGTGACTTTTAGATACTAAGTAAGGTGTGAAATTTATAAATAAATTGGTCACGCAACTTTTTTAAAGTAAGTATGGCATGATATTTAAATTTTTTTTTTGTAACGGGATATCTAAACACTATCGCGTCGTGCAACCAAGGTGACAACCAAGCCCAATTTTTCACGCAACATTTAGATGAATTAAATGTGGCGTGTTAAATCGGGCTCGGTGATATGCGACACGATAGTGTTTTAGATGTCCCGGGACAAATAAATAATAAAAATGTCACGCCATACTTAACTTTATAAAATCGCGTGACTAATTTAATAAACAATCTTGCACTTTGACTAATAATTGTTAAACGGCACACTTTACTTAAATAAATAAATAAAAAAAACAAAGAAATAATAAAAATTATATCATCAGATATAAAAATTAAATTTTGAAATTGTCTCAATGTTTTTTTTTTTAAACTAAGGGTGGAATGCAAGAACTTGAAATTCGAAGTCATACTTCAAGTCTGAAATTTGACTAGAGCAAATGCAAAGAGTAAACTTGAACTCAAGCTATACTTGAAAACCGTCCGTTTTCAAGTTAGATTTAAAATGCCGACTTGAGGAAGCAAAAATCTTTTCCGAATGCAAGAAACGAACTTAAAATTTCAAGTTATACTTCAAATCTGAAGTCTGACTAAAGTGTTATGCAAAAAATAAACTTGAAGTTAATTCGTTCTTGAAAAATAAGATTTTAAGTCGTTTTTGAAGTTCAGTAAAACCAGTCTTGAAAGCTAACTTGAAATAAAAAAATCGCAATTAACATTTTGTAAATATGAGGTAAAAAGTTATATAGAAATTTTGCCAATTTACTCATTTCATAAGTAAATTACTAATGAATCATTATTTTTATACTATATACATTTCACCAGTACAACAAATGTCAATCGCATTTTGGTTTCATGCTTCTAGTTCATTTCAGGTGAGAAAGTATATATATCATTATTACAGTTGTAATGTTGCAGAATAGTGGCGTAAAATAATTTTATTTTTTCGGTTGTTGTGCTTTTGCGTTGATGACTTGCTCGAAGTGGAAATTTTTTAATATAAACAAATGGAGTAATATAAACAAATGGAGTATGGGTGTTACAACCCCCAAAGAAGGTGAATTTCAAGTTAAAGTCAGTTTTTTTACGAATTTAGTTGGCAGTCGGCTATTTGACACAGTTGAGTCGGTTAAATTTTTTTTTAAGGCCCTTTTTTTTATTTTGTTTTTAAGAAACTAGTCATTACTTTTTGAGGATTCACCCTTCCCCCCCCCACCCCACCAATGCCTCATATTATCAGCACAGGTGTGACAGTGGAATGTTTTTTTGGAATTTTTTCGCAATATACTTTTACAAATAAAACCAAAAAATTTTATAGTATCTTGCTTTGCTTCGCAACATTTCTATAAAATGATCTTTAGGTATACAAAATGATCTTTAGGTATACAAAATGATTTTTAGGTATACGATTAAATGTAAAATTATAATGAGGAAAATGGTTCCAAAGCATCTACGAGTGGTTTTGGAGGAGAAATTAAAATAGTGACGCAATTCTTTTTATTAGTATTTAACTTATCAAAGAATAAAAACATAAATAATTGAAAAGTAGCAACAAAGAAAATCTTTTTTAGAGATAAAGTAAATCTAGAACTCAATATAAAAAAAAAAGTATTATCTTATGAAATAAAAATAACATTCAAAAACATAGAAATGCTCTAATAAAATAATCTTTAAAATTGGGTTTATTAAAATCGGTGTATTAATATATAACATTGTCAATTAATATATAACATTGTCAATATTTTTTTGTAAATTTTTATTTTAATGTCATAATACTTTTGTTATTTTTTTGGCTTTTCTGGTTCTTCAAGTTTTCTGATAATATCAGAAGACCTTCAAATAGGAACTTAAGTGACTCATTTGGTCATTTGGTATGTAATAATATTGATATCGTAAAATTCTATATGTAATAAGCAAGAAAGAAAGTTAAGTTTGTTTTGTATCAGCAGTTGTATCCTAAAAATTTACTTATAATTTTTAAGTTTTTTGAAACTTAAATAATTTAAATTCTAAAATTGAATTATCCCCATAAAATTTTAAAATAGAGTTAAATGTATTTGTGGCAATATTAGTAAAACGCTGTCTCTTGTTAAGATATTAGACTTTATTTAGCCCAGTTTCACCAGTCTTTTTTTCCTCTTTTTTACATAAATTCAAAAAACAAATTTATTTTGGGTAATTTTTTGGTTAGTTTGGTTTATTTTATTGGCTTATTTATATTGGTTTATTTAGCAGAAACTAATTGTTTATAATATAAACTTTTTCTCTAATTCATATATTTAACCAAAAGGCCACACTTTTCCTCTTACTTTAATGATAAAAGTCAGCTCAAACTAAGGGGCAAAGCATACTTATTTGACACAAGTATAAACATATAACTGTTTGGTGTTTGCTTTATGTCTGGAGGTTAGCTATTTCAAAGACCATAAAATGATGGATCCGCCCCTGATCTAAACAGATTTTTATCATATCGTTTTACTACTGACTTGTTAACCATTATAAAAAAGTAGTTTCTGTCGTATATTAAATAAAATCTCTTTTTAACCAATTTCTTCTACAGATTTAGTTCTCTAACTCTTATTATACATCTGGTATTGAAAACTATTGTCATAATTTTTAATTAATTTTCCGCTAACTCCCAACGTAATTAGTGTTTGCTTGCAGCTTTGTTGGAGTTAAATTTTTAAATAATGAAAACTTTGCGTTCGACATATATGCTTTGCTGATAACCGCATAGCATATAATAACATATGCACAACCGCATAACAAATGTTACATTTTTTTCCAAAAATAAGTTGCGGTCTAGGAGAAGAACTATTATCATCAGCCTTAAAATTTGTTAAAAAGTGAAATTAGCTTAATAACATAACGCTACAAAAATAATTATCATAATATAAAATAAATAAAAAAACAACATTTCGTTAAATTTACACTAGCAATAACAATTGGACACAACACCCTTCTTCTGGTAGTGTTCTTATAAAATTGTATTAGGGCAGATGGAATATCTATACCGGGCAGATGGAATATCTATACCGGGCAGATGGAATATCTATACCGGGCAGATGGAATATCTATACCGGGCAGATGGAATATCTATACCGGGCAGATGGAATATCTATACCGGGATTTTTGAACAACTTGCGATTGTTTTTCTAATGCTGCTTCATTGATAATTATGTTCATTATTTCAAACTATGTTCATTATTTCAAATTATGTTCATTATTTCAAATTCGTACATGATCTAAACAAGTTGTAATACATATGAGCAGCCGTGGCGCAGTGGTAGCGCATTAGCATTAGACACAAAGGATCCGTGATTCAAGTCCCACCTCTGGGCAAGTTTTGCAACATCGGTTAAGAAGAAGGCGTAAACTTCCTATTAAATGCTAATCCGCGGTGCTCTATGATAAGGCCTTAAGGACTTTTTGGGGCACCTAAATAAAATTAAAAAAAAATGAATAAATTCTGTTAAAGTGCGCAAAATACAAATTTATTCAAGTGATAAAAAAAATCATATTAAAATTTCATTAATTAATTTTAGTGTGGGGTTTACTGTTTTGTAGTGTGTTAAGGGTTTCCTAAAGTTCTGCCTAACATCGGTGTCATTCATAGGGGAGCGGAGGGACCGCATATATATATGAGGTTCATATATATGCATGTGTTTAAACTGATTTTGATACATTTCTTTAACTGCAACTATTTAGCAAAAAGCAATTCGTACATCCACTTTTTTTTTTTTTTTTTCACTTTTTTGCCAATAAGAAAAAAAAAATTTACAGTCGTAACTTATAAAAAATAATTATATGACCGGGGCAAGAAGAAGACAAATTTAGATATAAAAGTTGTTTCGTAAAATAAAAGAAACAAAATTTAATAGAATATTAAAACGATAAAAATATCATTTAAGAATTGGTTTAAAAAAGTAAGAAGATATCATTTTATATAAAAAAACATTTTATTGTTAGAGTAATTTATAGTTTAACTTATTTAATTATATTTATAATACTTTTTATTGCCAGTTCAGTAAAAACAAATAAACAGTAAAAAGTAAAAGTAAAGAATTAAAAAACAACACAAAAATAAAAATAAATTTCTAAAAAAGAAGATTATCATTTAAAATAATAAAATATATGTACATATGTTGATTAATTATGATTTCAAATATTATTATTTATTTTTAATTTAAAGAAGCATAATTAGAAATAAGAATGATTTAAATTATTAGAAAAAAGTTAATACATTTTCATTTGACGAAAGTAATTGCAGACCACACAGGTAAAACCACTGATGTCACATTTTTCTGATTTTGAGAAAAATTAAATATAAAATTGTTTAGTGACATTAGATATTTATTAATAATATATTTATTTAAGAATATATTTTCATGATATTTTAGTCCTAAGTCAATATATAAATGCAGTTGTTGCGCTAAATACAAGAATTATTCACAGTGTTCTTATGAAAACAAGACACTTATTTTGAAAACAAAACACTCATTTTGGACATGATTTTTCCGTTGTAAATCATTAACTCATAAACCACGTTAGCTTGTAACTTTTTAGAGCACTTCTTTTTTTTAAGGTAGATAATATCACATTGTAATATACAACCTGGGTGTGTAATGGGATAATAAAGATGCTCCCCCCCGCCCATTCTTTTCACAAAAAAAACTCAAATAAAAAATAATAAGAAAGTTTTTTTTCAAATTTATAGAAAAATAGCACTGCAACTTTATCTCTTCCCTAACCTCATCTATTTACCATAGATGATTCCATGATGTCTGTGTTCCATCACTTTATATCAAGTTTGTACCTTACAATTGTGAACACACCGTTAATAAAAGTGTGTTTTTTTTAATTTCAAAGAAAAATAAACTAAATTTTTCAAAAAAAAATCAAAGAATATCAAATAGTGTCAAAGAATATCAAACAGTAAATTAAAAAAAAAGAAAATCAAATAGTAAAAAAAACCAAATAGTGTCAAAGATTATCAAATAGTAAATTTTTCAAAAATAAATCAAAGAATATCAATAATGTAATTTTGTCCACTTATAAAATATTTAGCTTCAATAAGTCTTTAATATTTTAATAAAAAAGAGGCAACAAAGCTATGTATGCTTGTTTCAGTTTATCATGCACTTCGATCTTTGATTAAAACATATAGGATGTAACACACATAAAATTAAATATTTCCAATTTTACATATAACTAAATTATAACGAGTCTTTAATATTTCAATTTCTCTAAGTGAACATGTCTTAAATGAACAAATAGCCAAGAAGTTTGGCTTTGAAACTCTGCAAATTTTAGAAATTTTTCGTGTATCTTGTTTATATATAATATAGAATTGTTATGGTTTTTTGTGAGATCTAGTGTTTCAGCAAGAAACTTTTAATTTGCCATGGCTATGTTTTTGTCACATTCTATAGAGGTGTCATGCTTATACAGAATGTGACAGAGTTCTAATTGGTAAGGAGACATTAATGCTGTCAAGTTTTTTAGTTTTATGAACTAGTTAATAAAATTAATCTAAAACTTTTCATTTTATATTGTGTCTAGAACATAATTTACAAAGAAGTTTGATATTCTTTACATTTAATATAATTTGAGATAATTAATAATTTAAAAACATCTAGCATAGAACATACATCATCAGACCCTCTGTTTCCAAGAGTTTCATCATAGAAATTAAAAAAAAATCTTTGAATTGAATGTATATTTGTGTTTAAAAAACTAAACTGCAGTTGCCTGGAATAGTATACACATTGGTTTTAAACAAATAGGCTTTTTTTTGGGGAAAATCCGAGCAAATTAATTCAAAATAAAAAGCGTGATGAGACATGTAGCTCTTTTCCTCTAATGAAACACTTAAGCTTTTTTCTGATGGAGCTTGAGCAATACATCAAAAATATTTTTTTTTTGCTGTATATTGTTGGCAATATATATATATATATATATATATATATATATATATATATATATATATATATATATATATATATATATATATATATATATATATATATATATATATATATATATATATATATATTATATATATATATATATATATATATATATATATATATATATATATATTTATATATAGGTATTGTGGTTTATCCTCCTCCAGCTAATTGCCATACGGAGGCCACATTACCAAGGACCGCAAAGACAAGTTCAGCTAATAAATAGCGTCATTACCTGCTCTACGGACCAAGAATAAAGTGAGTTTAAGAAGAACGAAGAATGTTAGAGTAAAGGACAGAAGAAGTCGTGTTAGAAAGATAGCATACAGAAAGCGGACAGGATTGCACACGATGTTAGAAGGTGCAATATGTTACTATACACATAATTGGCTTAAGCCAATTAATGTATGCAATATATATATATATATATATATTTATATATATATATATATATATATATATATATATATATATATATATATATATATACACACACACAATGGTTGGTCGCATACATTGGATCAACGCAATGGTTGGTCGCATACATTGGATCAACGTTGGTTTTAGTTTGTAAAAACAATCAACTTTTTGCGATGTATTTACATACATTGGATCAACGTTGATTTATATACATTGAATCAACGTCGAAATATATACATTGGATCAACGTTGGGTTTAGATTGTAAAAACAATTAACATTTTGCAATGTTTTTACATACAATGGAAAAACGTTGATTTATATACATTGAATCAATGTCGAGATAAATACATGGGATGAACGTTGGGTTTAGATCGTAAAAACAATTTTACATACGTTGGCCCAAAGTAAGTGTGCTAGCTGGGTTGTAATAAGATAAATATATTTGTAAATATAACGTTGCATGTATATCATTTATTAAATCATTCAAAAGTTATTTTGTTAACCCACTTTTAGACTTTTATATTGAATTTTTGAAATAATATTATATTTATTATACAATAAATATAATATTATATATTATAATTAACAACAATATTATATATTATAATTAACAACAATATTATATATTATAATTAGCAACAATATTATATATAATAATTAACAGCAGTATTATATATTATAATTAACAGCAGTATTATATATTATAATTAACAACAATATTATAATTAGTAATAAAGTAATGTTCTAATAAACAAAAAAATATACATTATAAATATAAAGTACAATTATAACTAAAGTCATAACAAACATACAGCGTGAGAGCGCTCTACCACTACACTACTACCACAACTGAACTAGATAAACAATTACCTGTACATCACCAGAAACAGCAGTCAAAACCTCAAGCTTTTGACCGTTGTTTTTAGTGATAGAATAATTTTATTGGTGGTGATCAGCATTAATACAATTGTTTTGAAGATCCCAATCTTTCATTCGAGTACCATTACATAGTAACATAATTACACAGCCAATTTAAAGTTTCAAACAGTGAAGAGACTTATCTGTAAGAGTTAAGTTTCAAACAGTGAAGAGACTTATCTGTAAGAGTTAAGTTTCAAACAGTGAAGAGACTTATCTGTAAGAGTAAAGTTTCAAACAGTGAAGAGACTTATCTGTAAGAGTTAAGTTTCAAACAGTGAAGAGACTTATCTGTAAGAGTTAATTCAAAAACTCAAAAGTTATTTCTTTTATTTAGATTATTGATCTTGATTTGATCAGCACTTAAAAAGACGTTTTTTACCTCCCCCCGTTTACCTCCATCCGTTAAATGTTCGTGCACTTGCTCATTGGTTGACAGTGCATCCAATTAGTGAGTGTTAAAATAACTCGTTTAGCATAACGATCTCATTCAGCATCTCCAAATATCTTATCAACAATTAAGCCGTTTTCGTTAATAATCCACTAATGCGGTGTTTCAATAAATCCTTTAAAAGGATCTTCATTTTTGATAGGTATTGTTCAACTACCATGTTTTAATAGCCATTGTGAAAATTCCCCTTCCTCATTAAGTACTTTCATATTTTTAATTAACACAAACTTTTACACCCATTGCCTATGTAATGAAAATTATATTATGCTTCTACACAGGGTTGCCGGGTTTTTTTTCGGGCACAAGCCAAAAATGAAACAAAAATAAACCAGAAATAAACTAGACCATAAAAAAAAAGAAAAAAATCATAACTTTTTGTTTTAAAGCCTTTTTTATAATTTATATTTTGAAAAAAATGCTTTTTTACCCAAAAATTCATCCTTGAATTAGCCAATTTCATACGACGCGGTTTAACTTAGCGAATATTGCCTGTAGGGACAAAATTCTAGCCAATCAGATATGGTTTCTAGATTATGCGTTTTTTCTCGATTAAACAACTAAAAAAAATAGTAGTGCTTAACATCATCGAGTCAAAAAATTTATAAAATTCAAAACTAAGGTTCATTTTATTTAAGTTACAAAAATAAGTTAGCGGTAATGTAACTATTATTTACTATAAACTAACAAGATATTAAATATTATAATAAGATATTAAATTAATTCATTGTATTGCTTAAATCAATGGCTCACTGGTTTTGTAGCGCATCATTATGTTTTAATAACTTTAGAAGCAAAACTACTAACGGAGAACGTATTAAGTTTTACAGGCTTCCTAAAGATGTTTCTTTACAGAAAGAATATACTCGAATTTTACATACAAAAGGAATGAATTTCAAAAATGGGCATATTTGTTGTGAACATTTTTCATCTGGAATTAGAGAGTTATGCACTGATATTCCAGACATAGCTGCACCACCAAGCCAAATTGCTATAATGGAACGAAAATACACAAATGCTCTGACCAAAATGACTACATCACAAAAAGCGACTGAAGCTGAAAAAAAAAGTTTGAAAAGGCTGAAACGTAAGCTTGATATGATGATATCTTTGTCTAAGCCTTGTCTTGTTCGTAAAAAACCCACAAACCGATCTATTTATGTTACGAAACCTCCTTTATTATTACGTAAACCAACTAAACAACAGTAGGTACGCGGAAAAATACGTTTTACGTGCTAAAAACTGTTCCACGTTTTTTGAAGTCCGTTTAGAGTGAGTGTGGTAAAAATGTTTTTTGTATTATAACTTTTTAGAGTTCTGTATCATCTTAGATACTTTTTAAAAAGATGAATAGTTAGGCTTTATATTAGTGTTTTCATTTTCGGAAGTTGTTAACGTTTATATCAAGTTTATTGGTGTCAAAAACTATGTTGTTGTTCGTTGATTAAATTACTATCGAAGGAATGTAGTGCTGACTTTTAAAACTATATGCAATTGTAGATATATCTATTTTCTCACTACCTGCCAAATTTTATTGAAAAATGATGATGCTCAAGTACACTTCTACGATGCTCAAACAAGGTACTTTTATCGGTAATTCTGCGCCTTATATGGCAGAGGGGTAGCAACGTAAACAATATATAAAATCGTATATCAAAGTTACCATAAATTATATATATATATATATATATATATATATATATATATATATATATATATATATATATATATATATTATATATATATATATATATATATATATATATATATATATATATATATATATATATATATATATATATATATATATATATATATAATAGGAGGAAATCATAGGAGGAAATAAGAATATATTGAGCACTTTTCAACGAACAAGAGTTGTGTATTATTTTAATACAACACTACATAAAACGATATATATATATATATATTTATTTATATATATATATATATATATATATATATATATATATATATATATATATATATATATATATATATATATATATATATATATATATTTATATATATATACATAAATACTATTTCTTATTTCCTCCTATGATACCGCAGATTGATCCTGATTGGTTTACGTCACTTTTACGCCACGTGATACTGAAAGTTTTGTTTCCATGGAGTCATTAGAACTCACGCCACCGTAATTTTAATTGTAATTTTAACGTCTATTTTAAATTTTGTAATATATGGCTGATGATTGCCGTTAGGCATGAAACTTAAAGTTCCATAATAAAAGTTTTTTCTTTTTTCGTTTTTAATTATAAACCGCTCTGTTATGAAATTTATATATAATCAAAATAAATTTCTTAAATATTGAGCACTTTTCAACGAACAAGAGTTGTGTATTATTTTAATACAACACTACATAAAACGATATATATATATATATATATATATATATATATATATATATATATATATATATATATATATATATATATATATATATATATATATATATATATATATATATATATATATATACATATATATATATATATAACAATAACAACAATAACAATAACAATATATTCTGAAATAATAGTTTACATTTCATGGTAGTTTACTAATAGTACGAGTATTAATCAAAGGTAAACACCAATTAAATAATAATAGCAATCATATAATAATAATAATAATAATAATAATGATAAAAGCAATAATAATAATAGCAATAATAATAATAGTAATAATAATAGCAATAATAGCAATTGTAATAATAATAATAATAATAATAATAATAATAATAATAATAGCAATAATAACAATAATAATAATGTAAATTAAACGAAGACGATTATAATAATACCAATAATACTATTAAATATAATAATGACAATAACAATGATTACATCAGTAATATATCACATTCATATATTAAACAATTCCAATAAGTAATAATGGCGGTAATAAAAATGCAAATAAAATGTAAGTAATATTAACATCACATATAATAATAATACTAATAACAATAGTAATAATAATCTATTATAAGCCTAAGATTTTAATTTGCGTATTTTTCTATCAAAAAGTCAAAAAGACGGGTTTTAAATTGTGAAAAAGTGTTGAGGGATTGAAAATGAAAAGGTAAATTATTCCATGATTTTACGCATTGGTTTGTAATAGAATTATCACCGTATTTTACCGAACAGCGATTTGGGATAGATAATTTAAAGTTACTCAAAGATCGAAGGTAATAACGAGAACTTTTTTTAGTGGTAAAAAAATTGGAGAATGACGGAGGGAGGTTTACTTGTTTATGATTCCAGACAAATAGACAATTTAATTGATAAACAAGATCACATAATTTGAGTATTTTTGATAGAAAGTAAAGGATGTCAGAGTTAGAATGATACTGTTGAAAGAATATTATTTTTAAAGCTTTGTTTTGTAGGTTACATAACCTTAAAAAAGCATTAGACTTGCATTGTCCCCAAACCTGACAAGCGTATCTAAGATGAGATCCAAAAATTGCATGGTATATATTAAGTAGTGTTTCATAATTGACATAGTGGCGAATTTTGGCTAGCATCCCATTTGATCTACACAATTTTACTGCTAAGTTTTTAAGATGAGAGGAAAAGGATAGATCTGAGTCAATTTGGATTCCAAGATATTTTAATGAAAGTAAGGGAAAATTTTTTTGTCCACTTAGTCTAAAGTTTAGGTTTTTACACATTTTAGATTGATTAGATTTGAAAATAATGAGTTCAGTTTTGTTGGTATTAAGACTTAGTTTGTTAGAGCGCAGCCATTGAAGAAGGTTAGATAAATCATGGTTAATATGTTTGTTAATTTTTTTTAATGATTTGTTAGTTATGAGTAAGTTGGTGTCGTCAGCAAAATGGTAAGCCGTTGAAAATTTTAGAGAGATTTTAAGATCATTTATAAAAATAAGGAAAAGCAGTGGTCCTAATACAGAACCTTGGGGTACACCAGTGGAGCATTTTATTGGAAAAGATTTGGCATCATTAATGGAGACAAATTGCGATCTATTAAAAAGTTATGATGAAAACCATTGGAGAGTGTTACCTCGAACACCGTAGTGTTCCAATTTTTTTAAGAGGATGGAGTGATCAACAGAATCAAAGGCTTTCTCTAAGTCAAGAAACACTCCACATGCAAAAAGCTTATTGTCAAGAGCATTTCTAATAGTTTCAGTTATTTTAATAAGTGCATGAGTCGTGGAGTGTTTGTTACGAAACCCATACTGATGTTTGTAAAGACATTGGTTTTTGTCAAGAAAGCTATAAAGTCTGTTGTACATGGCTTTTTCAAATATTTTACTAATGTTAGATAGAAGAGAAATCGGTCGATAGTTTCTGTGATCCATTAGAGAACCCTTTTTATGGATAGGAATAACTTTGGCTATCTTAAAAACATCTGGAAAAAGACCTTTATTAAAAGAATTATTTAATATGGTACAGAGAGGCTTGCAAATAACATGAGAAGTAAGTTTAAGAAGGTGTGTGGGGATACTATTTGGTTCAAAACTTTTACCATTTTGTAAACTATTTTTTATTAAATTAGATACCTCATTTTCAGTCACTGGATTAAGAAAGAAAGAATTCGAATTAGCATTTTTTAAATAGTCAGAGAAGATACTTTTAGAAGAAATCATTTTACTTTTGGGTGGGTGTTGTATTGTTTCATAGTATTTGTTAAAAATGTTAGCAACAGCCATACTGTCAGAGATAGTGTAACCGTTAGACTTAAGAGTGTAAGATTTAATTGGTGTAGAGGGTTTGATATTAATAATTTCTTTTATTCCTTTCCATGTATTTTTTATATTGTTGAAGTTTTTGTTAAAGAAGGAGATATATATATATATATACATATATATATATATATATATATATATATATATATATATATATATATATATATATATATATATATATATATATATATATATATATATTTATATATATATATATACATATATACTATATAAATTTATGCAAATATATGTATATATATATATGTTTATATATATATATATAAATATATATATATATATATATATATATACATATATATATATATATATATATATATATATATATATATATATATATATATATATATATATATATATATATACATATATATATATATAAACATATATATATATATATACATAAATTTGCATAAATTTATATAATATAAATTTATGCAAATATATGTATATATATATATATATATATATATATATATATATATATATAAACATATATATATACATAAATTTGCATAAATTTATGCAAATATATGTATATATATATATATATATATATATATATATATATATATATATATATATATATATATATATATATATGTTTATATATATATATATATATATATGTTTATATATATATATATATATATATATATATATATATATATACATATATATATATATATATATATATATATATATATATATATATATATGTATATATATATGTATATATATATATATATATATATATATATATATATATATATATATATATATATATATATATATATAAATATATATATATATATATATAATAATATTATTATATAAAACAACTGTTGTCAACAGTTATTTTCTAAATTAAAAATAGGAGCAGATGCTTATGAAATTCTTCAAGAAAAACTAAACAACGCAAACAACTATATAAAACAACTTAAAAGTGAAAAAAAAGTAAACAAAGTAAAGAACGATATATTACATAAAAAATATTTAAGTTTATCTTTAAGAAATCAAATTTTAAACAAAAAACTGGACAAATTCGAAAAAGGAATGTTTATATATTCCAAACTTAAAGACAAACCAAAGCAACTTAAATATTTATGTGGTCTATCTATCCAGCAAATTGAACTCTTATATAATTGCGTAGATCCACACTGTCACTTAATTGAATATTGTAAAGGTACAGGAATCAGATTCCTTGATAACAAAACTGAGTTGTTTTCAGTTTTAACATTGTGCAGACATGCACTTCATCTTGGTGTTATTGGATTTATGGTGGGTGTTGCTGAAACCACCATGTATCGTATTTTCACTGGGTGGGTTGTATTTATAGACGCAATAATTTCAGAGGTAAATTTAAAGGTTGAAAGCACTTATATATCCTTGATGATGCCTTCTGTTTTTAAAAAAACTGGGCATGGTGAAACCGATATTGTCGTGGATGCTACTGAATTTAAATTTCAACAACCAAGCAATTATAAAAAACACTTTAATGTTTTCACATTTTCACAATTTTCCTAAACACTTTAATGTTTTCAAGTTATAAAAACTGTACAACAGGGAAAGCTTTAATTGGAATCTCTCCACATGGATCAGGTTTGCTTTTTGGAGACATATATCCTGGTTCCATCACAGATAATGAATTAATAGAACAATCTCATATTTTAGAACTAGTTGAGAAAGAACACGAAATTATGGCAGATAGAGGGTTTTCAATTCAAGATTTATGTGCTTCAAAAGGAATATATCTAAACCGTCCATCTCAGAAATCAAGCCATCAGTTCCCACAAGCTGACATAGCTGGTAATTTTGATATAGCTTCTACCCGTTTCATGTAGAGAGATTCATAGGACGCGTACGTGATTGGTCTATTCTTAATGCTGTGTGGCCTTTACAAAAAATGGACTTACTTTCTTCAACATGGAAAATGTTATGTCATGTTGTAAACCTTACTATGCGCTCTATTGGGTCAAAGGAAGAATTTTGTAATAAATAGTATTTTGTGAATATATATAAGCATATAATATTATCTTATTTATTTTTATCATAAAATATTTTAAAATATTTTAACCAATTTTAATGGAGGAATTGATGTTTCAACAAGTTCTTTAATGTACGATCTAAGTGGTTTTAGTTCTTTAAAATCTGGAATTTTTTCCACAATATTATTTTCAAGAGTAGTGAGCAAAGAATGTTCTTGATGGTGCCATTTTTTTATTGGATTTGAATGCAAAATGCTATCTGAGATTTCCTTTATAACTGACATCAGTAGATAATTAATTTGAATAATAAAGTAATTTGAGTTCTCTGTTTCTGGATGATAAGATTGTAAAATGCAGTATTTAGATTTTGTACATAGAAGTTCAAGCTGTGCCTGTATGTAATATTGAGGTTGATTTTTTAAATGGATCAATGGACTGTCTCTATTTTTTTTGCTCGTGTTTTTATTTCTAAAATAATTTGATGTGAAACAAGGCTATCTGGACTTGCTCCATAATTTAAATCATCTGGGTGATAGAAAAATCCACACATTTCGGGAGAACATTTTGACATCTTTGCAAACTGTTGAAGTGCCATAAACTCATATTTATGTCCACGCTCAAAATTTTTAATGTTTTATGTGTTATAAAAATCATTTTCGTTTAATCCTTCCTTAAATATTTTCCAATAATTTGTAAATTTTTCCTGTCCATATATCCTTAGCAATGCTCGTAATCGACTCCCCGTTATTTTTCCTTTTCTTGTGTCCATCCATTCTTGGGTATTTTGTTTGACATTAATATGATTTTGTATTGCCTTTGCGTTGGTATCATATTTTTCAAGTTAATATGAATTACAGGATGCTCATTTAAAAGTTGCATACTAATTTTTTCTAAAACAATACCTTGTTCAGGTGAAATTGAACCTACCTCAATGTTTATGATATTTTGATTTAGTATTTGCACTATTGTTGGTATTTCACTATAATTTTCTTGATATTCTTGTGGGTTTTCTGTTTGTTTATTCAGAGTACGACTTTTTACATTTGTAGAACTTAATTTATCAACTTGAGAGTTAAAACTTTCACGATCATATCTGAATCTTAAATGCACCATTAGTGATGATTCATATCCTAGATCTACTGAATAAAGAGTATCATACACGTGTTTCTCAAAATTGGGTAGCTTATTCAGCCCTTCTTTAATTTTTTGCTTAAATTTTTAAAACATCTCTTTTAAAAGATGAACTTTCTGGATCTGCTGGAGCAATTTTGTTCTTGTTTCTTGCTGATTTTACTTTAATATGAGTGGGACCATTGGAATATGACATAGTGGGACCATTGGAATATGACATAGTGGGACCATTGGAATATGACATGTGGGACCATTGGAACGGAGCCTTTTTTTGATATTTTATGCCATTTCTGTATGACTTGTGTACACGTTAATTCTAAAATTGTAGTCTTTGTGTCCACATAATGCTTTAGGTAAAGAAGGATAGCTAAAACATGACAGCAAAGTCCACTAAGACCAACAGGACATTCGCAATAACCCTTTAGGGGTGTTCCTTCTACAAAAAGTAAAATAGCAGGACGCGCATCGTAGCCATAAGATTTTCTTATAAAAGCTCTTACATATACCCTATTGCTATCTGAATGCGTTTTAACAGATTTAATTTTTCTGCTTGTTAACATCTGGTATGCTTTTTGCTGTTGTCCAAATGTACCCTCTCTTTTTTTGTGAATGTATTCTTTAAAAAGCTTAGAGTTTACATAAGGGTAGAGGTTTTCATTGTCAGTCCAATTTTGAGATATGTGTGGTATCTCGTCTACATGCAAACTTGTTGAGAACAAGAATTTTTTTTTTGCTTTTCGATAAAGTTTTTCAACTAATTTTGGATATGGTAAAAACTTCAAAATTCTTGCTTGCAATTCTTTAACAGAGCCTGTGACACCAAGTCCGTGGTTTACAAGCCATTCAACACAAATCTTTCTTGAAGCTGTTGAAGTGTTTACAACATTAATACTTAGCTCTATTTACAAATATACTTTTAAAACAGTAGTAGTAAATTAATAGTTAACTTTTTATTACTTTTTAAACTTTATATCACTTTACTTTAAATTTTGTATCGCTTTTCTTTAAACTTTATATCGCTCTACTTTAAACTACCTACTGTAATATATATGTAAACTACTGTAATATATATGTAATATATACTGCAATATATATGTATATATGTATGTAATATATATGTAAACTACTGTAATATATATGTAAACAAACGCAATAATACTTTTTGTCCCTACAGCTCAATTATTCGTTCCCAGACCTTCCCGTATGAAAGTGGGCAATACTAAAATTTAAATTGTAAGAAAGTGAGGGAAGAGGAGAAGAACGACTTAGTAAATGTTTAATTGGGTGCCAGTCCAGCCTTCAAAGTGGCGTGGGTAAATTAGTTCACTCCTAAACACCTATACTAAATCCAACATTATTAACCTGTAAAATATATATATATTTTTGCTTGCATATGGATATAGATTTCATTTCCAACGTCTGCAATAATTGACTCAATTATTTCAAAGTCCTGGTAAAAAATCTTTTGTCTTATTAAATATGATTTGACCCAAAGACTGCATGCAAGGCTTAATTTGATATTTTCTTAGTCTGATTTTTATGCAGATGACCTGTGAAAAGACTCAACAAAATAGTTAGAAACGGAACACATAGACAGCCAAGACAGTAAACAAAGATATTGCAGAGGTCTAGGTCTCTGGAAACATCTAAATGGTCTCACGAAGCAGTTTAGAATTTAACGGTGTTTTTACAAACTCATTTTTCTTAAAAGTTTTTAGACTCGCTCTTATGATGCAATGTTAACTAATTTATGATTAATGACGATTTCAGCAATGATATTCAATTTCTCCACCTTTTGCATCCTTAAGATATAATTTTAGATTTGAAATGGCCTTTTCAACTTGGGAAACAAAATTCAATACAGGCAGATTTTTCTCAAAAAATGTCATTTTGAATGTAAGAATTTTCTAACATTTTTGGCTATTAAGGGATAAAAACAACATTTGAATGATATTTACAAGTAAAAGTTTTTAACGTTTTAAGATTTTAATGTCAGCATTTCTTTCATTTATTTTATACTTGATTGTTCTTCTATAAAATGAAAAAAATGGAACTCTTTCTTTCCCTCAAATTAACTTTTTTCATGAAATAAAAACTTGATTAAATTGATTTATTATTAAATAAACCAGAATTAAACAGGATTTTCAAAAACATACCAGAACAAACAAAAAAAGACCAAAGACTTTAAAATAAACCAGATTTAAACCAGATTTTCTAAAATAAACCAAAACAAAAATTCCAAGCCAAACAATAAAAAAACAAACCAGATTTGAGAAATCTGGCTTAAAAAAACACCAGATGATAACCCTGCTTCTACAACTTCAGCCCTCCTTTCGCAACAGGCAGTATTTGCGTAAAGTCGCTATCAAAAAGAGTGACTTTCCTTCCAAATGGAATGTTGTTGTTGCAAACAATGGAAAGTTGTTTTAAAAAAACTATAAGTTGCATTTAAGTCATGTTTGGGTATAATGAATGTCTCATCAAGCAAAAAAAAAAAAGATAATTTTACCTTAAATAACATCCTTGAAATGAGTAAGGAGTTACATTACAAATGCAGAATATTGGAACAGTAGTATTGTTATTGTGCTAGTCCATGTGGCTGTAGCAGATTTAACACCCTTACCGCTGGTTTCAGGTATCAAATAATTATATATAACCGACGGGTTACCCGTCCAATACATAGCTGTTATACAGCATGCTACTACATTACCTGCTATATAGATACTACATAGCTACTACATAACCCGTGGTCAGTGACATAGCTACTACATAACCCGTGGTCCGTGACATAGCTACTATATAGGTATGTAGTCCGCTACGTGTCTTCATATAAAATAAAGTTTTCAACATTTTAAATAAAGTTTATGAAGCTAGTTTTAGTGATATAAAATCGATTGTTTTTAGTGTAGTTAAGGCAATTTTAAAATATTAAAACGTCTGTACGATATTTAGTTGACTACGACATATTTCCATTAAATGATTAGGTCTGTGAATTATGAAAAGATGGAAAAAGTTAAAATGATAAATTTTGCGGTATCATAAAATATAAATGTTTAAGCAAAAAAAAACCATACCGAAGATTCTTTTTTTTTTTTAAAAAATCTTCTCAAAGTCACAATCGCTAGTTCAAATTTAAAATGAACATCATAGTTTAACAATATGATCTGTTCTAATCGTTTATTGGCAATTTTTTTTAATTATAAGCTTTTTCTAGGTTGGAATACTAGTATTTTTAGTAAAAATTGATAGAAATATTGTATTTTGACAACTATATATAGTTAATAACGTCAGAACCGATTATAACTAGGATCTGTAGCAAATTAAGGCACTTTTTCAAAAGATTTTTAAGTTAAATTCATAGTAACGCCGATGAGCGAAAGTGATCAAAAGACTCCAAAATGGTGTTCTTTAAATTCACTTTTAGGGCTAGTAAAAATGTTTTGAAATTTATACAAAAAAAAAAGAAAAGTTTCTTTAAATATTAAAAAAAAAAAAGAAGAAAAAAAATTATACTATTTAAAGCTCTTGTTTGGACATAATACGCTGATAAAACCACGCTAATTCCAAATAAAAGAATTTGTAAATCGCCTTAACTACACCGAGTTGGAAGAAAAAAACTAAGTTTTAGCTAAAAAAAAAACAATTTTTTCAATTTAAATATATTACATGATTTTTGCGATTTAAAATCAAAGGTTGTGGATGTTAAGACAATTTAATTTACGTCAGTTAACGTCAAGTAAACTGCCCGGAGAGAATAACTAATAATAACTACGCTCCGCTACGATTATAAGCGCATTAACCAGTAACTGAGCGCAATAAATTTGACTTGTTGTATACAGCCAATTACACGCTAGAAGATTCTATTTTAGTCAACTACAATTCAACTAACAATCTTAACTAAGCACATTAAATAGAAACGTATTAAATTATACAATTATTAAATTATACTATTCATAAATACTAGACGGCATTTTGTCCTAAAAAGGCATCTTTTGAAAGTTCAAAAGACGTTTTGAACATAAAAATTGCATCATGATAATCGCGTATTATTATTGAATCACGTGGAATCAAAAGACTTTACTACTAGTAATCATAAGACAGTTACATTATGGTCACAAGACAGTGTTATTTGTGATCATAAGACATTTATATTATGGTCACAAGACAGTGTTATTTGTGATAACAAAAAACTTATCATAAATAAAGATAAGACAAATTTACTCGTTATGTTTTCTTTTCAGTTGGCGATGTTGCAAACTAAAGGGTGAGATATTACATATTTTAAGTTTGCGATGTTGCTACTTAAATGGTGAGATATTGCATATTTTATCTACTTATGTTATAATTCTTTTTACATTTTGCTTCAGGAAAAAAAAATTCTCCATAAACATATGTTTAGGGAAAACATATAGATTGTAGATTTTTAAGTTTATTTTTTGTTACAGACCTTAGTTTTTTTTTTTTTTTTTTAGCTTTTTTGTTAAAGACATCTTCCGAGTTCGACAATTTGTAGTAATATAAAACTGTTTATATAAATATATATTTTTGCAGTAGTACAAGAGTCTCTCCTAATCAGATAGAAAAAATATTTTTATTGAAATACTTAATATTTAAAACAGATTCTTATAATAATAGCAGTTTAATATTTAATATAAAAAAAGTATTGTTTGTTCAATACAACGTTACAGAGTAAACTGTGAAGGTATTTATTTGCTTTATTTTCCTCAGCCAATTTTACCCAAACGGCTTAGCTTTGACCAAAGTATTTTTTAACGTTTGATTTTATGTTTGATTTTAACACCTAAATGTGAAAAAGTATTTGATTTCTTAATTTTTCTCTGTCAATTTTAGCCACTTAGCTTTAACCAGAATATTTTTAACATTTGTAATTTGACGTTAGATTTTTTTAGACTTTTTTATTTTTAAATTAATGTGAACTTAAAATATTAGGCTAAAAACAAAAATTTCTTGCATGCTTGTCTTCAGCCCCCTTTCCGTAATGTTTGTCTCTCCAACCCCCCTTCAGTAAATAAAGCATTAAAGACTTATTTTAATTTCTACTTTTTAAATACTTCAAAAATTATTCGAAGTTCTTAAGAAAATCATAAAACAAAAATGTTAATAAAATAAATTTTCTATCATAAAAATTTATTGTTTCTACCTAAATATTTACTGTATGCAGGTTTTATAAGTGCTGAATGTTTTGTGTATGTCGTGTTTTTATTATTTGAACAATACCAAAATAACATCTAAAATTGCACTGGTAGGATAATGAAACTATTGGAATGCGATTACAAATATCAATACCAGAAAAACGTCTAAAATATCGTCTCGTAAAAAACTTACGCTTGTGAAACTAAGTTAAGCATATATATGAACTAAATGTCAGTTTCATTTAAAAGCTTATGTAAAAAACTTAACTTACAAACAAAAATTTACTTGAAATTTTAAAACACAACAGAAAAAAAAGTACAGAAATTATTAGAAGCTATTTATTTCCTTTTTTATAAGAATTAATTGGCAATATAATAATAATGTTTTTAATAAAATTAAAAGCTGATTAAGTGAAGTTATCAACATCTTGTTTTATTTAAAACCAGTTCATGTCTTTATAATAACTTCAGTGTAACCTTATATGTCATTTAATATGCACTGAATTCCAAAATACAAGCAAATTCCTAGTCAAACGACAATAATGCTTAATCAAATAAAATAAAACTCATTCAAAAATAGAAAATATCTCAACATTCAATTTTTTAAAAGTAATTTTTATAATACAACTGTAAAATCTTTTTTTTATAAAAAAAAAACTTTCAATTACATTGAAAACACTTAATAATTGAAAAAAATTTAAAGAGGCTTCAAAAACAAATCCTTTTAACTACTGAAGAAAAATAAACTTTGGGTTAGCAGTTACAACTGTTCTGTGCAATTGTCAACTGAGCCAAATATATAAAACAAAGTTTAAACTCTTTGTTTTCTTTTAGCTTTAAAATAAATGAATCGTATAATAAAATAATCTTTCTTCTTTTAAATATCGATTTATGATCTAGCTAAGATATCATATTCTATATTGCAGTATTCATAAAATAGCATGTGGCACAGATCAACTGATAACTACATTTTATTGGCCATAGGTAACAACAAAGCCAAACCGTTCGGCTTTATATTTTTTATTAATCTCAAACTTAGATTTGAAAGTAAAATTTTTATTTACCTTTGCCGTGCAAGAAAACTTAACAATACTTTCTGCATTAATTTATTGTTTTAATTGAATTGAAACCACTTATGAATCTATGACACCCCTTAATTGGGGGGTGGCAGCATTTTAAGGGGAGCATTCGCAAATTTTAGGGTCCCTTTTGCAAATTTGAGGAAATTTTTTTTTTTTAGTAATACGTAAAAAATACTAAACGGAAATATTTTTAAGGTTTTGGGGCCCTTTTAACAAGTTGTTTTTTTTTATTTTTTGCTGTTTTTGTTGTTGTTGTTTTTTTGTTTGTTTTTTCTGTTTTTTTTTGGTGGGGGGGGGGGGGGGAGGGGAGGGCTAGGACCTAGTAGCCACGGCATTGTGTATATATATATATATATATATATATATATATATATATATATATATATATATATATATATATATATATATTATGTATATATAAATATATATATATATATATATATATATATATATATATATATATATATATATATATATATATATATATATATATATATATATATATATATATATAATTTTCTTAACATTCATATACAAATTACTTTTCGTATGTGTTTTTAAACCTACACTGTTACGGAAAAGGGTGCTCATGTTAAAGAAAAAAATTGAAGACATGTGATACTATATGAACACCTTTTAGGTATTGCCGTAAAAAGGTGTTGATGCAAATAAAGTTGTTCATGTTACATTAATACCCTACTGTTTGAATAACACGTTTGTGTCGCAAATATTTGAATATTCAACAGTAAACATTATTATCTTAACCTTTCTGTTTACTCATGATTAACACGATTTAATAAGATTTTAAAAAACCTAAAGTTTTTTGAAAGGACTGTTCTAAGAGCACACTTATACATATTTTAAAATATATAATTTTTTAAAATATATATGTGTAGTACACTTTTTAATATGAATTTTATATAACATACACATTAAGACTATAAATACACAAGTAAATGTTTTGCTATAACAAATATCATAAGCTAAAAACATTTTAACTATTTTAGGCAAAATTATGATTTAAACAAAATTTTTATTATTTTGTATTTTGTAACTTAGAAAATTTATACGATTTCTAATAACTTGTTAGGGCTGCTTACGATTTCAGCAGTTTATTTTACAATTAAATACATTGCCGCGCTGAATAACAAACTTGAAATAAATTGTTAAAAAAAAAAAGTATTCACGCATGATGATTGATTTTGGTTCATCAACTGGTTCAAATTTGAGTCATTTTTCCATATCACCACCTCCATTTATGTTTATAACAACACTATTGCTCAAATTGGAGGAAAAATTGTCTATTAATATTTTTTAATTTTGTTTCATTACGTATGGTAATAACGCCCAAATTTATCAACCCTCAAAACTGACTTTATCAAACCAAAAAAGTTTGGTTCTATTAAATCGAGAATTCTTTGGAACATGTTTTAACTATGACTCTTTTGAATAAATGAATAATTTATATACATACACAAAAAAAAAAAAAAGTTATACAAAAATAAAATATATACACATAAACACACGTATACATGTGTATATATTTTATTTAAATCATAAAAAAATTCAAGTACTTTTGACCATAATGGATTTGATGGTAGTGAGTTGACAAACTACCAACGAATATGCATACAAATTAACACTTCCCCAAAGGAAAGGTCATTATAAATAACATTTTATTCTTAACAATTCATAAATTCATTTATAACATATTATAAATAACATTTTATTCTTAACAATTCAATAAATAACATTTTATTCTTAACAATCCATACGCATTTAGCATCTCGTATGAATTGTTAAGAATAAAATGTTATTTATTCTTAACAATTCATACGTGATGCTTAATGGGTAAAGTAAATTGACACCCTTTTACACCGACACCTTTTCTTTTCAAGCTAACACCTTTTTCTTGAACAATTGGAATTTTTTTGTCTTCAACACCTATTATATGAATATTGTGCGGCCGTGGCGCAGTGGTTAGAGTGCATGCTTTATAAGCAGGAGATCCAGGTTCTCGGACATATTTCGCGTCACGGTAAGGAAGAAGACGTGAACTTCCTGATTAAATGCACTTCCGCGGTGTTCTGTGACAAGACTGTTAGGACTTCTTGGGTACCTAAATAACAAATTAAAAAAAAAACATGAACACCTATCTAGGTGTTCATATTCAAATTATTAACACCTTTATACGCTAGTACCTTTTTTTAAACACGGACACCTTTTTCCGTAACAGTGTAAATAGTTTCCTGTTGTTTTGATTTTCTTGACTTGCTTCTTTTTAAAAAAATAACTTGTTGTATTTTACTTTTTATTTTTGCTTTATTTTATATATGAACTTGTTCGACTTCTTTAAGTTTTAAAATAGGCTGTACATTTTATGCTTTGTATGTATTGGCGTATTTATACTGAACATAAGCTTTGCATTTAATGTGTAATATTTTATTTATATGTGCTGGTTATTATAATAATTTAAAACTTCTTTTATTTGTAATATTATTTATTATTTAAACATGTTATATATATATGTTTACTATGTAAATCATTTTGATATGTATTTGAATATTTTTAGTAATTAATTTTTTTGTCTTATTTTTGTAGTAAGCAAAATAACTTTTAGTAATATTATTTATTATTTAAACATGAAATATATATGTTTACTATATAAATCATTTTGATATGTGTTTGAATTTTTTGAGTAATTAATTTTTTTGTCTTATTTTTGTAGTAAGCAAAATAACTTTTAGTGATTAAATAAAGAAAATGAGTTTATCAAAATCATTTATGGAAAAAAAAGATCCAGTAGACGCCTATATTATTAGAGAAACTTTAAATGAACCACCTTTATTGACTGAATTATTAAATTATACTGTTGCAAATGTTCCTAGAGCGCAGATGATATCGGATCCTATTCAAATTCAGCTATTTCGTATGCTTCTTAAAATGTTAAATGCTGTGAAATGCATTGAAGTAGGCTCTTTCACAGGCTATAACGTTTTAAACTGTGCACTTACAATACCAGAAAATGGTATTGTGTATGCTCTTGATATTACTGATGAATTCATCAGCCATGGTAGACAGTTTTTTGAAAAAGCAGGTGTGAGTCAAAAAATAAAAGAATGCATTGGTCCAGCTAGTGAAACACTACAAAAGTTTATAGACGAAGGTCACGAAGGTACATTTGACTTTATTTATGTTGACGCAGATAAAACTGGTTATCCATTGTATTACGATTTAGGAATTCAACTTTTAAGACCCGGTGGGGTATTAGCCTTAGATAATACACTTCTGTGGGGTTTAATGGTTAATCCGGAAGCAGCTTCATTGGGAGATAAAGAAAATGTAGCTGCTATGGCAGAAGTAACAAGAAAAGCTCGAAATGACGAACGTGTGGATATTTCTTTTTTAAAAATAGGAGACGGGGTATGTTTGTGCCGAAAACGTTAAATATTGAAAACATTTGTATTTATACATAGAAAAACAATATTTTAAAAAATAGGTTATATTTATTTTCAAAGGATTTTTTCTTGCATTACTCTTATAATGGTTAAATTCTAATAAAAGTTAAATAAAGTGATTTTAATTATTTAATAATTTAATGAACTTTAATAAAATAATGTTTCACTTACTCAAAAAAAATCCAAACTTATCAAATACAAACTCTTATAACTTTAAACAATTAGGAAAAGTTTAAAATTATTTCAGTTTTTCTTTTCTATAAAAAATAAGTTAATTGTATTCTATAAACATAGTCGACGACACGGGTTTCTAAGTGAAGGGGCACAATTATCAATTTCTAAAAAATGTTCTCTATATCTACAATTATCTAAAAAAAAAAAAAAAAGGTTCTTTAGAAAAAAAATGTTTGTGAGCGGGGTGTGTGTGTGTGTGTGTCGTCGTCCATGATGAAATATTAGATTGTTAAATGCTCGTAATAATATTTGATATATTTAGCTATTACAAACAAGAGCATTATTTAATACCATTACGTCGCAATATTTTCCACTTATAACTGACTTGTTGTTTGTATTCTGAAGGTTAATTAAGACCTTCAAAGATTTTTTTATTGTTGATGGTTACACATTTTTATAATTTTGACGCTCGACAAGTAAACTGTGCAACTAATAACAACTAATAACATTTTTCATCTTAGCGCAAGTCAGCGTGAAGAGTTTTACAAAAAGTTAGTTGTTTTAAACAAATACTTTTAGATTAGTTGTAAGACAAGTTGGATAAATGTAAGTCGAAGTTAAAACAAAAATAACGTTACAAATAGTTATTTTTAACAAAAAATGTAACTTTACTTTTAAGTTGAATTGGGCAATAAAAATAAATGGTTGATAAAATTTAATTTTACATTTAGTTTTTGTTTAAACCACCACTCACTTTGGCATGGCTAACATGGCTAGAATCTAAAGTAAAAAACCTAATAGTTGAACTTCTTAATTGAAGTTAACTCGCCACAAAGTAAAAAGGAAAGCCTGAAAAGTAACAAAAGTAAAAGTACTTCTTTGCAAAGTGTTTGTGGTTTGTACTTTGTTACATGTAGATTTTTTTATATAAAAGTATTGGTTATATAGCCAGCCATTTCAGACAATTTTTTTATAATTTAAATATTTAAATATTAATTTTTTTCATTTTTTTAATTTTTTTTTATTGTCGTTTCATATATTTACAATAAAGACATATTACATTTATAAAAATTGGCCGGAGCAAGAAGACAATGACTGTCTTATCATCGAGTCCCGTTTACAAATTATCCGTGTTTATAAATAAATATAAATAAAATATACAAAAAATACGTTAAAGAGTACATAACTTTTGTCAAATAAACTTGTCAAACTATTTTGGGGGATATATAATATCCACAGAAATTCAATTTTTTGCGCTATTATTGTAGTTATTTTGAAACCATCATTGTTTACGCAATTTTTATGAAAAGTTTCAAAATAAACTGGTTTATTTTTAGATTATTTAGTTTAAATACATTAAAAGTAAAGAAAATGCCTCAGACACATGCTGCTCATAGTTTTTCAATTTTGGCCCTCAAATTAAAGACTAAAATGATGACAGTATGTCCAGTATTCTAGAGGCAATCGCGGTTCATTTGGCATAAAAATAAAAATCTCGTTACACCGTCCGAGAGAGAAAATTGAGTTTGAATGTAGATGGTCTCTGTTATATTTTAAACATAAAAAATATGGCGGTTGAATAAAATGATGTGTAAATACCTACCAATGTTCTATTTAGTGATATAAATGTAATTTTTCATAGATTTTATATGTTTTTGTTAAAATAGAATCATTTTGGGGGTTTTTGTCTAAAATGTTTTGTTCCTAATTGAGGATCAAACATACCAGCTAGAAAGCAAAAATTTATACGCCATTTTGAGCAAAGTCAGTTTTTATCAAAATGATACAATTAGCATTACAACATTTAAAATTGTATATAGACTTAGAATATTCAAAGGGCTTTCAGTAGAAAAAGGTATGGAGCCTTTACCTTTTCATTTAGCTGATTTACAAGATTTCAAAGTGAGGCTACTAGAAGAACCGTTTTTACTGTTTTTGAAAAAACTTTTTTTAATTTTTTGTTAAATAAATTCATAAGAAAAAAAAAATAAGGGAAAGTGAAAACTTGGGTTGCCTACTGTTTTATTTATTGCTTTTTTAAGTTACAGGTTTTCTTGTACACAATAAAAATTTAAGTGAAAGCATCTTGAAAAATTTTATTTTTTCCTTCTGATCATAAATTATTCTAAAAATACATGAAAAATTTGACTTTTAAAAATTTTTCTTGATTAATTTTCTGAGAACAAAAAGGGTTTTAAATTATTTGGAACAACTTTAAAAAACAGTAACTCAAGTTTCACATATAAAATATTCTGTATTTATAAATAAGCAGAAATTTGAACCGAAGATCTTTTTTAGCATTTAATAAATGATGCTTGTTGATGTAATCTAGAACGCAATCAAACAACTGTTTTCTGTTTCTTGTCTAAACCTCTTTTTTATCTTGCCCAGTGAGACCTGAAGATCAAATAAAATGCCTCAGATAATTGCTCACTAAAACAACTAAGCCCAGAGTTGTAAATTTTTATGAACTCTTTGATGTGGTGGAAAACAACCTGAACTTTTGGAGTCACTGTGACTGGCAGAGTCATGTAGCATTCTTGAAATGCATTGATGTGAACCTAAAAATATAGGGACATATTGTTTCCTTGATGTTTGGTCACAAGCTCACTCAAACGATCTGCATTGTTGAGAAGCTTTATGCAGTCATTTCCAGAAAACTCTCCACCGTGGTAGGATTGAATGTTCAAATGCAACATTAAAAGACATTCACTGGTTCCTTACTAGATTCTCTGAAAACCCTTTTAAAGATGATTTATCGCCCCAAGCAAAAGGTGGAGTTCCATCGGAGGAATAAATTCAGACAGCTTTGGAAGCATTTTTTGCTAGGATGACAGGCTCATGAATCACATTCAAGTACTTCTTTGCCTGCAATTTGTTTCCTCTTGAATGTGAATTGTAGAGCTGGATTTGATTTCTTATTGATTTGATTGTTCTTGGTTTTCCTTTTGACCGCATATTGTCTGAGGTAAGGTCACACCAGCAGCATGAGTATAAACTAGAGTAAAATTGGATTCCCCATAGGATGTCAGCAACTTTCATGTCACACCAAATGAAGAAAATAATGTCGAGAATCCCCAAAAGAACAAAGATTTGGTTCTTATAGTTTTTGGAAGATTTTTGGTTATGGACACAATTAGTTGCTGTTTGACACCAGAATCTAGAGATGTGGAACCAGTGAAGATTATCCTTATTTGATATGCAGTCTGTGTGTGGGATCTCTTGATGTCAATGGTGCTCAAGCTAAGCTTAGAAGTTTCCATCACCATCAATCCCAATTTTGGTGATGCTGCTTGATTTTGAGATTTCTCGTTTTCCAGACACCGAAGCAACAAACTCAGAGAGACTGATGCAATGCCTTGGTGGTGGAGAAGTCTTTTTTTGAAGCATCATAAATAGTTGATGTGGTGAAAAACTCCAACTTCATCCTGACACTAGCAAACTCATCCCTGAAGTTTGATTCCACCAAACTTGTTCCAAATGACTTATTGAGAGTTAAAACAAGTCCTCTGATTTTGTTGTTGGAAAAACTAGTGTTAATTTGTGCCTTGACTATATTGGTTGTTGAAATCATGGGTTTCTTTACTGAGTTTTGGGAGGAAGGTCTAAGAGTGAGGACTATTTAAAAAATTTTAAACCTTTTGTACACTGGTGAAGAAACCCTTTTTTGAGCGTTATCAGGAAAAAAAGGCTTTTCTCGTGCCTGGTAAGAACTTTATGGACTGCTACTTGGTGCACATGATGAACAGAGAGAGTCTGATTGTGCTTTGATTTTCCAACTTGACAAATGAAGTATGAACAGTCAGAAGAATTTCTTGTAACCTTTATGCTTTGAAACTTGTACAGTCTGGGAAGCTCACCGCTGGTTTGACCACTGTCTAGTTTTTGCAAGTTTGTTCTGCATGTGTTTTAAAGTCCAGATGGAACCTTGGAATTAATTAATTTCTTGTTTGAACAGGATCTTTATTTTCTCATTCATGAAATCTGTAATTTTTTTATCACATTTTTTCAAACAAAGAAAGTAATAATTTTGGTCTGGAGAAACAAAAAATTATGTTTTGAAGTTAAATTTCTATATTTCACATCTAGTCTGGTACAACATACTTGATGACCTGATGCCTTGTAAAATTTGTTTTTTTAGGTAAAGGTCAAGAAGAACTCTGACTTAAATTACCACTGACTTGGAGCCCTTAGTTGAGTAAAAGCTAGATATAGTATCTCAATAAAAATACTCTTCTTGGGTAGATGAATGCATCTAGCTGCTGACTTGTATAAAAAACCTCTTCGGAAAAGACTTAATGTTTAAGTAGAGAAACACGTTGACCATCGTTGCACTCCTTCTTCATCAAATGGGCTGGCGTAGATTTAAACCTGTGTTACGTTTTTTTCTGTTTTAGTTGACGAATGCTTGATCTAATTAGTTCTACTCATAAGATTTTACTTGAATCTTTATGAATGTGGCTTCACTTACTCTTTCTGTTATCTCCTAATGTGGGTTAAGCTCTGAAACTTAGTTTAACGGTTCAAGGCTAACTGGTAGCAAAGTTTCTTGAACTCTGCGGTAGGTCTTTGAGTGGCTCTTGGAGGTGTCTCTTTTAGTGGTTTTAGTGTGCATTGTCGAGACCGCATAAAGAGCCCTTTGTTAAAACTTTGGTTTAATTAACGGGATTGAAGCAACAGCACAGTTTATTGCTTGTTTATTGCTTGTATTGGTTAGTAAATCAAATTTTTATCGAAAAATGATTTCCAAAATTTTCGGAATAATATGAAATGAAATTCAGAATTCTGATATAATTCCGCAATTGCAAAAAAAGTTTGACAGAAAAAGAAAAGTTTCAAAGTACTTCATATTAACTTAACTTAAATTTTTTTAAATATCTCAGTAAAACGAAACAAATTCAATAAAAATAAATAAAATTAACAAAAAAAATCAATGAGAAAAATAAAAGACTATGTAAAAACATATTTTTTTAATTTTGATTTTTAAAAAAACTTCTTAGCATACACAAATTATCCGATATCGAATCATTAAGTCTTGAACTGATTTTTGTTGAAAATTTTCCAGCGGCGTAAAAAGCTCTCTCTGCTTCAACACTTGTTGGAGAAAAACACAACAGGATACTGTAAATATTTTTCAAAAGTGGTCACTTTGGCCACTTTGGTTCCAATATTTAGTTTAATTTTGTATTGCTGATTGATTTGATGGTTTTTTTAAAGTTCTTGTTTTCGGGTGTAAAAGTGGCTGCTGGATTGTTTGCACTCACCTAACTTTTAAAGTGGCTGCTGGATTGTTTGTACTCACCTAAATTTTGTAACATAAACGTAAATATTAATGATAATCTTTTAAACGTAAACGTAAGTCGGTGTCAGCATGGTATAACAAGTCTACAGCTAATTTTACTGGCATCAAACGTTTTGATATCTGTGATACTGTATCCCATTTTGTTTCATATGAAATGTATCTCTCCATTAATATCAATTAATAATTTCTTTAATGAAGATTTTAAAACATTCAAGCAATCTAACATAAACAACATGCTGCTCCATTTTTTGAATCTAACACAAGCCTTAACTCTTTTTTTACAATCTTTCTTCTTCTTCAAGTATTTTTGATGAACTTCATTTTTCAAAGGCGAACAACGGAGTACTTTAAAAGCTTTTCACACTTTAGTTATCAATGTTCGTATCTGGAAATTTTCGGCGGTTTTTATAACATCAGTTCCATTTCCCATGTCTACCCGCATTCCATTTTCATCATCCTTGTCATCAGTAAGATTTTCTTCATTGGATTCAAGATTTAGGTCACTTTCACTATTATATTATTCTTCTTCTACTTTAGTTTGCTTTTTATAGAATATATTCACAATAGAATTTAAATTGCATAAGCAAAACATAAAATTTGTTCACAAGGTTGCAATCTACCCACGTTTTGCATCGTCGAGAGTGCCTTAGTCATAATACAAAAAACATCATTGTCAATCAAATATTTATTTGGCAAGTTTCAAGCTTCTTTTTCTACAACTTTACACAACCCTTAGCAGCAAATCGGCCATAAATACGAGACAGCCCCGAATTACAAACATGATCTCCTGATTTATGTACGTTAAGATTCATAAAACGCCGACCACTCGTCAAGTGTGAGACTGAAAAATACCTTCTTTTTTTGGGAAAGTATTTCTGTAGTTATTGACTAGGCAAAAACTTTTGTCTTCTTTTAAACAATAATAATCAAAAAGGTTTGCTTTTTCTATTTAAATTAATAGCACTCGTACCAAAAACATATGAATCATTATCAGTTTTTCTTTTATTTAATACCTTGTTGTGTTGTTTGCTCGCAAATGGGTATGCATTGGTGTTCTACATCCACCCAATATCTTTAAAATCTGCTTACACTATATGCACTTCGCCACTTGATTTTTTGTCCCTCGTAAAAAATAATTCCACACCAAAATTGATGAATTCTCTTTGGATTCATCTACAAAAAATTTTTCTTGCTGGTCTGACATCCTAGAGACTAAAATTAAGTATACACAATAAATATATGCAACGTTAAAACCGATTTCGAAAAAAGCTAAAAAAAATATTAAGATACAAATTAAATTCGAACAAAGAAATATTTAATAAGAAAGAAATAGCTGAAAACTTCAACAAATTTTTTATAAACATAAGAAAGAAAATTAGCAGCTGATATAACTCCTGGAAATAAAATATTCCTATCCTATTAAAAAAAACTCACTATGTAATGGATGAGTCGGAACTATCTCTAAATGAACTTCAGGCATCTTTTGATGCGCTTAAAAAAAATAAGTGCCGGGTTTGACGATATTAATGTTAACGTTCTTAAAGCTGTTTTTGATGTTATTAAATTACCTCTTTTGCTTATCTTCAATCTTTCATTTACAACTGGTATTTTTCCTTGTCAATTAAAAATAGCAAGAGTAGTCCCCGTATACAAAAATGGTGATGATTCTATACCATCTAACTACAGACCTATATCTATTCTTTCTTGTTTTTCAAAGTTGCTTGAGCGTATTATGTATAACAGACTGTATAGTTATCTTGAAAAACATAATATCTTATTCAGCAAACAGTTTGGTTCCCGAAAAAGGAATTCAACACATCAGATTGTTGCTGCATGTAGTAACAACCAGTTACTACATGCAGTAACTTATTTAGCCAGTCAAATACTGGATGGGTTTTCTAAAAAAAGTTACACTTGGCATGTTTATTGACTTGTCAAAAGCTTTTGACACTGTTGATCATAAAATTAGTACAAACTAGAAACATATGGAATAACAAATAACAACTTAAAATGGCTACAAAGCTACTTTAAATTAGAAAACAAGGAGTATCTTATGATTCAACATTTACAAAGTTAGAAACAATAAGCTGCAGAGTTCCTCAAGACTCTATTCATGGACTCTTACTGTTTCTGATTTACATAAATGATGTTTATCTATCTTCAAACATGCTTAATTTTGTCCTTTTTGCTGATTACACTAATCTTTTTTATACCCATTCCAATTTAAAATCAATTTTCTTATACAGTTAATCGTGAGCTGGACAACCTTAATGACTGGTTTAAATCAAACAAACTTTCTTTGAATATCAGTAAAACTAAGTACATTTTATTCCATAACCAATCTAAATTCAATGACTTGCCTCTGCAACTTCCTCAGCTAATAATAAATAACAATATAGTAAACAGAGTTTCATCACTTAAACTTTTAGGAATAATATTTGATGAACACCTTAATTGGAAAAATCATATTACGCTAATTGAAAACAAAATTTCTAAAACTATAGGCATTATGTATAAAACAAAACACCTACTAAGTAAAAAATGTTTAATAGATTTTTATTATTGTTTTATCCATAGCTACATTAGCTATTGTAATATTGCTTGGGTAAGTACTTACCCAAAAAAAAATATATTAAACAAAAACAAGCCAGTAGAGTTATATTTAATGTGCATAAATACTCCAAGCCGTTACTCCAGGAAATTAAAGCTCTTAATGTCTATGAGTTAAACGTGTTCATATAGAGGCCCTCGTCTGTGGAACATAGTTCTTAATGAAAATATGAAAAGTATAACTTCAATAAATTGTTTTAAAAATATAGTTAAACAGTATTTACTTGAATTAACAGACGCAAACATACTTTTGCATTTTTAAGTAAAAAAAAAAAAAATCTTGTAATATTTCTTAATATATCTTATTATTTATCTTTTGCCATTTATAGTATTCTTGTTGTAAAAATATGTTAACTTGTTTTTTTATAACGAGTATTAGTAAATTTATATAATGAGAAACTTGTTAAAAGTACTTTACGCTTACTATAGGGGCTTGATGACAAGACTTCTGTCTTCTACTTGCTCCTGTCGTTATTAATTTTTATTTAAATTTTATTGATAAAAATTGTCAAACAAGAACGTTGTAAAATAAAAAAAAAAATAAAAAATAAAATTATCCGGTTTTTTTATATTCCGGAATTTCAAATTTAATAAAAACAAATGAATTTTGGAATACCGAAATTCCAAAATCCGGATTTGGAATCCCTACTTGGGGTGCTATGAACTATTTATGGTTGAGTCAAATTCTTTATTTACATAAAACATGACTAAGTTACCTAAAACTTTAAATTTAATAAACCTTTTCCACCACTACTGTTCTAATCTGATTTTTGATGTGATGTGGTGATTATCCTTTGATATGTGGGGATTATCCTTTGTGGTGATGCGGTGATTATCCTTTTGATTTGCAAAGACTTTAAAAGCCATTCTTGGAATGGGCATCTACTTAAATGTTAATTTTTTTTTTTAATGAAATTAGGTTTGACAATATTTTTATGTGTTTTTCTTTAGCATTTCTTCACTCAATCACTTTTTCTTTGTTTTTTATTGTCCTCCCTTTTTATCCAAACTGCACTCTTTTTGATGTTGGTTAATTTTATCTAATCAAATTAACCAAACCCTTTCGTTTTATCCTTCAACCAAAAATGTTTTTGTTAATGCTTATTATACTTAACGGCTTGTCTTTAGCACCACTGACTCTGCTGGCACTTAAACTTCTGTATTTCTCTATCTCTTATTCTGATAGTTGAACTGTGTAGATATATAGGGTAATATGAACATTTTGGTAAAATGAGCAATGCTCAAGTTACCAAGGTATGCTCATTACCAAAGTATGCTCATTGAACTAAAAAAGATTAAAATAAAAGATTTCTAAGATGTAAGCAGTAAAGTTTAATTTGCTTTGTATTTTTTGAATCGAATTTATGAGGTGATAACAAAAATCAGTAATGTTAGCGTAAATTTATATGCGGCTCTCATCTATAAACGCTATTAAATTTTTTGCGTAGTTAAAATATTATCAGCGCGCATAAAGAAATCTGTGGCGCGAAATTTTGATGCTAAAATAATGAAATTTAATTTTTCATAAAGAAAAGTATGTTAGCTAGAAATCCGTTTTAATTTTGTTTGAAAAATAATGCATAGAAACATTTGGTTTTGACTTTAAAAGATTTAATTTTTTAAAAGCAATTTTTGTGCAAATTGAGCATGCCCAAATTACGCAGTGTTTTCATTGAAATTACTTAGTTTAAAATCGTAAAATTGCAGAGTTTTTAATTTCTTTTTGAATAAAAACAAAACAAAGTAAAACTTTTTTAATATTTTAACAATACTAAATATCTTTTTGTAATTTAAATTCAAAAAATTTGCAATTATATCGTTTTAAGGTTTGAGTTAATTAAATAAAAAATTAACGAACTAATTTTTTTTTTTTTTTTTTTTTTTTTTTTTATTCGCAAAACTTTTGGATCCAGCATAATAATTTTTGAACTTATTTCAATTTTTGCTTAAGTTGCTCATAATACCCTAAGCTATCCTATCTTGTTTTCCAGGCAACTTTAATCACTTATCTTCACTGTTTGATTTGTGTTTTGTCTCTGAACTTTCAGAGTTCTTCAGAATCTTTAAAGTTGTAATCTTGTACTTCTTCTTTCAACTCACCATTGCACTAATTACTACTACCTTACAGCTGACTAGGATTTTTTTTTCAAATTTCCTTGTGACAGTTTTTGGACTGACGCTATTTATCTTTCTGTTGATAGTTGCGCCTCTTTCTGTGTTTCTATTGTTTTTAAAAAAATAATTATTTTGAGAACAAACTTTTTTTATTATTTCAAGAAATCGATGTAAAAAACTGCTGTCTGACTGAAGTTTTAATATTCTAAGTTTACTAAATAGTGTACTTTATTTGTTTCGGAAGTTAGGTTCTAGAAAATGTTTAACAACAAAGTTAAGAACAAAGTCAACAGTGTCAAAAACAAAGGTAAGTTGAGCATTCCATCATCAGTCGAGCATTATTCAGCAAACAGTTTGGTTTCCGAAAAAGGAATTCAACACATCAGATTGTTACTGCATGTGGAATGCTCGACTTACCTTTGTTTTAAAAAAATAAATTCATTTCATGAATTTATTTTTTTGATAACAACTATAATAGCGCTATTATAGTTGTTATCAAAAAATAAATTTTTTATTTGATTGTTGACCTAGGCACTTAAAATATATCATAACATAGTTTTGACTGTTTTTATTTTAGGATATTATTCTGCTAACTCAGTTACTGCAACTTTAACTTACATTTAAATGCATATGTCAACGCTGGAAATAACTGTATTTAAGCACAGGATTTTAAAATTAACGTTTTTTAGAGTTTCAAAGATTCAAAAGTATCAGTGGTTGAAATTTAAAAGCTAAAATTGGTCATTGATAGCAAGATATCTAATATTTATTCGATCCATTCAATTTCATGCAACAATTGTGGAATGACGCTATAGCTGTATTTTATTTGTGGTAAAGGAAAAATGGTTCAGTTTTCAGGATTAGAAATCATTCCTGGTTTAACAGAGATAGTATCTTTTGAAGGTGGGGATATTTTTATAGCAAAAAGGAATAAAATAAAAAACAAGAAGTATAAATGTTTTAGATTCAATTCAGTATACGGGTGTATATTCAAAATTGTTTTTTGATACTGAAGCTAATCTCAAAGCCCACCAGAATAAAAATGAATACATCCCGGAACGTACATACATCAAAAGATTCAACTTTATTACAAGATTTTGGCCAACGTTGAGAAACAAAATAATGTTGACGTTGAATAGTTTGTACTTGTATCAAAAAATTTTGGAAACCAATCAAATCATTCTGTTGAAAAAACAAACTTAATAGTTGATGACGAAGTTGTGCTTCATAGTTAAATTGAATATAAATTTTTATTGGCCACACTTGGAACAGAAATTTTGAACAATCCTAAGCAAGGAAATATGACTCATTTTTTTTCTAACATAGACGGTATGGAAGTGATAAATAAGTGCTGTAGAGAATAACATTTTTATTATAGATTCACTTATAGATTGAAAAAATTATGTGCTTTTTTGTCAAATTAATTAATACATAACTAAAGAGTTTATTAACGGTTTTTTGCTGTCTTAGTACTTTTTGAATAAAAAATATATGCATTTATACACAACTACCCATTGAAATCTTTGTATTTATTTGAGAGTCTTTAGATAAATAAGCTATTTTGAAAAAATTATATATCAATAGTTCGTTGGTGCTTTGACTTTTTTATTGTATAAATAAGAATAACTTTTATCGTTTTCAAAACAGGTTAATTTTTTGAGACATGACTTTTAGAATAAGTTCAAGCTTTAAAAGAGTCTGACTATTTTTCTAGTGAATCAAACATGATGTTTTTTTAAAAAAATCTAGTTTTTATATAAGTATAGATTAACTAAAGACTCACTGCTCAAAAGTACAAAATTTGTGTTGCCAAACACCTCTAGGGTGGTTTTGAGTAATACGAAAAAGTTTGATGGTGACATTAAAAGTTCAGTTTCTTTATAAATTGTTTTTTATATAAAATAATAAAACAAGCAAAGAAAAGAAAGTAAAACCTTGTTTCATTTAATTTTTTTTCTCGAGACTATGTAAATTCTTAAACTATATAAGTTCATCAGTGATCATATGATACAAATTATTGACAAGAAGAAAGTTGAATTTGGAAGTTGCGTCTTTACTACTGACATCTGGATGACATCAAATGAATTTATTTTCCAATCTCTTACTCATTTCATTACAAACTTTTTTTTTTTCAGCTTGAACAACTTTTTGTTAAACTTCATCCTTTTCTTTAATATTGTTGAAAAACTAGATGCAAAGAAATTGTTAAAAGAAATACAAACATACATGCAAAGAAATTGTTAAAAAATAAAGAATAAAGATAAAGAACGCGGATACTCAAAGAAGACCATACAGGTCTTGTTACCGAGAACCGCTGTTGAACTTAATTTAGATTTTAGAAAAAACAAAAATAAATAAATTGATACAAATTTTAAACTTTTCTTTAGTTATGGTCATTATGGCTTGAATTAAAATACTTATTCTTCTGAACCGCATGACTCAAGCGAAAACAATAATATCATAATATTCTTGATAAACAAATACGTCTCGCATCTTACTCGCATCTATACGATCACTGAACCTTGTTACTTAAATGTATCTTACAATTACACTAATCTTATTTGTTGATTAATTAATAAATAAACGAAAATCATATGAATATGATTCCACTAGGTACATCCAAATGCGCTTCAAGTTTTTCCAAAAGATGGTGTAGAAAAATTTAGAAAGTCAAATGATGGTGTCACTGCGTGTCAAGCCAAAAGGAAGCTGGAGATGAGTTGGTTTTACATTTTAACATAAAACGAAAAACATTATAAACATTTACTTGATATATATTAAAAACATTCATGTTAAATAAGAGTGGCCTTAAGTGAGTAAAACGATTTTTGAAATTTATAAAACGTGCAATACGCTTCTGCTGACAATAAAGTGGCTTTAATTTATTTTTATGGGTATTAACCCATCTAATATTAGCATAAATAATATTACAGTGTATAAAAGAGTAATATAGTTGAGTTAATGAATGTTTTTTCAAAACACTTCTTGCTTTATATAAATTAATTAATAAAACGCTTGAATTTGAAGAAGAAAAAAATATACGTTATCAGCAGCTGATGAAGTTTCAAATGTGATGAAAAGTATGCGAATAGCAAAGTTATCAACAATAACTTTCGCTGTGCTGATCATTAGATCTATTTAGATATCATACATGCTTTAGCATGAGCCTGAAATCCTGAGCAATAAGAAATTTCAGCACATTAAAACTATTAATTGTACACATTAGTCATTCTTCTAAAGCCACAAGTAATTATATTAGTCATTCTTCTAAAGCCACAAGTAGTTTAAGAAAAATTGCTATTAAGCATTAGCAATCGCAAACTACACTTATACAGGGCGTAATAACTTGTTGGAATTTTGATCTGAGGCAGTTAAAATCCATTATTGATCTGAAAGGGTACTTGGCTGTTATGTGAAAAAGGTTGAGTAATGTTAAAAGTGGGATGCCCACTCTTAACAGAGCTAATACCATAAAAGATATTAAATTCTCTTACATGTGCCAAGAATGTAACTGAAAATCTTCTCTGAGGAATTCAAAAACGTTTTCCTGATTTTGATCGTAATGCACCCCATAATATTTAAATGTTCAATGGCCCATTTTTTTGATTTAAGACAAAGCAATTATTTTCGCACTTGACGTGAAAAAATACGCAAATGTCAAGGATACCGCTACTGAAGTTATAATAGATGCCGAGGAGATGCAAGCCAAAGTCTTACCAACATTGAAAACTTTACACAGCCAGTGCAGTAAAAAAGCTATATGAGAAAAATAAAAAAAAAAAAACAATGAGAAATATTATTCTTTAACTTGCCAGCTGCAAAGCTGCTCAATGTTTATGAATGATTTGTAAACGACAACACAAGTAAAGCAGCCAAGACGCAGTGGTTAAAAATTTGACTTTGAACTAAGAAGCTCAAGGTTCGATGCTTGTTCTGAACAGATTATAAAAAAAGAGGTGCGGACAAATACACTGGTAAAAAAGGAGGTGCAAACTAGCTAAATTCTCTTATGCGGTGCTTTGAAATAAGTACTTAAGGACTTCTTGGAGTATGAAGAAGAGAAAGATAAAAATTGCTCCCGTTTGCTTGTTTAAAGATTATTTATTCGTTAAACGAATAAGCGATAACGAACATTGTTACATGTTAAACGAATATACGGTAAATATTTATTTAGTGAACAAATATTATTTGTTAAGTAATTGTTAAACGATATTGGTGCAGTGGTAGAGCGCTCACTTCATAAGCAAAAATGAGACCATGTTCGTCTAGGTTCAATTTTGGAGTTGTAGAACTACCTATACGACTCCGAATAAAAAAAACAATTGTTCTTTAAATGAAAGAAAGATTTTTTATTGTTAATGAGAAGTTTGAATAAGACTTTAGCGTTTATTTATTAAAAGAGTTTTTTTTCACTTTTAAACAAATCGTTATAAAACTATTTAACGTTGCAATTATTTAAATAAAAATAAAATTTAATAAGATATCCTTACGACTCAACTTGATAACTCCAACAATTTAACTCATTCGGACAATACAAATCACTTAAGAAAAATATCTGGACAATGCAAATCAATTAAGTTTACTCCAGAAAAATAATCGACAAAATGCTTTAATGTTATATAATGCAAAATCGATTTCAACCCATATAAAAAATATAATACTAATGAAATTATATAATTAATGAAATGAATTTAAAAAATTTTATATACTCTAGCAATATATTGCAAATTGTTATTCAATTAAGGCTTATACTGTTATGCAATTTCAGTTCATATTGCTATGTAACAACAACATAATAATAAAAATAGAAACAATGAAATTAGCAATATTAAATTAGCAACATATTTTGGTTGATAAGATATAGTGCTAAAGATTTTTTTCATCACAATTTCATTCGCTATTTCGATTAAAAAAAGAACAGTAAAACAAAGATCCTGTGAAATTTCGCCACAAAAACGAACAACAAATTCAAATGTTCATTCTAAAAAATAATAAAAAATGTAAATTTGTTAGAATTTGAATGCAACCACATTTTTTCTTTTAGGACTTTTTTCAGTAAAACTTTGCATAAATGTTGTAAAAAAATTATTCAGCGGGATCCTTGATTCCAGATAGATTTTTTTTTTACGCATTTAATTAAATAAATTTATGTTATTAAAAACGCCAGCTAGAGAATTACTATATTTATTAAACAACATATAAATAATAACTTTCATTAAAAAAAAAACTTTAGAAAATAGTTTAATAAAATCAATTTTAAATTCATTTCAGCAATGCGCTAAAACTACGCGAAATAAGGTATTTTAAAGCAATAACTTGCGCAACTAAACGAAAACTTGCGCAACTAAACAAAATCTTTTGTGATAACGATGCTTTTTAGTCTTTTCACTTTTAAATATATTTATTTATGACTTATCTTTTAATGTTATCAATTATTATATTAAATCTAGTTAGCCTAGTGGTCTTCATGCAGACCTTCCAAGAATAGCATCTATTAAGATAATTAACTCTAACATTGAGTTGTACAAAGTAGTTGCAAAGTAGATTCACCATTGTTGTTAAATATATATTTATTTCGTCAGCTTTTATATATAGATTTATTAGCAGCATCTCTAGTAATTTCTTGTAATATTTTTGGTTACTAATAGTACAGCATGCTGTACACACACTGTAAAATATTTATGTAAAATATACTATATGATATCTTGAATATATAATATTTATAGCAGTGAATTCAATAAAGACTTTGAATTTTTATAGATTTAAACTTTGCACCATTAATTTATAAATCAACTTAGATTGAGTTATTTTATTTATAAATGTTGAAAGGTTTATTTTTCAAATTACTTAGACTATAAACTTATTCATCATTATAATTATCTATAATATACCATTATAGATAGTATAATGATGAATAAGTTTATAGTCTGAGTAATTTGAAAAATTAACCTTTCAACATTTATAAATAAAATAACTCAATCTAAGTTGATTTAAAACGCTAAATGATTTGACTTAATTAAGTCAAATCATTTAGCGTTTTAAGCATATTTTCAATAACTTGTGATTAAATTTAAAATAAGTCCTTCAAAATCACGTCACAAAGTTATTTAATTTTAGGCATTTTTTAAACAGTTTTTCCGCCTTTATGGATGAAAAAAGATATTTGGAAAAAAGTTTCATTTCAGATATTTTTTGTATATATTTCTTATCAGAAAAATAATAGTTTTCACAAAAAAGTGCTTTTTAGTGCCTAAAAGTCTTAAAGTCTTAACTAAGTGCCTAAAAGTCTTAAGTCTTAACCTAAAAAGAAAAAAATATAATAACAAGCGATTAAACACGTTTCAAACAAAATTGATAGTTACGCTATTTTTTTCATCTTTAATTTTGCTTTGACTATTTCACAAATTTTTGGTTATTAATTATCTAACACCGTATTATGGACATTTTGAAGGTGGCATTATATTTGAACATCCAGTGTATGGGACATGTTTAAATTCAGCAACCTAGTACTTTTTTGTGTGAGCACTTACCCATACTTTTCAAATTAAAGGTGAAGAGCTTTTCTAATAATTATCCGGAATAATTTTTTTTTGCATTTACATTTATTTTGCGTACATAACAACTCGATATTTTTAGGATTAAAAAAAGTAATCTATTCGTGAAGATTAATTTAATTGTAATAAAGAGTGAGTGGACACATGTTATTAATGGTTTACTCGTGTTTATACGGTAAATAATGGTTATCAACATTATATTTAAGTCATTCGTAAATGTTATCCTGACTTAAATCACTATTTGAAATGGTTGTTTGTGCATTTAAGTATAAAGCCTATTTTTGCTCTTTCAAAAATTTATAAAAACCTGCTCCAGCTTCTACACATTACTTGTACCGGTATGACAAAAATTTACTTGAAGTTTGATATCCTTGATGACAGTTTCTCTGATTGTTACTAACAAAGTGAGTAGATGTTTTATTTAAAGGAATTTAGGTCAACAGTCTCACGATAACGCTTTTATTATTTATTATTACTAGATAGTACAATAAAAGTTTTATTCATAAGCTATCGTTTTCAAGATTTTAAAAAAATATTTGTCTTTTTTTAATCAATAAAAAATTAAAAAGTGGTATTTTGCTTTTCATTTTCCCTTTGAAGCTCCCCTTCTCTTTGCCTTACCCTTCAAAGCTCCCCTTCCCTTTGAAGCTAGATTAATTGTTTAAAAAAAATACAGAATTAAGGTACTTCAATAAAATTAAACAACTTTTTTAAAAAAAACAATAATTAACATAAATAACAAATAAAGGTCGAATAAAGACAGAATAATAATTAAAAAAATTTTAAATCCAAATAAAAAAATTGTTTTGGTTATATCCACAAAAGTTGAACTACTGATATTTCTTCCAATGACGGTAAATGCTAGATGACTTTTGTCACGTCGTGACGCAACCTTTTAATGCGTATACCTAAAAGTCTATAAAATATTAAAACTAAATAATTTTGTTTTTAAAAACTGTAATGTATATGAGAATTTTTTAGTATCTTTAATTTTAAAATTTTTAATTTTAAATGCGCTAAAATCTGATGTTTTTCCCCAAAAAAAAGTCAAATGTCACGCCAATGGAATAACGGCTATTTCCACGCCAACGGCCGTGGAATAACCGTTTACATGATTGCAAATTTAATGTTACCCACTTAATTTACCCTATGTTTGTGTAAAATTACACGAATATAGGGTGACTGTTAAATTCTGAAACTTGTTCAGTTGTTTCATAACGATGTAAGCTACAATCTGTGCTAGTTTCTCATTCAAACTATCTAAACTTACAAAAATAGTCTTTTTCATAAGAACTGGTAATTTTCAGAATTTGACTTGCTCATTCAAAATTTCATAAGTGCAAATCTGAATAAGCGTGAGTTTTCAAACAGGATTATTTTATAACTATATTATTAGGTTGGGAAATATGTTCGTTGGGTTTTTTTTAAAGAGGATTTTTTTAATGGATTTGTTTTTAGTTGAGTAAAATGCTTATATTCATTTGACAGTGCCTTTTCTGCTCTACAGAACTGTGTTATTTGTTTTTTTAAATATTTTTAGTTTTTCCTATTTTCCACCCTTATAAATGGAATACCCAGGTAGCAAAAATCAGCATTTTTGACACCTACTTTTCTTCGCTTTTCATCATGGTCAAAAAGCAGCTCCAGCCGCTCGTGACATATGCAACGCGTATGAAGAAGGTGTCATAGGTGAGTGCGCAGCACAGAATCGGTTTGCGAAGTTCAAAAATAATGACTTCGACCTTGAAGACATACCTCGCAGTGGAAGACCCACAGAGTTCGATAAGGAGCACCTCAAGGCACTTTTGAAGGAAGATGGTCGCCAAACAAGTTGTGAATTGGAACTGCGGTCATAAGATGTTCCTGAATCATCGTCACTCAATGGGATTTACCGAAAAACTCGGAGCCTGGGTTTCCTCACAAGCTTAACGAAGTCAACAAAGAAAATCGTCTTTATATTGCTGCTCAAAACCTTGCGCGCCATTGAGCAACACGCGGCTATAAACAGCGCTTTTTGTACTGAATCGTCACGGGAGATAAGAAATGGTGTCTGTACGTCAATATGAAACAAAGAAAGGAGTGGGTGGCCCCAGGAGACAAGCCGACGCCTAGTGTCAAGCAAGTTCTCCACTCAATAAAAAATACGATTTGCGTTTGGTTGGACTGGGAAAGCATGATACACTGGAAAATGCTTGAAAAGAACGCAACGGTTAACAAGGAGTTTTACATTGCCCAACTACGCCGCGTAAATGAAGCTATGCGACTGAAAAGACCTGACCGACCAGACCAAGTTATCTTGCTTCACAAAAACGCCAGATCCCATGTTGCACAAGTTGATAAAACCGCACTCCAAGAGCTCAAATGGGAGGTTTTTCAACACTATCCGGACCTTGCGCCAACAGATTATCATCTTTTCCGCTCCTTTTCAAATCAAATGAGGGGTGTTAACTTCGACGGCGAAGAGGACGTCAAAAACTGGCACAACAACTACTTCGAACCAGACCGGGCGATTTTGGGGGAAACGGCATTAACAAATTGCTTGAAAGGTGGGAGGAGGTTGTAATTAGTAACAAAGAATACATAATTAATTAATCTATTGTTATAATTATTGTTTTTTGTTTAAAGAAAGCTCTTTGAAAAAAACCGAACAAACTTATTCCCCAACCCAATTGTAACAAATGTTTGTGAAAATTTCAAGAAGTTTCATAAAGTATTAGTGAAGTATTATGTAAACGTTATAACCAAAACAATAAAAAATATGTACAGTGATAAAACAGTTTTAAAAATCAGATAATATTTATTAAAATAAAACAAAACAAAACTAAATTAATGGAATCCAGAATTATAGGATTGACATCCTTCAATTTTTTTTTTTTTTTTTGTCTATATAACTTTTTCTTAAGTCTCTTTTTAGTTTTTTCTGTCTTTTTAAAACATTAAATGACTGTTTATAATGAATTAAAGCTTTATGATGGTCATATTTTGCATTCAAACAACCAAAACTTTTCAAACAGTGCCGTGGCTAGTGGGTCCCCCCCCCAAAAAAAAAAAAAAAAACTAGCCATTTGGATCCCAATTTTTTTTTTTTTTTTTTCTTAAAAGTGGATAAAATTTACAGATTACACCAAAAAGCAGGGTACCTGACATATTTTTACGTCGCCGTTTATAAGATTAAAAACAATCAAATTAACGTTTAATTTGTATATTTTATAATTGTTAAATTGATATAGAGTTTACTAGTAAAGAGTGTTTTTAAATACTCTTAATGTATTTTGCAGATAACACAAGTGTGACGTGTTTTCATGCTTGCAAACTCATTTATTATACCTTCATAACTTAATTTCCTTGCAACCTCGATTTCAATCGACAGTGTTGCTAAAGAAGAAAAACGTTCATCGACCATTATTGACCTATTTAAAGATACAACAAAATATAGCTACATGAATTTATGTATAATGAAGCAAGATTATTTTTACTAACCTATAAAAAGTTTTAATTAGTTTTAACTTGCTAAAGCTACGTTCTGCACTTGCAACAGTAACTGGTAAAGTAAGAATGATTCGTAACGCAACAACTAAATTGAGATAGGTTTCTTGCAGCTCTTCTTTGAAGCATTTTTTTCCTTCCTCTTAACTATGACAAATCGTTTTAACTCCATTTCTAAATCCTAAAAATCTATATCACCAAGCTTCATTTGCAATATATATAGACAAAGAATTTTCATTACAGGCTTTGATAAGACTTTCAGATTTGTAAAGAAAGTCATTAGTTTAGTGACAGTTCTGATCTGTTCAAAACGCTCTTTTACTGATGCAATTGACATATCAATTATAGCCAAAATATGCTTTATACCAATGTTCAGGTTGCCGAGTATGATCAACACACTCGTATGAATAAATCAACATTTTTTTTTTCGTAAATGTGTTATTGGAAAAACTTTTTCAAGGCCCAATACTTCTGCAATTTCTGATGCCTTAATACGTGCGTCAGAAAATCCATTTTTGCGATACTCATAAAGAAATGCATTTGTTGCCTTTATTTCACTAGCTAATGTCGAGAGAGGTTGCAGAAGACTGAAAAAGCTTACTTGATTTGTTTATTTTTAATAACATATCATACCAAATAATGATTGATAATAAGAAAGACCATGTTCTAATATATTCCGTGAGCAATCGGACTTCTGTGGCTGTAGCCCCATCTCTCTTCTCTAAGTCATGTTCTTCCAAACTTTCGAGTGCCTTTAAGATTTCTTTTAAATAACAGTGAAGTGTTTTAACACAATTTATTCTACTTACCCATCTGGTATCTGATTGTTTGACAGAAATAGCGAGGCACAATTTTAATTTTCCTATCGAGGAGGAGACAATGAAAAGAGTGTATATAACCTTGAAAGAACACTAAAAAGAAATTACACTGATAGATGACCTATGCTTATTTGTTCTTTGTGCAAAATGCATGGCGTACAATCTAAAATAATAATATAGTATTTTGCATTTTTTACCCTAGATAGGTTTTCGAATTCAATCTCCTTCTCAAACCTCGTTCTGTGTGCCATTGCTCAAATAGTGCTCCTTGGTTTCTTCGTCCTGAATTCTTTGCATAGGCTCATTGATAACGGTATCGTATTTAGTTAGTAATTCAAACACCCCAAGAAAGTTTCCATTGCTCTTTGAACCGATGGCTGTGTCTGAACCACGGAATTCAAGATTTCTTGCAGAAAGAAATAAGTTAATGTTCAGTATCCTTTTTAACACTGCACTGCATAGATGAGCAACTTTTATTGTTGCTCGTCTATGTTATCTTGATTTGTTAGTTTGGGGTATTTTTTGATTTTCTCTCTGGCTGCAGCTTTTTTCTTCTCTTAGTGGCACCAATTTTCACTTTTTTCATACCAATATTTATATCATGAAAAACTAACGAAAGATAATTTATAAGTTTTGCAAACCTTCTTTCATTGTTTGTTTTTTATGATATAAAAAACTAACAACGCATAATAATAATAAAAAAATCAACTCGAAATTGCAAAAAAAAATAATAAATTTATAAAGCTTGCGTTTTATAATATAATTCAGACTTCGGGAGTGTTAATTCTTTTTTTTTTTTTGTATTAAAAATGTTACTGCTTTTTTTACGCTTGCATAATTTAGGTAATATCGCGATTAAAAGGCCAATTTTTTTTTATTAATAGTAACAGTAACTATACATATTTAACTATTTTTTTATATAACAAAAACAAAATTTTTTTTTTTTTTGAAAAGGGCCCCTGAAAATGCTGCCCCCTCCCAATTGGGGGGTATGGGGGAGCCGAGCGACGGCTCTGATTTCAAATACCATTAATAACATCATTGAAATATATGATAGCAGAACAAACACCAATTGTAAGTCCTTTTCTGCTACAATAAGTAGATTTGGGACAACGTGCTCAATTAATTCCATTTAAACAGTCATTTAAATTTTGTGTGTGGCTATGGAGGCAATTATCTAGCAATGAGTCCTAATTTAATTCCTGAAAAATAATTTTTTTTCAGTTATACTGAGTGCATAAGGAACACTTGTAAACAAATTGGGAATGAACTACACCATAAATAACTTGCAATAAAGGTGTTATAGTTCCATAACAAGGATGCTAAGGGCGTTGGTAAAAGTAAAAATCCATAACAACATAAATAAAATAAGATAAATTGAAACATTGTCAATTTTTTATTTATTTTTTTCAAATTTCAAATTCAGATTTTAAAAAGTAGTAGCTGTAGCGCAGTGGTTAGAGCTCTTGCTTTAGAAGCTATAGATGAAGGACTCAATTCGAACTTATTATGGTTTATTATGGGTTATCGCCAATGAAGCAGGTGTAAACTTTTTGGTTAATTTTGGACCATTTTGAAAAAACCGTTAGTCTTTTTAAGGCACCTTTAATTTTTTTAAATAACATAATTAAGAAAAAAGAAAGTTTGACTAAAGTTTTCATATAAAAACACATTTGTTGTGCAACTGTTGCACAGTAGTTATACATTCCTACAACTGTTAGTAATAGTTTTTAGTTTTAAAAGTTTTTTTGTTAAATGTTTAAAAAAGATTATAATGCAATTTGCGCAACTATTGGTTTACCTAAGTTTGTTTTACAACAAAACTTGAATTGCAAAAAAATGGAAAAGAAACAGTCGCGGAAAAGAAACCAGTCAACAATTTAGAAAACGAATCCGTACGCTTTGTTTTTAATTTTGCTAATCACATGGAAGTATTTCCAATTCTGATTGGTTTTTAAAGTTATTTGTAAATTTTTGCTTTGGGTTTACGTTAATGTGTCAAGAATAAGTTAATGAAATAAGATTTGTTATTAGTTGTTTGGATTTTGCATGTTGATTTGGTATTATTTTTATTCCTTAGTATTTTTTAAACAATTAATGTATAATTTTATTTTTCCTCAAATACTTTAATTACAAAGATAGACATTTTAAAAAGAAAAAATATACAAAGATATTTCAAGCATTTTTTTTCTTTTAGTTTTTATCTTTTCCGTTTATTAATTTATATTAAATAACATCTGTTAAAATTAACGTTTACAAGCACTTAATAAGCACATGCTTACTTTAAATATACTATTTTTAAATTTATAATAAAATTAACAGTTATTTAGTGTTGTTTTTTTTCGTAACAAATAATATTTTGGTCGCATATTTTTCGCACATAATCGTAAACTAAGTACATGCAAAGTTTTATCTGGCTTTTATATCTTTGTATTGTTCCAAACTTTATAGGGGGTCAAATTATCTTGGCAATGGAGTTACTTTACCTTATTATTCCTTCAAAGTTAGATTTATAAAAGTTATGATTCCTTTAAAGTTGGACTTTATACAGCAATCATATTAATGCAGTCACTATTAAAATAGAAAAAGTTATAGGCTGTTTGAGTATTAATGCTCTAAACATTGTTACACTTCAAAAAACTATGTTCCTATCACCAGTAAGATCAAGCAAAATTTACTTAAAGTGATTTTAAACACTTTAAGAAATGATTGCTATTTTAATGTAAATATAAGGTTTATTTGACCTGTTCCTGCCAGTTTTATAATAACAATTATTCAATACTAAATTAATAAGTCATTTTAAAAAATTATTAAAACTTTCAACAGAGTTAAAATTTTCTTCTTTTTTTCAAGAGAGATTTTTTAGCACTGAATTTTCATTTCTCAGAAATGCTCAGAAGGTGAGCCATTTTAACCACCAATACTAAACTTAGTTATATTTCTTGTACTATAATTTTTTTTATATCTTAACAATTCAAAATATTACAACACAAGCTATTGATTATGTGCTATTATTCATAGTGGTTGAGTAGACTGAGGTGACTACCTCTGAAACTGAGTAGCTAAAACTACTCAGTTACAATATTAACTAGTGAAATTAAAATTATTCAGCTTCACTTTCGTTGTTTACATTTTTTATAAGACTATAAAAAAAGGACAAGCCTGCAATACACACACTGTAAAGTAAGATTTTGATATTTTAAGTTGACATTAGGGAGTTATATAGCTTATATTAGCTTTATAACTCCCTAATGACCCCCTTGTCATGTGGTCATTATTAGTAAATTGTGGTTTATTATATGACAATGGCTAACTGTTATAATTTTTTTTTCTTATACTTGGTATAATAGTTAATTGATGTAATTTGTTACCGCTAGTCATAATATTTTTATATAATTGAATTGGTGAAAAGAAGAACAGTACAGTCCAATATTTTCATTTTGAGGTAATCAATGTTTAAGTATTGTTCTTTGACTAGTTTAAATCTACTTTATGGCAATAAATAATGAAAGAAAGATGGACTAATATTATTTTTGTATTACATAGAGAAATCAACATTAGTTAAATGAAATTAGGGGTTGTCCATTAATTACATCAACAAAATAGGGGGAGGGGGGTCTGAACTTTTTTGACAATTGTTGACAAGGAGGAAGGGGAAGGTCAATTAATGTTGATGTCTACAATTTTTTTTTTTTTTTTTTTTTTTTTTAAATTTCATTGCTTAAATTACAAAAAATTTGGGTGAGTTTGTAGTGTAGCTTTTTTGTATAGGAAGGGGGGTAATCAAAAATTGGCGTAATTTTATAGGGGGGTCTCTGGAAATTTGACAAATTGTTGACAAGGGGGAGGGGGAGGTATAAAAATATAAACAAAGTTGTTGTATCAACAAACTATTTTGGCAGTATGACACTTATGGCAAAAATGATTGGAAAATTTGATGGATGTGGAGATGTTGTGTTTTGCTGCAAAGGTTTAAGCTGGTTGGAGAGCTGCAAAAGATGGGTGATCTCTCTTTGATCATTCTATTATTCTTTTAAGGTAGTGCATTTGCCTATGAGCAACTTGGGGAGAGCCAAAAAAACCTTCACTGCAGATATTAAAAAGGCTCTATTATATCCATTTGTAGTTGATGGTTTCAAAGCCTAACAAATCTAGTTCAAAATTTGTTATTTTATAGAAATATAACTTATAAAACGAGTATATGACCTTTGATTTGATAACTTGTTCCTCTAATATGAATAACAATTTACTGGGTTATTTAAAATTTCTATATTTTGGTAGTAAGTAGTAAATCTAATTTTTTTGTATGATTCATTAATTAGATTGTCTGGTAAGTTTGTTTAAATAAAATCTCTTATAATGGTTTAATTTTGTATGCTTTGATATTTTCTTTTTATTATTACTTTGTTTAATAAATTTACTAAAATTTTTAGTTTTGTATTTTTTTAGTAGAAAAAAAAAAAAAATATATATATATATATATATATATATATATATATATATATATATATATATATATATATATATATATATATATATATATATATATATATATATATATATAATAAAAAATATATATTCCATTTTTACTCCTGCTTTTTAATCAATTTTATGTTTTAACCATTTTATTTTTTATTGCTATTCATATAAATCTTTTAATTTTTCCAATTTTCCAAATGAATGGCTATTGGCAAATGTCATTACATTATTTTATAATAAAGAGAAAGTTGAACTTGTATACCACTGCCCAGTGTCTTTAACATCTATTATGTACAAGTTTATGGAAAGTTTGATTAAAGATTGTCTAATATAATTCTTATATTACAAAAACTTATTAATTTAAACCAACATGGATTTGTTCCATCAAAATGTTGTACAACTAACCATCAAAATGTTGCACAACTGTTATAATTGTATGATTTTCTTACAAACTATTTAAATCTAAAGATGATATTATTTACTTTGATTTCACTAAAGTAAATAAAAACTTTACACAATACATATTACTGAAATAAAGCATTAAGAAAGAAATTTACTCTCCTGCTAGTTTATACAAATGTTTTTTATGCAAGAATATTATAAGGACTAGTGATATTCATAAGGCATTGTATAGATGTCATGCAGATGTCTGTGCCCGTTGGGTTGAAGAAAAGTGACTGTCAATGCTCTCAGCAAGCTTGCATTCAATTAAAATTAATGTCAATGCAAAAAGACGTTGTTTTGTCATTGTTGATAATTTTTGATCTTTAGTTTACTGAAACTCATCATAAACAGATGTAAAAGAAAGAATCAAGTTGATTTTGTAGAGTATAGACAAGTTAGGAAAACATGATGTCATCTATTCTCTATTAAGAATGGATGTATACCATTCATTTATAGTTAAGTCATCGCTGCTGAAGATATTGAAGCATACACATCTTTGAAAGAGGTCCCCCTCCTCCAAGAGACAATCTAATCATTCAATACAAAATCTACAAAAAATATGAAAAAATAAGTTCAATAAACCCATTAGAGACCAACTTCCTGTTAGGTATCTGCATTATATTACTAAACAGCTTAAATATGTTTACCAAGATACTTTTTTTTTTTTTTTACAAACAGAATTGTAAATACTTGAAGCTAACTAAATTTTTAAACAGTAGAAAAAGGAACTATTAACAAATTTTAAAAAATATTTGACAATATCTATTCTAATAAATATCAATTCAAAGTCTTTTTTAATGTAACTTAAAGCTGCGTTCTGTTTTTTTTTTTTTTTTTTTTATTATTCTTTTTTTTTTTTTTTTTTTTTTTTATAAAGCTATTCTTTTTTTTTTATAAAGCTTTTGCTATAATTTTATATTATTATGTAATTTTAAATTTTTTTTATAATCTTCTGTTACAAGTTATAGTGGGTTTAAAACATAAAAAAGACATTTCAATGTGTAAACTATTTTTCTAAAATGTAAACAGAAACTTTTGAAGCTTCTGCTAACATTTTATAAATACAATTGGTATATGCATAGTTTAAATTCTATTTTCTGAAATGGTATCTGTTTAAAATTTCAAATTAGTTTCTGGTTAGATTTCATCATAGAGAAAGTACATTATTTCAAATGTTGTGTTATAATGAGAAATTAAAACTCTTTCTTTGTTTTTCTGATTCATATATCATTATGGGGTTAATAGTAAAACTTAATGTTTCTGCTAGAAACTTTTAGTTTTTTTTTATCCTGCAGTCAAATAGGTGGTCTAGATTGTCAGCTTTGAATCTACTTTTAAACTTTAAGTTTTTTTGGTACAGTGATATTCAGTGACATGTAGAACTATTGCAAGTTATTTAGTAACAAGTTTTTTGACTTGTTTTGACTTTCTTTTTTTAAGTTAAAGCTTATTTGCTTGTTGTTCCATTTCAATTTGTGAGCTTTCATTGCGTGCACAGAGGTTACTAGGTATTAATTTTGTTGAGATAATCTATGATTTCATAGTAGTATACCTTACCAAAGAGATAGGAATACTACAATGAAATCAAAATGTGTGATTAAGGCAGTTTACTAAGCAGCTGGTAATATCTTATATACAATCTATTGTCTCACCATTGCCATGCACCTAACATTATTTAGAGATTTTGTTTCAAGTGTTTCAACAATCAACTTAGGTTTGATAAAAGTGTTTAATAGCTCTTGTGTCTTACTACCCAGTGAATTCTGTAAATGCCTTTAGAGGTTTTTGATGCAAAGTATCTTTTATTGATTTGGATCAATTTTTTTAGCAAATCATTTTTTCAAAGGGTTTTAAAGGAAAAGCTTTTTTTTACTTTGTCAATGATATTTTAGACTACAGAATGGCTGCAAACACTTATGATAATAAAATTCAGGGTATGTACCCTACAATAGATACAGGTTGTTCTTGAGAAATGGTATCTTGTTTTGTTACCCTAACTAGGCTAAAATGTTGACAGCCCTATTGAAACCCTATTAAAACTTTTTTTGGGAAAATTGATTATGAAATAGTTGCTTCACCAGTAATTCTTTACATGCCTACCAAAAGTTAGCAGTTTTAGTGCTCCTTGCACTTTTTCTGAATTTTTTTTTTGCCTAAAACATTTTTTTTGATGAAACATTGACAAACAATATCCTTGTTTTATGTAAAAAACAAAACAGAACACAACAACTGCAACAAACAAACAACTTCCAAATAGAAAGGGTACTTTGCTGTATGCTATCTACTTAAAGTCATCAAGCCATGCTAATTGGAAGGCTTTTTAAATTTCTTTTATTTTTTTAACTTACAATAAGATTAGCCTTTTGTAAACCCAAATCTTTATTACTTCTATAAATAAGTAAAGTCTTTGGATAATCTGATTCTTAATTCTGGTGCTCTTTATTTCAATAGTACTCCTCATTTTAGTTTCTCCACTTTGTTTTGTTCAACACATAAATGCTCTAAAATGTTTTTTGTTAATATCTTGATAAATAATTTGTTTTGGTAAGTTTGCTAACTCTAAACTTATTTTCTAAGGTTTAATAAAGATATGGATTAATGTTTAAGTATATTTTTTCAAATTTAAAAAGTTATTTTTCAAACAAACAAAATGTATACCTTTTTTAAAAAGAAACTGAAAATATTTTGGGTATAATTTGCTTAACTGAAAAAATTTAAATTTGCTAAACTGAAACTTGGATTTCTCTCAATGAGCTTCAAAATAAGTATATTTTCCATTTTTAAGATTTTGAAAGAGCTTTGTCCAAGAGATAATTTATTAAACGAGTTTGAGGAGTTCTGATTTATGTAAAGGAAAACATCATCATAAGGTGAGGAAAAATAAGGGAATTCCTGAATCAGAAACTCAAATGATTTTCCAAACATTATTTTCAATGTTCAAAACACAAGATTTTCAAGATCTACTTTTAAATACCAAATTATCTTCTTAAATTTTTATATTAAATTATTTATTCTAAAGTTAAATGCATTTTTCAATAAACTTATCAAATGATGTGTAACATTTTTTGATTTTATGCTACCCAGGCAATAACCAATGGGCTGGTACCTTGGTGCCCAGGGTACCAGTCCATTGGTTAACAGTCTTAATTCTAATGAATGTATAATATATACATATTTGTACCTGAAAGTTTTGAAATTTTATTTTATCTGGAATGTTTGGTGCTTTGTCCTCTAGAATATAAATATGTGGTACAATTTTGCAATCTTTGAAGTTTAAAGAAGCTATAGTGTTCCCTTAAGAATTTTTGATTTTTTTTTTTTTTTTTTAATCTGTTGCTTATTAATGAAACATAACTGACATAAGCTTTTAAATATAATAAGTAAACATAAACAAATTTCAGTAATTGTGCAATTATAAACATTCTTTAAAGTTGATTTAAATCATGAATTGATGATGTTTAATATAATATTTAAAATAATAATTTTTTTAAAAAATTGTATTTGAATCTTAATTTTAAAATAAAATAACTAAATATTTTTGTGTATTTATTTAAATAATACATTTGCTGCTAGACTATTGTTACATGACTTTTTATTTTCATATCTGGAAGTTTAGTGAACTTTATTTACATGCAAAACTTTGTTTGCAATCATTCAAGATAAAAGTTTAAGTTAAAAATCTGTTAATAATTGTGTCAAAAAGTGTTAAAAGTAATTTAATTTTATAGAAGTATATTAGGGTAGTACACTTCACTACTACAATTGTGTTTTTATATGTCTAATTTCCTTGGTATTTTGGGTAGATCTACAAGAAGTCTGGTTTATAGGCTTTTCTTCTAAAACAATATCAGGGGCTTGTCTATCATTAAGTATAGGTGTCACACAAAGTTTTGTTCATTTTCATAAGATCAAGAAACTGATGATTCATGGGATGCACAACAAGTCTCTGATCAAGTTTGGCTAGTCTGATTGAAATCAAGACTTCAATAGTAAAACAAAAGCAGTATATGAAGATAAAAGATTTAAATGCTGGTCAAGTTTGATGATACATTTCAAGACAAATAATTCAATCGTCTAATTATATCTTTAAAAAGTACAAAAAACTAAAATGATTTCTTCAACATCAGTCATGCTAATTCTCGTATTATGATACTGAATATTCAAAACAGAGAGTTTTTAAAATTACAAAAAGAATGACAGGAAGATATTTGGTCTGGGGATAAGAAACTTGCTATTAAAGAAAACAGAACTGAATTTTGTTGTAAAATAGTCAATAAGCATCTTCAAACTTAATATTCTTAATGGGAGCATGAAGTTCTAAAATATATGCACATTTATTTGCACTAATGGGAGCATAAAATTTTAAAATATGCGCACTTCTTAATAATGAATATGGCACATGTTTTCATTGAAATTTATTGCAAATTGATTAGTTGTAATTAAATTAGCAAATATAATTAATAATAATAAGTTAGCTGTTAGTTTTATTTAATAATTTAATAGCTAAACATTTTTTATTTTTTAATATTAATAATATTTAATAATCAGTAACACTTAATTTTAGACAACTACTTAAAATTAAATTGATGAAAGACATTTTCTGACTTTTGAATGTGGATTTTAATTATCTTTTTAAATACACTTTCTTTCTTTTTTTAAAATTTGAACTTAATTTTTGTAAAAAAATAAGTTGAAAAATAAAAGCTGAAGAAGGAATTGTAAAAACATTAATGATAAAGTAAAAATATTTTCAATAATTTTCAATGTTCGTTAAAAAATGACTGTGCACCAGCCATTTACCATATATTCCTCATTTAAAAATAAAATATAATTAATCAATGATTATTTGTACTTTATAATTAATGTAGTTGTATTTATTTGAATATAAATAATGATATATAATTAGGTATTCTTATTGTATTACAGGTAAGATCAAAAAAAGGAAAATGACTGGAAGTTCTAAATCTGTAAAGAAAGCCATAGAAGAAGCTCAAAACAAACAGTTTGAAGAATTAGACTTGCAAGATAAAGGAATATCTACATTAGTTGACTTTCCACAATTGAGTAGGAAATTTTGTTATAAAAACTTTTAAATAAAAAAATTTTGTTATATAAAATTGGCCTTTGAAAACAATGGAAACTATAACTTAATTTTTTTTTCTTTTTATTTATTTATATTATTATTGTTTATTTTACTTTTTACTCATATTTTTGTACTTTTTTATTTCATTTTATTTGTTGAAACAATTAAGACAATTGTTGCTAAAAAAAATAACAATAAAGTTTGTCATTTGTCAGAAGATATTAAAGATTGCATCATAAAGAAATATGAATAGGTATAAGATAACTTAATGAACATGCAACATATGACCATACATGTAATATTTTGTTTTGACAATTTAGCCATGGTACTTTGCATTTGTTATTAGTTTACACGTTTTAATATATATCAAGCCTTCTCGGAAAAGACGTGTGGTTGCACCCTCTTGATGGTCACATCAGCTTTTGGAATAAGGAAAAATAAGGTTATGTTATGTTAATGACTCAAAAACCTTGCTTATCATAGGAAGAAGATGGGGCGGTAGTTTGACTATTCAGATCGCTCTATAGAATTTTTGAAAATAGGGATAACAGATGTCGATTTCCATCAGACTGGAAAACTCTAATAATATTTAATAGATCATGAACTCCAGATTCATATAAAAAAGTACAAACCAATGATATAAAAAAATCCAGAAAATGATTGAATAAATTATACTGAGACAGTAAAATAGTATGCTGTCTAACATTTGCACTTTAAATAAAACATCTCAGCTATCTATCACTTAGAAAAATTATTTGCTTTTAACTCTTTGAAAAGTTTATGAATAAATTTTACAAAGCACTTTATTATCTTAATATCAAAGCACTTTATTATCTTAAATATTAAAGTTAGATTTTCCTCAAATACTTCTTACATCTTCTTGATTCTTTTATTTACTTCTTCAGCTCTCGGAATTAGGGACAGTATTCAATAATTTGACCTAACTGCTGACCAAAAAGGTATCTGAGGTTGGCGATTTTTTGTTGAACTTGTTTCTATGTTGTCATATTTGAACTTTTTTGTTAAAAATACAACCATATATAGTATAAGGTCAGCAATTTATTTTTTTCAAGGGCTGCTCCTTATATTCAAGTTTATATGTTTTAAAACATGAAACATAAATAATTTTTATATTTTAGTGCAATTACGGGACTTAACTATTCTTACATTGAGTCACAACAGATTACAAAGTAAGTCATTCAGAATAAACTTTAAAATCTCTTTGGTTCCAATTCAATAGAACATAAAATCAAGCTTTTAATTTTTCTATATATTTTTTTAGAAATTCCAGATGCTATATCTAACTTAACAAGCTTAGAGAATTTAAACTTGTTTAATAATGAATTAGAGGTGATTAGTAATTATTTAATGGTCAAAAATTAATTTAAATATTTATAAAATAGTAGTAATAATAAAAAATATTTTTAAATTTAAGATGTTACCAACAACTCTTTGTAACTTACCGAAGTTGAAGTTTTTGAACTGTGGGTATGATAGCAATTTTGTGTGTTGCAATTTGTGTTTGCTTTTAAAATATTTGTAAATACTATGTAAATGTGGAAATACTTGTGTTAGCTGTGTAAATGTAATCATGAAGAAAATAAGATAATTGTGAAGGAAAGAAATGTATGAAAATTAAATAAATGAAGAAATAAGAAAATTATGTTTTAATTTTATGACAATATAATAATATTGCTTTTTGTTTAATTTTTTTTTAATAGATCTTCATTTTTATTATATATTTTTTTATTTATTTTTTTTATTTAGTATTAACAAACTAAAAGAACTGCCAAAAGGTTTTGGAGCATGTCCACAGTTAGAAGTACTTGACCTTACTTATAATGAGTTAAATGATAATTCTTTTCCTGGAAACTTTTTTTACCTTGGTACCGATATTTCATGTTTTAATAAATTTGTTCAATTATTCTAGTTTATTGTATTTATTTTTGTTGCATCTATTTTTGTTATACATAGTTAGAAATTGCTCACATTCGATTTTTAATTTAGTTTAAAGTTACTGACGAAATTAAAGTAAAACTTAAATGGTTTACAAATACAAATATACCAAAACTTTGCATAGTTTTGGTATATTTGTTTGTTTTACAAAAACAAATTTGTTTGGTTTACAAATACAAATATACTAAAACTTTGCATTGTTTTGGTATATTTCAGAATTTTTATTATGAAAAATTGCATTCAAAAAACTAGTTAAATCTTATTGGAAGGTCAATTTTTTTAGCTCCATTACGTGCACTATATTTGGGAGATAATGAGTTTGAAGTACTACCGCCAGCTATAAAGAATCTGACTAATTTGCAAGTGGTAAGTGTCAAGTAAGCGTAACTTTATCAATGTAAGTGTCAAGTAAGCGTAACTTTATCAATGTAAGTGTCAAGTAAGCGTAACTTTATCAATGTAATAATTTTTTTATTTTTGAATGCTTTTTTTTTTTTAAGCTAGTTGTTCGAGACAATGACTTGATCAGTATTCCAAAAGAAATGGGTGAATTGACAAAGCTCAAGGAGCTTCATATCCAAAATAATCGCTTACAAGTGTTGCCTGTAGAAATAGGTAAAAAAAAATTTTATTAGAAAAATAATATCATCATACAAGAAAATTTACATGTCAGATTCACAATGTTTTATTTTTATTTTATAAATATTTTAAACAATGTTTTATCTTTATTTATTATGAGTTATCTGAGTTTATGGATGAATGTCAAATATCTGCTTTTATAGAATGTAGAATATATATTTTATAGACTAAAAGCCGTAGTTAGCACTTTAGTTTATTTTGTGTTTTATGGTTACATAATAGAACTTGGTTTAACTTTCTGGTAATTAACTATGGTTACATAATAGAACTAAGTTAAATATTTTAATTTTTGGATTGGTTCTCAGACTACTTTGATAATAAAGTTTCACAACATTTTTTTTTTTAAATTAAACATCCAAAATAATGAAAACTGTTTTAAATTCTTACTCATTCTCATTTCAAGCTTTTTTTTTGTATAAATTTTTAACTGCATTTTTCATAATCTTCTCTAATTAATTACCATTAGTTTTTTTCTTCAAATTTAATTATTTTTGGAAAGAATAATTTTTAAATAATTTGTGTAATAGTACTTGCTTTAATGTTGTTGTTTTTTTAATTGCAAAAATTGTGTCTTTGACTAATTAAAAAAGTAGTAGTGCTAGCATTGTTTGATATGATTGTTGGTGGTTTCTTCTGAATTGAATGTGAAAAAAGAGTGTTAGGGGGCATTTTAGTAGCAGAAAAATTAATAAATAGTTAAGATAAGTCAAATGAATGAGAGATACATGGTATTTAGATTAGAGTGTTACTGCTTAATATAGTATAATGATAAAGGAACAACAGATGCAATATTTATTGTAAAACAGTTTAAAGAAAGATTTAAAAAAAAAGAATGAAGGTCAAAAGGGTGAATATTGCAGACCTTAAAGTTTTTGACAGAGTTTCAGGAGTAATAGTGTGATAGGGCTTGTGGCATTTTAGCAGTGTTTTGGCATGTTGGTAGTGTTTGAAAAATGGCTGGTAACAGGTATCATAACTATGTATGAAAATGTCACAACAGCCATCAAAAGATAAAGAGCGCAATAGTTTGAAAGTAATTGTTGTACATTAGTGCTCAGACCTTTGCTTTTTATTACTGTTTTGCAAGCTCTTTAAAATTTAGTGTTAGTTTACCATGGTAACTGTTCTATGCAGGTGATTTTTTTTGATTGCAAAGACAGAAAAATTAATACTAAGATTTTAGTATTGGAAAGATTGAAGTGATGCATAAACATGAGTTAGACAAAGTGTCTGCATTGTAAAGTCATGAAATAATAATTAGAAAATACTGGAAAGTGACTATGTGAGTGCATAAGAAAGGTGTTAGACCAAACTGTATTGTTTGCAAAATATGAATCAACAAGATATGTGGTGGTATCTAACTAACATATGAATCAACAAGATATGTGGTGGTATCTAACTAACAAGGTGCTACTGATATTTTTTATACAGAGAAGTGAAAGATTGAAATAAATATTGGTTGAAAGATGTATGAAGTATGTTGGTAATTTTTATTGTCTCCAAAAAGATGCTTGTAATAATATTTCTGTGACATGTATCCAGTTAAATCCATTTGGGTTTAACTTGGTTCCTTTTCCCACATGTTTTTGTATGGCATAAATTTTGGTAATCTTTCAGACTGTGGTTCTGGTTAAATGTTACTAGTTACATTGTACTGGATTGGGAATAAGTATGTTTGGTTTTTTTCAAAGAGCTTTTTTTAAACAAAAAATAATAATTATAACAATAAATTAATCAATTATGTATTTGCCAATACTGTTTACAACCTCCTTCCACCTCTCGATCAATTTGTTGATGCCGTTCCGCAAAAAATTGTCTGGTCTGGTGTCGAAGAAGTTTGTCCAGTTTTTGACGACCTCTTCGCTCTCGAAGTTAGCACCCCTCATTTGATTTGAAAAGGAGCAGAAAAGGTGATAATCTGTCGGCGCAAAGTCCTGAGAGTACGGTGTTGAAGAACCTCTCATTTGAGCTCTTATAGTGAGGTTTTGACAACTTGTGCAACATGGGGTCGGGCGTTGTCATGGAGCAAGATGACTTGGTCTTGTCGGTCAGGGTCTTTTCAGTCACATAGCCTCATTTACGCGGCGTAGTTGGGCAATGTAGAGCTCATTGTTGACCATTGCATTCCATTCAAGCATTTCTCAGTGTATCATGTTTTCCCAGTCCCACCAAACGCCTTTTTTGAACTTCACAATCCATTTCTGTGCTGAGTGCTCACCTATAACACCTCCATACACGTTGCATATGTCACAAGCGGCTTCAGCTGCTTTTTGACCACAATGAAAAGCAAAGAAAATGCTGATTTTTGCTACCCGGGTATTCCGTTTCTAAGGGTGGAAAATAGGAAAAACTAAAAATATTCTTAAAAACAAATAACACAGTTTTGTAGAGCAGAAAAGGCACTGTCTAATGAATACAAACACTTTGCTCAACAACAAACAAATCCATTATCCAATAATCCTCTTTGAAAAAACCAAACAAATTTATTCCCTAACCCAATATTTTTATTATTTAAGATAGTTCCAACTATCACAATATTGTGATACTTGTTGTGATAACTGATTATCAATAACTTTGTTAGATGACTCTTGTACCTAATAATTGGTTTTTGCTTATCTGGGAATAAATGTTCTCGTTTTTTATTATAAGTAATAATATATTACTTCATTTTACATACCTTGCAGAGGAAAGAAAAAATGAGTGAATAATCAAAATGTTTCACAAAGGAGAGAATTAATAGAATAATATATTATAGTATATAATACTATATTATATTAGAATAATATATTATATTAGAATAGTAATATTATATAATAAAATAGAAGAATGATATATTATATTAGAATAATATGTTTGTTGTTGTTGGTTAATAAATGTGCTGATTTTTTTTATGGTTTAAAATAAAATAAAATTTTTTTTTGTTTATTGACAGATATAATTGACTTTTTTCAAACAGATGTAAAAAAAAAATTGTTAGTTATAAATTTGATTTTAAAAAATTACTTAATATAGAATTATTTAGCAGATTTTTTATAAAAAGCTGTGCCAACAATTTTGAGTTTTTTGTTTGAATCTTAATTTTTTCTTATACAGAATTTCCTTTTACAGAATGACTTATACAGTCCATTATTATTAATTACTAAGATATTTAGACAACAATATATTTTTGTACTGTGATTAAAACAGTGTGGCAATCAATAACTTTTTTTTTTAAGGCAGCTTAGACTTGATCAATCCTAAACATGTGTTCCGTGCCGACAATAACCCTTGGATTCAAGAAATAGCTGATCAACTGGTGTTGGGTACATCACATGTCTTAAATTACTTAAAATCTGATGGATACAAACGGTAATAATATTTTTGATACAGATTTTCGTTAATCATGCTTTTCCTTTACATTATCAAAAAGGATAGACCATTTTTTATAGCAAAAAAAAAAGTAGTCAATTTGTTGTCTTTTACATTGAACAGGAAAGTAAAAAAATATTTAGATGAGCTTTAGAGGTTCGATGATATTTTTGATGTACTTTAAATATTAGTGGATTTTTTTTTCTCTTTATCAAAAGTGTAACAATCTAGAGTATCAAAAGAAATAATGTATGACAGAATAGATAGGGTAAAAGATTTCTTCTTTACTGTATTCCGCTCTTTGAAATTTTGTTTTCTTATAACTTTTTACTCGTATACTCTTTTCAAATGAAATATGCAGCAAAATGTGCAGTAAAGGAAATATTATATGTGTTACTATCCCATTTTTATTGTCCCTTATTGTTTTTGCTTAAAAATAAAGTTACTTAACCAATATATTTTTTACAGTATGAAATCTGTTTTTTGTTGTAAAAAAATTTATTTTTTGCAGTATTTTAAAAAAATTCGAATTTCAGTATTTTAAAAAAATTCGAATTTCAGTATTTTAAAAAAAGTTCGAATTTCATTTCTTAAAACAACTAAAAACATACATATTAAATTTTTTTTAGCTGGCGATTTATGCTTCTTTTTAGCAACACGTTTCAGATGACTTAGATCTTTTTTATGCTTTTTCCATTTTTTTTTTTTTTTTTTTTTTTTAATCTTTTACATTTTTTTTTTTTCTATTCTTCATCCTCTTTTTTTATACATTTTCAAAACTTCGTTACTCGTAAAGATTCCATAATTAATTTTCTTTTTGTTTTGCGTTTAATTGGTTCTGAAAGTTTGAGCACATTCTGAATTAAAGTTGAAGAAACTGGAACTGTCATTTCATTATAAAATGCTGATGAAAGTATATCAAGCTGCTGCTTCATAACTAAAGAATTCAGAACACAGTAACCAGGGGTGTAGCTCAAAAGGTTATCTAATGGCTCTACATTTTCCTGTATTTTTGATACGTAATGAAGAATAGCTCTTGCCTTATCAATTAGTACACAAGAAGATTCTACATGAAAAAATCAACGAAAAAATATTTAATCAAAAAACTAAATTATTTTATATTATAGGAGCTATTGGTTCATTGCCGATAATGTTTTTAATAGGTGAAACGGCGTTTGAAAAAAAAGGAATTTCAAAACATTTAAGAGCGCATCTAAATTGGATGTAGATTCAGAATCATTATCTACTCCAATACACCACTCAAGATAAGCATTCTTAATATTTAGTGGAAAAATTCCTGTACCAAAGAAACCATTAACTATTTTTGATTTTATAAAAATTCGTCAGTTTTAAAATCTTTATAAACTCAATCTCATCAACCTACTTGTAACTATTTTTTCTTTTCCAACTATTAACTTCCTTTTTCCATCCTAATTTGGCTGGCCCAAAAATTGATGTATCACACATTTGAAGAATGTGAGTGCAATTTGGAGGAAAATACACTATCTGAATTCCCCGATACTTGCACCATTTTAATAAATAAAAAATTAATGTGACTTAGATGATTGTCTAAGAATATAAAAACAGGGCGTGCAACATCTTTCAATTCGTCATCATTTCTTCGAATGTAATCTTTAAAGGAGCGTTGGTTTTGCCATCCAGATTCAGTTTGAGTAAACAAAAAATTGGCATTGACAGAAGCATATGCAAGATCACCATTCCGAGTGAACTTTTCTTTCACAATAACCTGGGTTTTTAACATTAGCTCCGAAGCAATAGCAGATAGTAATGTTTTCTATAGGCCTTGATGAATTAGCTTAATAAACTGTTTTTGCACCTTTCCTTGAGAGAACTCTTGGATTTAATTCAAAATTTGTCTCATTGATATTATAAAAAGCATGTGAACAATCAAGGACATAAAGTAAACCATTCTGTTTTAAAAAATTAGAAAAATAGTCAAAAATTCTTGTAATTCTGCTGACTGGAACCTTTTGCTGCCACTTTACTAATAGATTCAGGGGTGCGAAGAACTATTCCAGGATTTCTTAAAAGGAATGATCTTACCAATATTCCGTTGAAAGTCTATTTTTGAACTGCGGAGTATCTAAAGATTTTGAAGTTTCCGCACGTCTGAAGCAACCTCAATTAAATCATCCTTTGTTTTAGCCTAAAACAAAAGATTCTAAAACTTTTAGGATCGCCCAAATTAATTGCAAAAAATAAATTTTTTTTACCGCAAAAAACGTATTCATTCGTATATCTGTTTGTGTGATTTGAAAATCATACACAAATTGCGGTATTGGTATTGAAAATCGCGGTATTTCTTGATATCTGCAGGGGTAAGCAAAGCGTTTTGAAAAAATACAAAAAGCTTGAAATAGTGGTACCATTGTAAAGTACTTGTTTTCACGTGAATATGAAAAATATTGATCAGTTCGTAAAAAATTTGATAAAAAACAAAATTTACTTTTTGGCTTCATCCCCTGATATGCCCTTTAAATTATATATCTAATAAGGCATTATATATCTGTGATAAGGCAAAGTTAAGCTTTTAAATTTATTAACATCGTAAAGTAATAGCTCTTCATTGTTTATTATCTTATCAGATTAAAAAATAATAAATAATAACTAAGAAGTAAGTAATAACTCATTACGAACCTCGGATAACTATTTAAAAAATTATTTTAAACTTTGCTTTTTTTTGTGATGTCGCCCCGAATGAAATTTTTACTTTAAGAACTATACAAAAACGTTTCATTTCGTGACGTTTTCATAGTAACATTCGTAACGATATTTTACTTACGATACAGTTACGATACTTTACTTACGTACGATACGATACGATATTTTACTTACGTACAGTTACGATAATCACGACTTGAAAGATTATAACTTTTACGTTCTCGTTGCAGTTGGCGTTTTGACTTCGTAAATTCACTATTATCGCAGTGAAACCGCCATCGCAAAACGTACTTTTATGGTGTTGTATTTTCAATGCCTCCTCACTTTTCTGTTATACTCATTAACTTCTGTTTTTATGGTAGTGTGACCTTTCTACTGGAAGTTACCTCTACAAAGTTTTCAAATGCTTTATAATATATAAATGCCTAATATATACTAAATAATAAAAAATAATAATTAACATATATTAAATATGTTGTTAAATTTTTTTTTTGTTTTTTTTTTACATAAAACATTAAAATTACCATATGAATTTTATTTTATTGCGTATGTGCGTTAGAAAGCGTTTTTAATTTTTTTTTATTTTTATTTTGTTTATTGACATCAATTTTTATATGATAACTAAAACGTTTTTCTTTGTTTTAACATTAGCCGTTATCAGGAACATCTTGATCAAAAACGTCCTCCTCCACCGAAAAAGGAGCGAGCCAAAACTTTGAAAAAAAAGAAGTAAACAATATAAAATGATTGTAAAATGGAAACAGCAAAAAAAATTTGATGGTTTGTCTTCAACGGAAAATTGTTTTAAGATTTTAAGATCAGTTTTTTTTAGTCGTTTAAGTATTGTTCGTCATTAAAGTTTTCTAAGCGAATAAATATTTTCTCATATTTTTCTCTAATGAAATTTTTCTCTAATGAAAGAGCGCTAATAATTCGACAAACGAAATAGTTAAATGCTAAAATATTCAAATGTTTTTTGTATGTAGCACAATTTTTATAAGAAATACAAACGTTTATTGTATACTTTTATTTAAAATAATACATTTTTTACATACTATATATACATATTTATTCATAATTGCATTCTCCCAGAAGACTTCAGATAACTGACAGATAACTAAATGAGCCTCTATAAATAATAAACCTAATGTGGTTTTTTTGAATAAATTGCTTTAAGTGTAAACGTAGTCTGTTGAACGATAAACTGAACAGCACGCCGGGTGACAGTTATATGTGCATAAAATTTCACATTCTTGCGGACATGAATGTGAAGTATCAGTTGGTGGGGCTGGTTTTCCTGGATATCCTCGTGCGCCCGGTATTCCAGCAGGGCCTATTTCTCCACGTGGTCCAACCGGTCCAGGCACTCCAGGTGCCCCTGGGTAACCATTTATCCCAGGTGGTCCAACAGGTGCTCCCGGATAACCTGGTAAACCTATAATTCCTGGAGGGCCTTGAGGCCCAGGAGGTCCTGGTGGTCCCTCAGGTCCTTGAGGTCCAGGTAATCCCTGAATTCCTGGTGCTCCTTGTGGGGGCAGTGGATAATAATAACTTACTATTGGTGGTGGGTTCGGCTGACAACAATAAGATGGGCAATTTGGATCACATTGAAATAAACAAGCGTTGCAATCTGAATCGCGTTTCCAGATTTTTCCTAATACTAGAACAAAAACAAAATCAAAGCTAAAAAAAAACTAGCCTAATAATACCGGTTATTTCGAAACAATTTCTTTTTTTATTTACAAAATTAAGTACTTACCAGACAAGTTTACATTTAAAATTGGCAACATAAACCAGAAAAGTACCACTTTCATCATATTTTGTATAAATTTGTGTCAGGCTTTCTCTTGTGATTCAGTTTAAAATGTTAAATATCCATTAGCAAGTTTTATATTGTTTTTTAAATGTACCTAGCTTCTCAAAGAAGTGTTCTTACATTATTTTGAAACGTTAAAATCTGCTTCAAAAATGTATTATTGCGACTTGACAAAGATCTCCTCTGCGCACCGATCGTTAATAAAGTTTGGTATTTTTCACAAGAAGTTCGACAAAGATGCCTGTTTCGAAACAATAGCTCAACGTCAAAGATCATTTTAATGCTCAACAGCAAAACAGGGGGAGTGTTTACTGAAAAATTAGGATGAACGTTTTTAACTAACAACAAAACTATCAATTTAAATAGAATTTCTTTAAGAAACTCTTTTTTGTTTAAGAAAGTTTAAATAATTTTGCTATTTAACTCATATAATTTAGCTAATAATTAAAAGAAAAGTTAACGAATATAACAATTCTTGCTCATTGTACAGAAGTGGGTGCATTTCTTTGTCTAAAAATTTCGGTAAAAACAAAAATATATTAGTTTTTTCTGATAAATATTTTAGCAGTTTTTGACGAATGTTCAACTCGTAAGCTTTCAGAATTTAAGGATGGTTTGTTTAATTCACTTTGTATATTCCGTTTAATTCGTTTGAGCTTTGTATATTCCGTTTAATTCGTTTAAGCTTCGTATATTTCGTTTAAGCTTTGCATATTCCGTTTAATTCGTTTACGCTTTGTATATTTCGTTTAATTCGTTTAAGCTCTGTATAAGTTTAACTTAGACTGCGTTTGAGTTTAACTTGATAAGTTGAGCTTGTTCTTGATTAGCATTTCTTTTTTTTTTCTTCTTCGAAAAACATCTATTTAAACGGCTTTCTTGCGACCACTTCTTAATAGTTGTACACATTTCTCAAAATCTGATTTCTTAACTAATATTTTTTTAATTGATGTGGTACCTTCTTTATAGTGTTGCATAAACAAATCTCTATTCTTTTCAATGCTCGAAGAATCATCAAAGTCAGATAGGTCATTAACATTAGCAATATGAGGCGAAACCTCATTTCTCAACGGTTTTGACGCAGGTGCTGACAAGCTTTTATCTGCTATAATGTCACAATTTCTGATAATGTTTTGATTCAACTGCAGATCCCTGGATGGCTCACGATTTGCTAAGCTATTTTGGCTTTTTGATTCGCAATTAAATATATGAGCATCAGGTGTATCAAAGTTTTCTTTCAATACTAGAGTATGTTCCTAAATTTCAAAAAAATTAATTTTTAATAAAAAGAAGTACTAATAAATAAGCAAATAAACAATAAAAAAATAACTTTTTATGGTATATATATATATATATATATATATATATATATATATATATATATATATATATATATATATTTATATATCTGTGTATGTATGTATGTATGTATGTATGTATGTATGTATGTATGTATGTATGTATTTAAAACTGATCCTACTATTTGGCGACGCCGTACTTCTTGTTTTTTAATCTTAATGTTATTTGAGTTGTTTTTACCATCAGCGTGGATGGTCTTTTTATGCTGGCAAATATACTCTTCTCTTAAATTGGAGGTAGATAATTTATTATGTTTATCAAAAGATATTTTTTCTTGTGTTTTTATTTCTTTTTCTTGAGCATGTAAGTTTGCATTAGAATTTGTTATGAATTCGTTGTTAATAAAAGATGGAGTTCTGTCATCTTTTAAATTTCTTTTTTGTCTTGAATTAATTGTTTCTCTTAGAGAATCGGAAATAGAAATGTCGGATACTTTTGAGTCATTTTCGAAGGTATGACGTCTGATTGTTACTTCAGTTTGACTATCGGTTTCCACAAATCTTGTTTTGTTGTATGATTCGTTATGTTGGATTAAACCGCTTATATATTTTTTAGATGTTTCAATTTGCTCTTTCAAGAATTCCTCTAGAACTTGGATGGTGCTGTTACAACTAATGTTTGGCGAAAAAGCCGTAGTATTTGGCACTATTTTTAAAAAGACTATCAAATTATCGAATAATAAGTTCGACTTTATTTTTTCGTTGCAAAGCTCGAAAGTTATTTTGTTGAGTTTACTCAAAAGCTTTTTATTTTCTTCGTTAACAGTATCGATGCAAAACTGAAGTTGTGCTACTTTCATACGCATGTTACTAACATCGCAACTTCTTTCTTTTAATTCTTCTTCGATGGTTCTAACGATACATTTTGTCCGATTTATCTTTAATTCAGCAGCTTTAATTAGCTGCTGGCAATCAATATTAAAATTTTTATTTTGTAAACATTTTTCGTTAAGTTCTTTTATACGCTTTTGTTTTCTACTGATTTCGATATCTTTTGATAGTAATTCGGATTCTAAAAGCTCTTCTCTCTTTTGAAAGTCTTCGCAAGACTTTTTGAGGCTCTCAATTTCTATTGACATATTTTCCATTTCCAGTTTTAGTTTTTCCTCATTCTTTTCAACTAAATGTTCTGCCAAATTTATAATATCAATCTTTTTTGGTTGTTTTTTCCGAAAAAATGCAGGAAAACTCTTTTTCTTGGTTTTCACTTTAGAAGTAACTATACTGTTTTCCATTTCATTTTCGTATTCGATTTCTTTTTCAATCCTCATTAAACTCATTTTTGCTTTTAATGAACCGATTTCTCGTATCTGTGAGATTTCTGCATCATGAATGTATTTGTTTAAAGTTTCATTAGTGTTCTGAATATTTTGATTTTCTTTTATTAGACTATCAATTTGAATTATGTAGTTTTTATTATTTGACTCCAATGTATGTAATTTTAAATCAATCTCTTTTAAATTTTTCTTATACCTATCAGCATCGTTTTTTCTTCTTTGCTCAAACTCAAACGACAGTTCATTGCACAATTTAATTAATGATGAAATTCCATTAACTAACTTTCTTTCGTCTGTATACACCTCAACAAGCCGTTTTAATTCGAGTATTAAAAGATCAAATTTAGTAGAAAATTTATTTTCTTCATTTATGTTTCTGCTTTCAGAATCTTCTTCAAAAACAGCGCCAATTTTTTGTATATCATCTTGAGATGTCTCACTTCTAGGTGTTAACATGGTTGTTGTAATAGTTGTTAAACCAGAGCTACTATCGCTATCTTCCTTCTCATCCTCGTCTCAGCGATCCATAGCAGATATGTATATATATAGAAAAAGTCAGAATCAGAATGAAAATTTTAGCTTACATTTTGTTTTTATTTTGCGCAGCCTTTTTAATTAACGTTTAAAAAAGAAACCATTGTACTGCTATTTAAAAGAAGACGCAATCACTTAAAGTTGTAAAGAAATGACTATAAGTCTGATATGACGTATGTATGCATATGTGTATATATATATATATATATATATATATATATATATATATATATATATATATATATATATATATATATATATATATATATATATATATATATATATATATACATATACATATATGCCTACATACGTTTATTTTTTTGTAATTTATAGTTGACAAGATTGCTCTATAATCTGCTAATTTAAGTCGACCGATACTTATCCTTCAAAAATATATATTATTTTAAATATATATCGTTAAAATAAATAATGAATACATAACTCCAAACAAACAGCAAACAATAATAACATAAATAAACTAAAAAAAGTACAAAGATGTTACTTCAGTTTATTTATATCTTTAAAAAAAATCATGCATAGTTTGCATGGGAATTGTTTTAGTATCCAGCTTTTTAATTTCAATTTGAATTCCTTTTTTATCTGTATATTATATATGTATATTTGAATAAATTTTTATATGTATATTTGAATAAATTTTCAAATAATCTTTAAAAGATAGTTTGTTATTGAGTTTTATTCCGAGCAGTTAAACATTTTCGAATGTTTTAATTTTATATTAAGAATAACTTTTAAGTTACGTTGTTTGCTAATAATAAGGTGATGTTTTACAGAATTTACTTTAGTTTTATTAGTTTATTTCGCTGTTAAAAATATTCACAAAGTACAACAATATAAAAATATTGACAAAGTACAACAATATAAAAAGTACAATTGGCTGGAGCAAAAAGAAGGCATAAAATAGCTTTATCACCGAGCCCCAATAGTAACGCAAATAAATATCCGTAATATATAATAATCCGTAATATATAAGCAACAGCATTTTAAAAAAGACAATTTTAAAATGTTAAGGTGATACATAATCATAAAAAATAAAATTGGAAATAAGACAATGCACAACAATTTTTTAATTTTTTTTTCATTTAAAATAAATTATTTAGAAATAATTAAAAAAGTAGTTAATCAAGTATTTTTGCCTCGATTATTACTGAAGAATTGATATTTTGATATATTCTAAACAAAATATTTAAAAAACCTATATAGTTAAAGACTTGAAAATTTCACCAGTTCTTTATTGTATTATAATGCAGGAGTTGAACTAAAACTAAGTCATAATACAAAGTAGTTCAGAAGATATTGACATTTTTTACTTGTTGATTATATTTTGTAGAGTTAGGATTTATAAAAAGCGCTATAAGATGACAAGTTTTGTGTATAAAATAATAGTTTTAGTTCAACTCCTGCCATTAAAGCTTAAGAATATACAGGAAAAATTTCAACCTGAAAACTTATCCTGATCATGAAATATCACGTTTTAAAGTTAACAAAATGGGTAAAAATTAAATACTGAGAAAATTGCAAAAATAAAGATAAACTGAGAAAAAATATTATGATTTACTTAATATGACCCTGCTAAATAAGCAGGTATCTCTTCATTTTCTTTTTCTTTATCTAGAAATCCTTTTCTAATGGCTCTTAATTTTCTTCTTGCTTTTACGCCTTTGATTGATGACTTTCTATGAACATTTCTTATGCGCTCTATATCACTTTTTTTAAATGCATTATGCATAAACTGTGAAACTGGCAGTCCAAGCATTTGCATTATTAGGCTTAAACCAGATTTACCATCATTAAATTCAATGATTGCTGAGCAAATAATTTTATAATAAATTTTTTCCAGATCATACTGTTTAAGCATTTGTTTCTATTTTGAGTTTGGCCATACAAACATTTTAACAATAGCGATTCTGCTGATAAATTATGCCAAACTCACTTAACAAATTTTTAATTGTAATTGGGAGGCTTAAGTTTTTCTTGTATGTTCTATTACCTGTTAATTTGTCAGCCTGCCATAAACACCAGGTATCTTTGGTACGTGGACAAAACTGATGCCTATTATTTTTATACAAAATGTTTGTATTATGAAACCTATATAGATTTTTTCATTAAATAAATATCACCAATATTCTGCCTTACAACCCTACCAAAGTATTTTGAATTGATAGCTTTATCAGTAAGTCTACCTATTCCTGAGACACCTCTTCCATCAGATAACTTTTTACTTTTATAAGTTAGACGAATATTTCTGCAATGAGTACCCACGTTTTTGAATGTGTCCAATACATTCTAGCTTAGTAATTGGAATCTCTCCATAAGGTTTAGAATCTCTTAGGTTTAGATAACTTTACTTGATTAAACGAACTAGTATCGCTATCACCAATGTATTCATTATATATAAGATTAATTTCAGGAGTGGAACGAGAAAACATTTTAACAGCCCCTATAGCTTCCATGGATCCAGAACTACCTGTATGATTTGACTGGCAAACATGATTAAGTTTCCAGTCCACATATTGAGAAGATTGTTTCTTATACTTCCACATAGAACAACCATGACAACTTTTAGATAAGACATCATAGTCTAAACACATTCCATTTTGCGAGCTGTGTCCACTCTGCTGCCACGAATTATCAACGGAAACTGTACAATTCATTGTTTCTTCATTTTTCTGCTCTCTTAGTTTTGCTGTTTCTTTGGCTGCTTTGGTCATAGATGCTTTACAAACACTAGTATATATACCATGCAAAACATTATTAATGTTTGTATAGGCTTTTAAAGAAATAGGTGGTGGCATAATTAATATTGAACTAAAAGATTTTATAGCTCTATGACCTCTACCAATGTCTCTAAATGCCAATACCATTTGAACATTAGTAGAAAAGAACTTTCTGCCACAATATTTTGTAATGTTATTTTTATTTTGAATATAAGTGATACTCTTGGACGTTTTAAAAGCTTTTTCCCATCAACAAGAATCTGAAGTACATGATAGTCGTAGTTCTAAACAAAATCCTTGTCGCTTAACTTCATTATTTTCGAGATTAACATAACTTCTAAGTCTAAGCAACTAAACTATTTCTTTTATAATAAAGTCTAAGCAACTAACTATTTCTTTTATTAAAGATTTTAATAAAAAAAAAATAATTATAATGTTATAATCATCTTCGTCTACTGGAACAATAGAGTCAAAATTTATTTTTCCTCAACTTGAGTTACGAGTTGAAGGTAAAGAACCAGATTCTAAATTTTGTTCAAGTGTTGGATTATCTTCTTTTTGTGTGTACCGATTGCAAGCAAACAATCTCTTTTTTGTTATAGAACAAGTTCTTGGCATATTATTTTATAAAACTTCTAAATTAAAACTGTTGTTACAAAAAGTGTTATAATCACATATAAACAAGGCATTAATTTTAAGACTTATAGCCACTGATCTCTATAATAACTATTAAAGAGATCAGTGCTTATAGAAAACGAATTTGCGATTTGAAAGTATGATTAATAACTTTAACTTTACAAGCAGCTAAATGGCTTTTTTATTGTCATAAACTGGTAATATAGTTTTACATAATGTCAAGGTAAAATAGGTAAGAAGATGGTTATATAAGGATACATAAGAATGTTGCTATGTCCGAAAAATTTATTAGTCTTTAAAAAAGCTGCCTAAAACACTATTTATGTTATTTTTTTTTCAAAAAATAGTTTTAAAACTGTGTTCCTCATAAAATTTTACATCAAATACGATAATAATTTTTTTGATTTTTTCAAAATTCCTGGATAATTTTATTTCTTAAGGTGGTACACACCTTAAGAAATAAAATTACAAAAAAAAAGAAAAACTAATAAGATAATTGAAAAAAAAAAAAAAAGAAAAAAAAAAGAAATGATTAAAATAAAAATGACAAAAATTTTCTGTTTTTGAAACATCTTCAATCGAACACTCGAAACCGAATACACTTTATTAGACACCTAGTCAGTCATTTTAGCTTAAAAACTTATAATTTTTAAAGTTTACAAAAATTGTTATTTTTGCTTTACTTTGCTGTATATACTTGCATAACAATACAGTATGACTGTAATGAAGAAGAAATTTTTTAAAAAATTTCTTAACCGCCACCCCAAATACTACCAATTAGAAACATAAAAAATCATTTTTATGTAATTTTTTATAAACTAACTTGATTATATTAATTATACAACAAAATTAGAAGTTACTTAAAAAGCTTAAGCAAATTCTGTTTAGATTCTAAAATAAGAAGAAGTTTTCTGTGAGCCATTGTTGCCTTTATAAATCCATCCCACTTTTTTTGTCCGTAAACTATGCCAGAAGCTCTTGTAATTTCCTTCACAATTCTTTTCATGGATTGTCCGTGTACAGGGAATTCTGGAACTTCTATCGGGATTTCTAAGAACATAATAAGTTCTTCTTTACTAATCTTGCATATGAGCAAAGGTTCGCAAATATCTGTATTCCAGTTAATCAGTTCAATCAACAATATATCCTTATCAGATCTAGCAACAACATATCCTAGAGAACTTAAATTTCTTATTGAAAGTGTTGTCTTCACTGCAAACATCCTCTCTTTTTTACCTTTGCTACAAAGTAATATGGATTCACTGTGAGCATTACAGGCAGAGCAACAAACATAGGGTAAAATTGTTTCCTAAATATTTAAGTTCATTTTTTGGACAAGATTCAGCTGTTTGATAATATGGTATGGTCCGTTAGTCCATTTTTATTTTACCTAAATATTTTTTATTAACAAAATTATCAATTCACACAAATAAAAACTATCAAACTAAACAAAAAAGTTCGTACCATAATTTCAAACCATAATACAAAGTATACACCAACACAGAACTATACAAGGTGTTTTAAATTCTCAGCATTGCTTCCATTTAGTTCATGGTGTGGACCATGGTGTGGACTAAATGGAAACAATGCTTTGAACACCATATTCTGCAAAGCTTACTTGCCAAGTTTAACCAACGTGCATGATTATGGGAACCAGCTTGAATTTCTTTTAAATCGTCTGGCATTATTTTATCTTTAACAGCTTTTGTTATCCTGTATAGATATCTTTGATCACTAGACAAATTTTTTAAAGTACCCTCATAAATATCTAATAAATCAATTTCAATATCTATAGATTGAATTACATTAGTGAAAAATTTGAAATAATTGGCAATTGGGACAAGTTTATCAACATTGCCTGAAAAAGTATTGTTTGAAATTGTTTTTTCATCAATAACTGACATTAAGTACCTCAAAAGTAATTCATATATTAAAACCATTCTTATTTATATATAACTATATAAATAAGAATGGTTTTAAGTTTATTTTCTTAAATTTTTTTTTTGTTGATGTTATATGCATTTAACATCAAATACTTACCTGAATTTATTATCAAACATTTACCTGTATAAAGAATGGTTGAATCACAGCCAACAGCAACAAGAGTGGATTCTATATCATGTTCTATAATACATTTATATATATGGTCTTCTATATGCTCTGCTGGGGTAATAAACTCAGATCTGTTTTCTTTGTCATTTGTAAAACGGTACAAATATAAACCACCTGGCTCTGCATAAATTAAATAACGGTCTTCTTGTACAAGATTGTGGTAAAATTTTCCATCTTCTCTAATCAAAGAAGATTTTGTCTCATCCTTTCTCCCATTAAACATTATACATTGAACTCCATTTCTTTTTACCATATCAAAATTTTCAGGTTTTAATTGCTTCATTACTTTCAATTTAGAATGTTCAATTTTTTTGTGATCTGTCACTGTTTTATTGTCAGTCGCATTCGTTTTAAAAAAGCTTGCCTCTTTAGCTACTTTTAGTGTTAGTGTTAAAATTGCAGCAGTTGCTCTATTTAATACACCATATTTTAATGATGCTAATGCAATTTCTTTCATATTCAATGACTTTTTAGAAACTTGTCTGCTTATGTACTCAGAATTTTCTTCGGAATTTTTTTCACATTTGAATCTCTTCATTATCAGTAATATTTTCTATACTGAAATTCTATTATGGAAATTTTGTTTTCTCTCTTGCATTGACAAGAGGTATAAGCTTTAAAAACACATGTAGTTCATGTGCTTTTAAAGCTTATACCTCTTGTCAATGCAAAAGAGAAAAAAAAATTTTCAACTCGTCTCCTCACAAGAATCAATGTCACACTTGGACTTCGCTATATCAAATAGCTTGTTCAGGTTAGAGTTAAACTTAGAAATGGTCTCAGTGTGGCACCTGAAGTTAACAATATCTGTTGCTTTTTTCCATAATCTAATTACTTTATTCATACCTACTTTGTCCGTCGCAATTGGAATTTCAGGATTTACATTTAACCATTGTGTTTTCATTTTAAAGTAAACCTTTTTGCATTTGCTTTACAGTTATCATATCTTCTTAGAAACAGCCGTATTTAATAACATTTCTAACAAAAACATTCATAACACTTAATTTACAACTTTGGCTATTGTTCGTTTCGTGTACGTCATCAGTAAAGAACTCAAAACTTATACTAATTTATAAACAATATTCGTCGTGAACTTAACTGTCAACTCATATGTAGCATTTCAAATGCATCATCTTATGAATGATATTTTATATAACTTCTTAAATAAATTCAAGTTTAAATAAAATATTTTTTTGTAACAACGCAAGATATTACAGCTAAGATGGCAAAAATAACAATTTTTGTAAATTTTCAAAATCATAAGTTTTTAAGCTTAAATGGTGTCTAGGTGTCTTAGAAAGGGTATTTGGGATCAAGGATTTGATTGAAGATTTTTTTGAGTCAATTGGAATAACCGGTCAAAAGTCGCGGCAAACCACGTTTATCGCATTTTTTTTTACCCAAAACCGCGGTTTTTGAGGTTCAAATTTGAAAACCTAAAAATTAAAATTTTTCATTTTTTTTGCATTAGCTTACATAAGGGCTAACACATTTAAAATTCTTATGGCTTTAAGACTTTATTGTAAAAAGTTGAAAAATGACCCGCCCTATCAGGTATACAAACGGAAAGGTTGCTAGTTTAAAAACTATCCATCCTTCCAAAAGAAGAAAAATTTCTTCAAGTCTACTTTAATAACAGTGAAGGCAACAACAACAACGTCAACTTCTAAATGCGAGTCTGAGGCTAAATATCAAGAGACTGAAGCTTTAGAAAAACAGTCCACAAGTACCAGCAAGAACTACAGCAAAACCAAAACTGCTACCTAATTAATAACATTTTAAAAGTTATCAACCAGCAAAGCAGCAACCATTTTTCAATAGTTATTTCAAGATGTGATTGACACCTTCGCAGTCTGGTATATTCAGATCAACTACTAAAAAAGCTGTTAAACAGCCAGTTTTTAACTTTTCGCAGTGTTGAAAAGCTACGTTTAGCACTGGTAGCACTTACTGGTCATTACATAATAATTTAAAACAACTTCTTAGTGATTGGATATTGCACCTGGTAACACAAATCAAAAAAGATCAGTAGGCAGTAATGTGATTCCTCCCTCATCCTTTATCTTTATACATTTGCGCTGCCATGTGCCAACTTCCCATGTAAATTCAAATACAGTATGTTTTCGATACTAAAGTTCAAGAATGACGTTATAGATATAATTGATTGCAGAAGCAATACAAGGTATCAGATATACTTTTTATGAGGTTATAGTAATCTGATACAAGGTATTAGATTATTAAAATCCTTGGTGTTTGTGTTAAGGTCTAAGTAAAGCAGGGATGCGGAGTCCCAAAAGAACTCCGGATTTGTTTGTCACAAAATGATTACTTCAAGTATTGTGAGTATAGGTATCACAAATGTAATGACTCGCCAGGCTGCTTAGTTTGATGGCTTTTTATTAAAAAATATGTGCTGGCAAATATCAAAAAGAATGTACAATAGGGTGCGTCATACTTTTTTTTTTCCAGATTAAAAACTCTGTATTCTAAAAACTTATATTTATATATAATTTTACTAAAAAAGCTTAGATTTAAAAATCCGAAACGATTTAGCTACCGGGAATCGATATTTAGTATTCACTTAAATTCGTAGAAAATTTCTTACTAAAAAAGCAAATTTTTGCTTGTGATTGTATATTTTTGTCGGCTTAAATTTTTTTTTTTAATTTTTAAAATTATTATCATTAAAATGCTTATAATAGTTTCCGTTTATAATCATTTTTTTATCAATAAGTTTTTTATTTAATAAAAATAGATTTTTTTTATTACAATTTTTTTTAACATTAAAATCAAATCTTTCTTTGACCGATTAGTAGACATCAATTCTCTCGATAAGTCGTGCCCTCTTATAAAACCATCTCTTTTTTCTTGAGATTAAACTTTGCTTTCTGCTTCTGTTACCTATTTAACTCATCTTTCAATTGACTGTCCATGACAAGGCCAATTTGGAACAATCAAAGGCTGAAATATTATCTGTTTTACTTCTTCTGTTGTCAGATCACAAGTAAGAATAGGCTCATAGAATATATGCAAGTCGATTAGCAGTATATGCAAGTGGATTAGGAGTTATTCTAGCTCTTTCATTTTTATCACCAGTTTGTAGATTTTCATCACCAGGATGGTGATAAATCTATACCGTTCTTACTTTCCTCTACATTCTCTGAGCAGAGCATGCTCTGTGTATGATGCACTCAGAGCATGCTCTGTGTATGATGCACTCAGAGCATGCTCTGTGTATGATGCACTCAGAGCATGCTCTGTGTATGATGCACTCAGAGAAAGCATACCACGCTGAACGTCGAACTGTTGGCATAACAATTTCTACTACTTCACTTGATTGATGTTTCAGAAGGCTAAGCTGGTAAAGAATATGTCTCGGTCCTTCAGAAAACTTGTGCTCAACTTTAGTTTTTTTTTTTTTTCAATATATTTTAGTTTACATTTGTTAGTTCGTTTTTACAATATAATGAGAATAATTAAAAAATTAATACAAATTGTATAGTAAGCAAATACTACTAACATTTGAAAAACTAGGTATCTGAAAGAAGATCAGTAAGATCTTATCGTCAGAACCTTATATATAGAAATACTAGTGTAAACAAAATGTTAGGTTATAAAGTAACTATAAGTACGGCAAAATAAAAATAAAATATACATACATATATCACTTTGTAGTATAGATAATAAAGTTTAATAAATATTTCCATAATATAAATATTATTGCCAAATTTTGATAATACGGGAGAGAAAAGATTTTTCAGCTTAATTTTAAAAAGATGCAAAGAAGTAGATAGATCATAATTAAAATTAGGCAAAACAATTTTGTTTCAGAGATAGGGTGCACAATAAACAATGCAAAATTGGTTAAAATTTGTTCAACAAAAAGGCTCATATATGATATTTCTTAGAGAATATTTATTGGTAGGTTTCAAGGTAATTAAATCATTAATGACGGCAGGAGAAAGATTGTTTTTACATATATATACAAAGCATAAAATATTAAAAATATTACGTTCGTAAATATTAAGTATTCTCATTTCATAAAAAAGTTGTTTAGAGTGAGAAAAACGATCAGCAAAATTAATTATACGTATTGCATATTTCTGACGGCGATAGAGAGATTGTAACTTGCTTTTTTCAGTGCTTGCCGAAGTAATATTTGCATAATTCATATAGCTATGAATGAATGCATAATAGAGTTGGGATCAAAACTTTTTTATTTACATAGATCTGGCCTTATAAAGAATTCCAATATTTTTTGAAACTTTAGTATAAACATAATCAATATGTTGCTTCCATGTGATGTTCTCATCAAGGAATACGCTTAAAAATTTTGTGGTACAATCTCTTTTTATTTCAATTTGGTAACGTTTAACGTTTTTTAGTTATCGAATGAAAAAGAATCCATTTTGTTTTTTTAATATTTAGGGTAAGTTTATTGCATTTGAACCAGCTAGAAATTATTTTGAGTTCTTCATTCATAGTAGTGAAGAGTTTATTAATATTGTTATCAGATAAAAATAAATTAGTATCATCCGCAAACATAATACTTAAAAGATTAGAAGTTTTATGCAAATCATTAATGTATATTAAAAAAAAGAAGCGGCCCCAAAATTGATCCTTGCGGAACACCACATGAAATATCTAAAACATTATTTTGATAAGGATCGTTAAACGAAACAAATTGTTTTTGGTTTGTTAAATAACTTTTAAACCATTTCAATATTACACCACCCACTCCATAATATTCAAGTTTGTGAATCAAAATGCTATGATTTACTGTATCAAATGCTTTTGATATCCAAAAAATAGTGAATTGTGAATTTTTGAAAGAGTTAGAGATTTCACGGACGAATTGAATGATTGAATGCTCAGTAGAACTATTTTTTTTAAAACCAAACTGATTTTTATAAAAAAAATTCTTCTCCTTAAAATAAGTATATAATCTATTGTAAATAATTTTTGAAAATGTTGATAAAATAGAATTAGGTCGGTAGTGACATACATTAGTTCTGTCTCCTTCTTTGTATATTGGGATTATTTAGCTATTTTTAATTTATCAGGAAAAACTCCTTGTTGTGTTGGTGCTCTGAAAACTTTATAGAGAATATCTTTTTAATTGTTCAAAGCATTCTAAGAAGCTGATAAAATATATGTTTCCATTTATTTTATCAGCTCCAGGGGATTTGTTTTTTTTTAAAATAGATTTAAACGACACTTTAAATTCCTCAAATGATAGCTCAGAAGATAAATTATTGGAGCAAATGCAATCATCCATCGGTGTTAAAAAGTTATCAAACACAACTTGGATATTAGGAATTTTATTTTCTAGTTTGGAACCGATATCAATAAAGAATTTGTTAAACTCATGAGCTATTAATCTAGATTCAAAAACATCTCTGTGATCCACTCTAATCACCTGCGGTAGGGAACCTAAGCAAGTTTTTTGTTTTCCACGAATTTCTCCTAATATTTTCTAAGTACGTTCTTAACATTTTCAATTAATTTTGAGTAGTATTTCTTTTTTAAGTTTCTACGAGTTTTTTCAAATAGATATTTGTAATCTTTGCATAATTTTTCGTTCAAAGGTGTTTTTGTTTTTAAGTAATTCATATATAACTTTTGTTTTATCTTAGATGATTTTTTAAAACCCTTAGTTTTTTCACAGATGGAAAAATTGGCATCATAGACAGAATAAAATGTTTCAAAAAAATTTTCATAAATTTAATTGCGTCGTCATTAAAAATTATATGCTTCCAACGAAGCAGTGATAATTGTTTTTTAAACTGTTCAATATTGTTTATATGCGTTTACTCATTTTATTATTAATTTTGGTTTTAATTTTAGAATATGAGTTGAATGATAGACATATTAGGAAATGATCAGTTATATCTGCTTTCAATATACCTTTTTGTGTATTATTATTGAAGACATCAGTTGTAATAATGTTATCGATGAGAGTTGCTGAGTTTGCTGATACTCTAGTTGGACGATTAATTAGGGGAATTGCTCCTATTTCAAATATTAAATCATAAATTTTTTTTATTTTACAGTCATTCTCGTAGTTTAAAAAATTCATGTTTAGATCACCAATAATAATTTTTTTTTTTTTCGTTAATGTCTATTTTGATAACATTTTGCTCAAAAAACGTGCTCAGATTCTCACTCAGACCGTCAGGTGGTCGATAACAGCAACTTAGTAATACATTTTTAGATTCATTGTTTAAGATTTCAATAGTTAAAATTTCTTTATCGCCGTCAGAAACGCTTAAATCATTCCTAACGTAATGCGCAATGGTTTTCTTCACGTAAATAAGAACTCTGCCACCGCGTTTATTTGTATGTCTCTCTTGAGATATTAACTCAAATTGGGGAAGATAAAAATTTACGTTATTACTTAAATCGCTTGTGTTTATCCCAGTTTCAGTTAAACAAATAATATTAAATACATTTTTAGTTTCTTCTAATAAGTAAAGGAGCTTTTCAAAGTTGTGACTTATGCTTCTGATATTTATTTAATTTGTTTGCTGTTATTGGAATTAAAAAGATATCCTTCTATTTCACTAGGATAAAAAAACATTATTTAAATCATGAGAATATTTAGGGTATTTTTCCGCATTTATATCTATTATATCTAGTTTTCATTTTTGAAAAATTAAGAACTTGATGCTTAAAATCGCTAATTTCAGCTATTCCGATGAGAGTTTTAATTTCAGCCATTCCGGTATTTCACCCATTCCGCTCATTTCAGCCGGTCCGGTGAGAATTTTAAACCACATAGGCATGTAAACTCCAACAATGAACTCAATTATTAATTTAAGGTTTTTTAAATTTTCGCCTTCCAACTCATGTTTTGAGACCCAAACTTTGCAAAGTCAAAGTTAATTATTTAGGATGGTTGACAACAGCCAATAGGCTGTTGTCAACCATCCTGAATAATTAACTGGCCCAATTTTAAGTAAAGCCAAGTCTGCGCGTATACTTCCACTTCTAATAGCAGAGACTATTTTCTACTTACATACTGCGCGTATACTTCCACTTCTAATAGCAGAGTTTTATTCCCATAAAACTGATCGGAGGATAAGTTTTTGATTACTTCATCCTTTAGAGTAATAAGCGGATTTCCGAAATCAATTTTTTCAAAGGATGGATTAATTTCCAGAGCATTTGTGCCATTTAATAATTTTCCAATGCTGCTTCTACATTTGATGCTGCTCAGAGTCTCTCAATCCAGAGTTGTTATCAGATGACGCAGAGGAAGTTCATTAGTATGGAGTGCGCAAGCCGGCCAGTTTAGCTTTTTTACTAACTTTACTTCCAGCCAATGTATTGCTCCACCTGACCACCCTGTGTTAACTTTAGGAGAATCACAACCGATTGCTGTTAAGCTTTTATTGGTACCATTACTTTTAAAAAATTCGTATATATTCTAAGCAATTACTTTAGCGTGTTTCATATGTTTTTGAACTTTTTCAGGTGTGAAATGGAAAAGATACCTACCACCGGGCTCTTGACATACTGTATAATGTTCCTCTTTGATTGTAGCAGGATAACATTTAGACGAACCTTCGACTACTAATTGAACTTTTGTATTATCAATTCTGCCATCAAAAAAAAATACAACAAATAATGGTAGACCTGCATAGAATATCAAACTCTCTAGAAAGAGACTGCATAATTTTTTCTTGAGCTCTCTTGACTTTGCTCTGGTCAATAACCAACTTGGTATCATCTTCCTATTCCTGCGTCCATCCAAGCTGCCGTTGCAATTGCAGCTGTTTTCCGTAAGCCTGTACCATACCGAATGCTTGCTAACGCTATGTTGGAAACACTTTCATAATTCCTTTGTCCTTGTAAACGTTCTTGATCTTTATTCTGTCGTTACATTATATTGAGTTTAGTATTGCTGTTTGTTGTGAAACTTTCATTACTAAATAGTTCATCTGTGTCGCAAAACTCAAATTCAAACTTTTCTTGCTGATTTCTAATTGTTTGTTGCAGTTTTTCAGACGTTTTTTGTTTTAGATATGGATAAAGTAAATTATTAGGACAGTAGTAATTTTATATTTTTGTTTTTTAGGTATTGGCATGCTGTACTTGGTACTTAGGTATTGGCATGTACTTAGGTATTGGCATGCTGTACGCAAAAACTTTTGATGTTGATTGGTCTACCAAAATTTTAATGTTATTTTTACATGATTTCCACTTACTATGACTGTATTTGTGAAAATACGCGCAAACTGGAAATCGGGAGATTTTTAAACAAAAATTTGTCGTGTATAACTAGCGTGTGTAATCGCCGTGTATAACTAGCGAAAGTTTTAGTAAATTTAAAATTAAAAGCAAGATTTTTTTTTAAGTTGCATGACGAACACTGGGTGTTTTACTTTAATCATGATTTTATTAAGTTATTTTATCCAGTTCTTTGTTAATTATTTTATCTAGTTCTTTGTTAAATATTAAAAAAAAAATTTTAATATCTTTGTGAGATTAAAATAGATGAGTTAGCTGTTTTTTTTTTAAAACCAAAATGGTAACAGTATAACACAGTTTTTATATAAATTTGTTATACATAATTGGTTCAATAACTTTTGAAAAGCAGGGTAAAACTGAAAAATGTAGTTTGAGAAATTGGTCTCGTCACCAGATTTGAAAATATTTTATGGAATTTTTTAAAAATGAAACATTTGTGAAATTATATAAAAATCGAAATTTTTTAAAAACAGAATAAATTTGCAGAAACTAAAAACTTTTGTGGATTGTAAATTTTAATATAAAAAAATACTTTGGGAGGCTTTGAAACAATTTAGCTAGAAACAATTTTAATCCACTGTAAGGTAGAAAAGTGTTTACATTTTGTTTAATAGAAACTCGGGGATAACATTTATTTATAATTGGAAAATTCAATTTATAAGTTTTCAATTATTTACACAAAATATGTTAATAATCTGATCAATCTGATAAAAAGCTCGAATTGCATTGTGGATTTTTATGGCTAAATTTTTATTACATTACAACTAATTTTAATTAAAACTACCTATATATATATATATATATATATATATATATATATATATATATATATATATATATATATATATATATATATATATATATATATATATATATATATATATATATATATATATATATATATATATATATATATATATATATATATATATATATATATATATATATATATATATATATATATATATATATATATATATATATATATATATATATATATATATATAATCTCTTATTATTTCCTATTAAATTAAGCAACACAAAGACAGCTTTAGAGTTATGAGCCAAGGTGAAGATCTTTACTAATCATGGTAGAAGTTATGGAATGGTAAACGTGTCGATGTTTTTGAAACGTTTTGATGGCTAAATCTTTTGCTTCGTCATTCTTAAACATTTCTCTAAAAGTAAATATACTAAAATTAATAACCTTATTAAGTAAATATACTAAAATTAATAACCTTAGGAACTCTTGGCAGCCATTGCAACCAAGGTAATGACGAGAAAGAAACGCCGTTACCATATTTAACTTATGTAAACTTCAAATTATGATATGTTAAAACATATATCAAGTTTTCAGTTTTACTTTTATTTGAACTGCATTAAAGCTTACATCTCCTTAATTTTGAATGAATTTATTTGTCTATTAAATAGTGTTAAAACTTTTACAAAAAAATGCGCCAATTCAACGCAAGCAACGGTGTTGACTCGCTTTTTTGTAACTCAACAAACGGGATATGCTGACACTATTATAAAAAGAATTCTTTAGTATTGATTACTTCTGCTTTTTTTTTTTTTTTTTAAAGTGGGGATTTAATGTAGTTATTATTTGAGCTCACTTATTTTTATAGTTTTTTAGGAGAAACTTATTTTCGTGCCTGCATTTAGAAATTAAAGTTTTATTAATTTGATTATTTATTTCTGATGAGTCTTTATTGATGAAACACAGTGTTGAATGAAAAATTTTTTTGCTTTATATATATATATATATATATATAATGATATACAAAATTAGTGTATATTTATATATATAATGATAACCAAGCAAAAACCTGTAAAGAAATTGAGATAACTCTAAGTAAAAAGATAGAACCAAATAACCTGTAAAGAGGTCTGACAAATTTCATTCGACCTTGTTGGACAAGAAAATTAACAACATCATCATAACGTTCACTCCATTTTGAACGAACACATAAACGCAGAAAACTAAAAAAAAATAAAAGCACAACAATTTTAAAACTTTATATTATTATTATTTTTTTATAATTTATTAAAAAAAAGAAAACTATACATACGCAAACTTTATTTCAGTATTTTTATAGGATGAAAGCTTATAAATATTTGATAAAGCTATAACAGCAGGTAAAGACAATGATGACTGAAATAACAAAAGTTGGGCAACAAGTTGTATATATATATATATATATATATATATTACAGCAAAAAATTTTTAAAAATATGTCGAACCATTTTCGGATGACAAAAAATACAATTTAGAGGAAAATAAGACGCAATATTTATGGAACTACTTTTAATTATAGTCAAATTTTAAATATTTAAAAATAATAAATAGCTTTAACAAACTGTTTGGTATAATTTGGTGAGAAAATCAATTTTCTGAAGAACGGTAAATGACTTAAAATCTTCTTCAGAGAAACACGAGAAGTCTCCATTACATGAAACCTTAAGAAAATGACAGAAATCTAGTTTATAAAAGTTAAAAAAATCATAAAAAATGGTTTATTAAGTTTAAAAAATACAAAAAATTTAAAGTGAATAACATTTATAAAAGAAATCATATAGGTAAACAGATATTTTCTGTTGACACACCCTTACACATAAAGGGGTTTCATCTAACAGGCTGGCTTATATTTGTGTAAATTGTTTCCAGCCTTGGATGATGAACACTGAAACTTCTTGACTCAATTCATTGGTTTTTGCTTGCATCTAGATAATGAGATGCTGTTACTTTTTCTGTCATCTTTTAACAACAACAACTTTAAAACTCAGTTTAATGGTCAGTTTCCCAAAATCTACTTAAGCTTTAGAAGAAGGTGATTCTATAAAATATCAGAGCATCAACAGCGCCGTAATCCGCATTGAAAGTGTCTTTGTAGGTTTTTCTGACATAGTTCGAAATTATTTTAAAATTTTTTGTTTAGATAAATGGCTTATTTATGGAGATTAACAAAAAGAAATTGCATAAATTGTAGGTGTGCCAAAAAATATTGAGTCAGGTTTGTCAAATATAATGTCAGGTTTATCAAATATAATGTCAGGTTTGTCAAATATAATGTCAGGTTTTTAATAACTTTAATACTAAAAATCAATATTGTCTATAGTAGTCAAAAGTATTAAACTTTAAAAGCTGTCACCCATTTGTTAAAAACATTTTTCTATGATATATGTGGTCTTCGCAATGTCCTTTTTTCTTTATAGCTTAACATCTTCTGTAAAATAGCCTACAATTTGTTTCTGATAAAACAGATAAAGGTTCTATGCCATATAATTAGTAACTTCAATTTTTATTATGCTGCATGGTTCTAGTTCTAGTAACCTTTAAAGCACTGTGTCAAAAATTTAATGTTTTAAAATCTCTCATTCAGGCAGTTAAGTTTTCAACACACTTTTAAGATAATCCGAATCACTTACCATACAATTTGTGTCATGTCTCTGATCAATACTTGCTTTTTGTTTCTCCTAGTTTTTCATTTATTGGTCTAGACCAAGCTCTTATCTGTGTACTTCATAGTATTTTCAGGTTTAGTGCGATTTTTCCTTTGTGATCGTCAGATTGAGTGTGATTTTTCCTTTGTAATAGGTTAAATTTTTTATTTCTCAGTCGCTCACAAAGATTAGACTGGATTGTTTGAAAAAAAAGTTTTCTCTAATTCTAATAAATATCTCTCTTGATTCTAATAAATATCTCTCTTGATTCTAATAAATATCTCTCTTGATTCTAATAAATATCTCTCTTGATTTTAATGAGCACACTCTTCCTGAAATCATTATTTTTTTTTTAGGTTTATTTTAAACAGGGTAGCGCATTTTAGGCATTTTAATTATTCTTGCTTCTATGAATAAATCTTTCTTTTCGTTTCTTAGACTTCTATTAATTTACTACTGTTCTATTGCTTAGACTAAAGTTTGTGGTCTTGACTCTCTGCAGTTAATAAGAGTGTTCTCCAAAACTCTTCACTGTACTCTCAAAATGTTAAGTCAATTCAGATTCTTCTAACTATCATCATTAGCAAGATCTTTGAGTCTTTAATAAACACTTGAAACCTTACCTTTTAAATCCAGTAACTTATTTTCTTACAATCAATATAGTTATTTATTTTCTCATTCTACTGCTGACATGTTAACAGTAAAGCTAAACAATTTTACTGTGAATTAAGTAGTAACCATGAGGCAAGAGTTAGTGCTCTTGGTATGTCAAAGGCTTTCAGCATGCCTTGCATCCTGGTCTTCTTTATAAGCTCTCTTTATGGTGTATCACCATAAAAAGAGTATGGTGATAAACCATATTGTGTATCAGAAATATTTTTTTGTATAATAAATAATAAATTATTATTTAAATAATTTATTCAATAAAATAATAAATTATTATTTAATGTCAAATTACAGCCTTGATAATTCTTTTTCATTTCCAATAATCTTTATATTATAAAATCGAGAACAATAATCTTCCAAACAAACTTCAAAACCAAACAGACAAACTTCAAACATCATTATCCACTAAAGTATTTAAACTTGCCACCAAAGGGACTTTATTTAGAATAAGCAGTCAATTATAAATATAATCTTTCTTTTGTGATTATTATTTAATAATATGATTATTTTTTTAACATTAAGATTTTTTTTTATAATACTTGTCTGTTTCTTACTCCTAATTCAATTCTCTACCATTATTAACCTCTCATTTGCCCTTGTTTAAAATGCTATTAATCTCATATTAAAGTAATTGTTCCTTTGCGCTCTAAAATTTATATATATTAATTTTTTTCCATAAACATCAGCACTTTAGAAGTCTCTACTCTTGTTGTGTTTTCCAGATTTGTATATACTTTCACCTCTTTTAATCTTATGGTAACGTTTTATGGTTACTATGGTTATTTCTTGCTTATTAACTATTCACAAGTAAAAAAAAACAATTTCTGAGGTTTAAATGGAATTTATATAAATGCAATAAATATTTATTTGCATATATTAAAAAGCATTTATATTAAAAAATCATAAAATCTAAAAAATACTGTTAAATACATTATGATTAAAATAACAAACCATACCATAATCCATTTATCAGCTAACTTCTTAGAATAAGTAGCCAAAGTATGATCATACCTAATGTATAAAATACATTGAAAAAAAGAAAAATACAGCCACTATATGTGTAAATAAAACTACTTCATTATCTAATATTATATAAAAGCAAATTCATTAGGTTATCAATTTTATTTCAATTGATCAAGCTCTTTTATAAAAGTAGAATGAGAAGGTGAAAGAAAATGTATGTATGTACACAAATTAATATATATGTAGAATTTAATTATGTAGGAACATTTTATGATGACTGTTTTGTAAATATCTTATGAGTTCAATTGCTATTTCCCACCCAGCCCCTGGTAGTACTGCACACAACTTTTTCTCTGCAAAGTAGTCTTGTTTGTCAAAGTTTGCTTTTTTTGCTGAGTTTAAAAGTTAAGAGTTAAAGTTAAAAAAAAGAAGCCCCTTTGGTCTTGTTGAGGTGAATAATATTATATATACAAATAGTATTGCGTACTAAGGTAAGCAATCTGACGTCATACTGAAATAGCTTGCTGCTGGAGGCTTCAGTACATACATCGACTGACAAATAGCCTGACTTGCAGTGGGGTGCTGCTACATCGACTGAGGGTTTGGTATGGGGCAGCAATTGTTTTATTCATCATTCTTTGGTATTCACCAACAAGCCAGTGACCCCTTTAACTTTGTTAGATGAATAACATAATATATTTTCTTTATTGCTTCTTAAAAATAAACAGAAATAAATAAATAGAAAATTTTAACTACATGTCAATAACTTGAACTGGTGGCATACCAGGGGAGTAGAGCCAGGCATCCCAATCAATTTCAGAAGATAAATTTACCTAAATAACTATTTAAAATTAACTTACGGAGATGTTGTGATATTTTTACAACAGATACTATAATATTATAACAAAGATAATTATAATAAATTAACAGAGTAGATAGTGTGTTCTAGATTTTATATGAAAAACAACCTTTTCCATAAAATATGCACATAAAAATTCTTTGAAATCTTTTGTAACAATACTTTTGTACTTAAACTTTTCAATATATTGGCGAAGAAAAACATTAAACACATCTAAATAAAAGGTTATATAAAAAAATAAAAGGTTTACATAGAACACAAGAAATACTATTAAAAAATCAATAACTAACCAGGACCTCCAACCAGATGCTCTATATAATAAAGGAAAGCATATCCTTTCTCATATGGAACACTAGAAAATGAATCGTCAGGATCTACTCCATTTAGATCAGGTTGTAATGCAGTAAGTTTATTATCTTTACCAAAAACTTCAATCTATATACATATACAAAAAAAAAAAACGAAAAAAAAAAAAAAACTTAACAAATGATAAAATAAAGGATAAACCAGAGAAACTAAAAAAAAAAAACTAATATATTTTTTAATTTTAAATGTCTTAATTAACAGTTTAAATATAATTAGTTTAACTTAAAAGTTACTAAATAGTTTTAAGCTAATAATTTTTCGTACCATATTATTGAGGCTTGACTATTATATCATTATTATATGATAGTTGAAATCCTACTAACAAATAACTTTTTTTTATATATGTATTTTATTTGCATTGTAGACATTAGAAAATATTAAAGTTTCAAAATTTTAAATAATTAAGTCTCGAAGTAATTAAAGAAATTAGCTTGGATTAAATAACTATAAAACTTAAATTTTTTATAAATTCTTTGTAGTGAAACACTTTTAAATTAAAATAAAAACATAATTAAAAAGTAATTCTATGATTGTATTTTTTATGGTTTATTTTTTATTAATTCTATCATTCGTTAAAATTTTTACTTTTTTTGTTTAGTTTTGTATTTTCTTTGTTAGCTATAACAATTTTTTTCCAGTATACATTTTGTTTATTTTTAATTTTAGTTGGGCATTTCCATTTCTGTGCGCGATTTTTTATTTTTTTTTTGTTTTAGCAATTAAAAGCTGGGATTTTATGCAATATGCATACTATTTTGATTTTCTTAAAGAACAATTATAACAAAAATATTTTTATCATATTTTAGGCTATCTGAATATACACATTTTTACAATTTTATTTTTTTGAGTAATAATATCGCTACATTTTGAAAAATATACAATAATTTTCAAAACGCCATACTCTAGCTAGAAATAATTGATGACTGCCATTACTCATCAAAAATATATTAAATATGAGTTGCAGAAGTATAATATTTCATTTGAAATACTCACAAGCAATTTATTTTCATAAAAATAACCACATAAAATTGACAAATTCACAACATCCGTGCGTGACTTCTGTGTGTGATCATTCATAAACTGCATTTAAACGATTGCTGTGACTCTATGATTCATAGTGCAATCTTGTAACTTTCTGGAAATCTTTACTAATGTTTAAAATATTATTTTAAAAAAAAAGTATACCAGTGAAACTTATATTTTCCGAGGAATTAAAATTTATTTATCTAGTAACTAATATAGAAGTTTTTCGTTTCCGTGCGTGATTCCATTTTAAACTTTATTTATTCTTTGTTAACATTACTAATGCTTACTATTTTTTGTTTACAAAATATTTATATTGATTAGAATTAAATGGCAGTAAATTGGAGATCGCTAGTTTTATTTTTATGAAAATAAAAGTAAAAACATATACAAGTTTCCATGCGTAATTTTTTGGAAATGCCCAGTTTGCATTTTTTAGTTAAAAGTTAAAAAATTTTTATTCAAACTTCTTTTAATGGATTTATTTCCATTTGCTAAAATATATATTTACTTTTATGATATTTCAAGGGAATATTGATATCCTTGTTATCAAGTATATTAAAAAACCGTTATAACAATTAAATAAAAACATAATTAATTTCATGATTATATTTTTTATGGTTTATTTTTTATCCATTTTATTATTCATTAGGATTTTTTTTTTTTTTAATTTAGCTCTGCAATTTTTTTGGTTAATTCTTATTTCTCTTTCCAGTATATTTTTCCAGTTTATTTTTAATTTTAGTTTAATAAAAATAATGTTTTATGTTAATTTAACACAATAACAGTTTTTTAATATACTTGATAACGAGGGTATCAATATTCCCTTGTAAAAATATATATATATTCCGCGGTGCTCTGTGATAAGACCGTAAGGACTTCTTGGGGCACCTAAAATCAACATAATATCATAAAAATAAACATATTTTTAACAAATAGGAATCCATCTATAAAAAGAAGTTTTATTTTCATTAAAATGTCAACATTTATATATATATATATATATATATATATATATATATATATATATATATATATATATATATATATATATATATATATATATATATATATATATGTATGTATGTATGTATGTATGTATATATATATATATATATATATATATATATATATATATATATATATATATATATATATATATATATATATATATATATATATATATATATATATATATATATATATACATATATCCATTTTAAATATACATAATATTAAACAAATTTTTAATATATTAAAATGAAATATAGCATAAATAAATTAAAAACTAAAGTACTTATATTTTATATTTTATACATTAAATATAAATACAAAACACAATAAATATAAGATTTTAAAATCTTTTACTTAAAAACAAATGGTAAGTAACTAAAAATTTTTTATGAAGATACACAATATCAAAAGTATTATGATTAAAAATGACCTTGTATAGTTAAACCATTAGAATATAAATGGCAGTGTATAGTTAAACCATTAGAAAAAAAAAATGACGGTGTATAGTTAAACCATTAGAAAATAAATGACAGTGTATAGTTAAACCATTAGAAAAAAAAAATGACAGTGTATAGTTAAACCATTAGAAAATAAATGACAGTGTATAGTTAAACCATTAGAAAAAAAAAAAGACAGTGTATAGTTAAACCATTAGAAAATAAATGACAGTGTATAGTTAAACCATTAGAAAAAAAAAATGACAGTGTATAATTAAACCATTAAAAAAAAAAAAAAAAAATGACAGTGTATAGTTAAACAATTTAAAAAAAAAATGACAGTGTATAGTTAAACCATTAAAAAAAATTCATTAAAGTTCTTACTGAATCATGCAAATGACTCCAACCATCTATACAAAATAGAAGAATACTTTACTTTTTAACAAACTTCCACCACAAGATCTTATCTACAAAATTTAAACACTCACCAATAGCCATAAAATCTTGAGTTAACTTCCCATCAAGATGTCCAATAATCTTACCCTCTAGAAATCTAGTAAAGCCTTCATTGAGCCTTAAAAAAAATTGAGTTGTATCAAAATCAAAGTTAGTATAGGTATTTGGTTCATAAAAGATTGTTTGTACCAGAAATGTTCCCATGTCTTATTGGTTACAAGATTTCCAGTCCAGCTGTGTGTAATTTCATGCGCTATGACCTGCATAAAAACACATGTCTGATAACATAAGAACAAAAAATGTTACATGTTTTAGTCTAATAACATAAGAACAAAAAATGTTACATGTTTTAGTCTGATAACATAAGAACAAAAAATGTTACATGTTTTAGTCTGATAACATAAGAACAAAAAATGTTAAATGTTTTAGTCTGATAACATAAGAACAAAAAATGTTACATGTTTTAAGAACTTTTATAAAAATAGTTTAACAAGCATTAAGAGATTTCTAATATATAAAATAAAATAATACATACTGAAGTAAGAGAACGATCACCAACCTATAAAAAAAGTTACAAATGAGTCATGCTTTAACTGGACTAAACATGAAAACACATTTTAAAGAAGTAAATTATATATAAAATATATAAACCTCTACATTAGGTTTATTAAAATTATTTTATCCTTTCAAAAACAAAGTTTTATCTATTTTTTTAATGCATTATAATTGAATTAAGCAACTATTGTTTATCAAACATTGATTAGTAAAAACCTAATAATAAATCAAGCATTAAAACTTAGTAACTTTTAAATACTTTTCCATTTCAATACTAATGAAAGTTGATCATTTAAAAATGTAGACAAATTAAACAGCTCTTGAATTGTTCAACACTTGAATTAATTTGTTCAACACTTGAATTAAATTATTTAAAAGTTGAATTAAATTGTTCAACATATTGAATTCTCAATGTTTTATGTGTATGTTTTACACTTTTTTTTTGCTTTCATTGCTTTCATCATATGTGTATACTTTACACTTTTTTTTGCTTTCATTGCTTTCATCATTTCATTTTGTTTTTTAAATGAAAAAATTAATTTTATGTTTTGTTTTTATGTTTATCCAGAGTTTTGTCCTCTCCATAAATACTTTAATACATCTTATCAACACCAAACATAAACTAAATGATGTTTTATGAAAAAACCTTAACATGTGTCACGATGACATCTTATCAACACCAAACATAAACTAAATGATGTTTTATGAAAAAACCTTAACATGTGTCACGATGGCATCTTATCAACACCAAACATAAACTAAATGATGTTTTATGAAAAAACCTTAACATGTGTCACGATGACATCTTATCAACACCAAACATAAACTAAATGATGTTTTATGAAAAAACCTTAACATGTGTCACGATGACATCTTATCAACACCAAACATAAACTAAATGATGTTTTATGAAAAAACCTTAACATGTGTCACAATGACATCTTATCAACAACAAACATCAACATCATAAACTAAATGATGTTTTATGAGCCCTTAACATGTGTCATGTTAAGGGCTCATAAAACATGACATCTTATCAAAACAAACATAAAGATCATAAACTAAATTATGTTTAATAAAAAACCCTTAACATGTGTAATGACATCAACAACAAACATTAACATCACCAAAAATTATAATTTCATAAATATACTAACAACAACAGTAGGTGTGACAAATGTTAAACATGGATTTTCCATTCCACCATAAGGAAATGATGGTGGGAGCACGAGAATATCATATTGCTCCCAGACATAAGGTCCCATCAATGACTCTCCAGCTTTTAACATGTCTTCAACCTATGAAAAAAATTATTAAAAAACATTATTATAAATTTTATCAAAAATTAGGTAATATATAATTAATGACTCATAAGTACCTTTCCAAATTCAAAAGCACATAAATCAATCATTGATGCTTCACACCAAACTTTTGACCTTGGACCAACATCTCTAGCATTTATTTAAATATTTTATTAAGAATTAAATTACAAAGTAGCAAAATATATATATATGTTTTTTAAATTTATTTTTGTTTTTATTAATTTTTTAAATACTAATGTTTAAATGTTATTTTACCGAAACTCTAATGGTCCAACTGCAATTGCTAGAAGATATGATGGTACACATATCTAAAAAATATTTATGGATCAACGATTAATCAATGTTTATGGATCAACCATTAATCAACTTTCAATGTGAATACTTTATGATTTTTAATGATTGATAAAATAATGTTAATGGTTAAAAACAAAAATTTATGATTTTAACGATAATGAAAAAGAAAAAATTATTTTGTTTTTATTTATCATTTTATATCTAATTATTTTATTCTATTAAATGTTCTATATTTTTATTTCATTTATTTTCAGTCTAAACAATTTTAATAATTTAATAATTTTTTCTGTTTTTTATATTATTATTGTTATTATTATCAATGTAAATTAACAAAAAAAGTTAAAAATCGTTATGCATTAGTCATTTGACAAGACTCAGCTTTATCAGACCAATAAAAACAGTTCTATTTTTAATAGTTTCTGATGAATTGATTGACCAACTTTGAAGCAATATCAGAATCAGACAGACTTTCCCAACCAGGCATTACACAATTGCATAGAAATTCATAACTCTGATCCTACAGATTTGACACTAACCTAGTAGCGCACCTCCTTTCAAACTGTTTAATTTTATTTCATACTTTCCTGTACAATTTTTATTTTTAAATATAAATGGGTGTAAAAATTGTTATTAAGAATTTACATTTAAAGTGGAATTTTAAAAATACACAAGTTCTAAAAAATGAGCAATTATTTAATATCTTTTGACACATCAAACTTTGTTCAGTAAGTGAATTATCCAGAAAGGAAAATCAAGAATAAATTGAAAAATTCTTGATTTTTTTGATTAGTAAATATACTATTTAAGTTTTACTGTTGACAAAAGTTAGTAAGTAAAAAATGGAATACACTTTTTATATTTCTACTTAAAAAAATTTTTTTTTAATTTTTTTGTTGTTTTTTTCCTTTAGATATGCTTCAGCAATTAGTCAATCATAGAAATAATGACTTAAAAGATGCAATATTTCAAAAAGACTTTAAATAAAAATTATTATTTGATGATACATAAAAACATCCAAACATAAATTACTGTTAAACAGTCACAAAAATCTTTGTTGTTTATGACTTTGAGAAAAAGATAAACAGCAATGGATGTTGTTATGGGTGATTTTGAGGGCAAACTTTTTGAAACTTTCTTTTCAGCTATCACAACACAATAACAAAAACTTATTTAGCTGATGTATGGAAAAAAAAACATACAAAAAAACATTTAAATAATTAAAGTTACAATTGCTTTATCAAGTCAACTTTCTTGACATAATCCCTTAAATTAACCCATGTTTTACCAAACCCAGCGCATTAAATTATGAGCTCTGGTCACTTAAGCTTTTGTAATCTCTGAAATAAAATGTAAATTATTGCTTTGATATTATCTACAGTACAATAAAAATTTATTAAAAGTTAAGTATTAATACAAAATAAATACTATAATCAATACATTAAATTTGTTATATCAATGCATATTATATCTCACTTAAATAAGTGGTCACAGTGTTTGAAATATTTTAAACCAAAACTTCTAATAAATGTTGAATTACTTCTAAGATTGATATTTCTGTGCTTTAAATATAAAATACATAGTTAAACTATGTTAACTATTAAACTAAAATACATGTAATAAGATACATCTTATCTAAAATACACTAATACTTGCAAACATTAAACACTATATATATATATATATATATATATATATATATATATATATATATATATATATATTATATATATATATATATATATATATATATATATATATATATATATATATATATATATATATATATATATATATATATATATATATATATATATATATATATATATATATATATATATATATATATATATATATATATATATTAGACAGCTTCATTTTGAGGTCATGAAAAAATTTAAAGTACCATGGAGTGTTATCTGCTGCGCCGACCAATATTTTATTAGTAGAATTTTTTTTATTTTAAATTTTGACCACTTTTAGGGGTTGCTCAAGTGCCTCAAAAGTCATATTTTAGGCTTTTTTATCCTTTTTTTAAGCCCTTTTTTTTTTCCAGAGTTTTTTCTAAGTTAGAATAAAAAAATTAAAATGCATGGTAATTTTATTTTATTGAAATAATTTGTGTAAATTAATCTACAAAAACGCAAAGATATGCAGACTTTTACCAATTGTTGCGCTTCGCGTTAATTTAAAAATGTTGCGTATTTGCTTAAACATGTTATGCAAATTACTTTTTAACAAAAACGATATTTAATTTTGATTTAAAAACACAGAAAATAAATATTGATTACTTTTATGATATACTTACTCCATATACTTATTAAAGCTATATACTACAGATTTATTCATGTCAGGAAAAAGTAAGAAAAAAGTTGACACACATTTTTTGGTAGGGGAATCCAGGTCATCCTTACCAAAAGACAAGTTTGCTACAGAGCAAGAGGTTTTGCAATACTTCTTGCATTTGAAGGAGAAGTACCCAAAACAAAAAGAAAGTAGAACTATCCACTGTCCATTGACAAAAAAATCTTTGAAATCAGCTGCCATAATGAAAAACATATTTGCTGCGCTCTTTCAAAGTTAATTACACCTTGGATGAAGGGTGGATTTCAGATTTTACAATTACAAACAATTAGGTAGGTACCAGACTGTATATGTTTTTCTTTTATTTATATATTATTACTTATTAGAGGAAAATATTAATATAACTAATGTCTACTGCTAAATAAGTGAATAAACAGAAATAGGTGCATTTTAAAATATACCAAACCTGTAAATCACATTTCTTAGTATAAAGATAGAGAAGCTGATCCAAACCTGGAAACTGTTAAAAAAAAAACAAAGCAAGGCAAACTTTATCAGAGATTGAAAAAAGGAGGAGGTTTTTAACTCAGATGAGAAGGATCTTTTGGATTGCACCTGAGCTCGATACTCTGGTTGCAATCATTAAAGCTGATAGGAAACGAAAGGATCAAGACAAGACTAAAGATAATGCATTTTTATTGGACCAATTAGGAGATAGAAAAACTAGAATAGGTGGAATCGATACAAGGTACCTTTGCTCTATAAACAGGAGTTTATCCAAAATTAAAAGGAGATCAAATTTGCATGAAACCTTGTCAGAGAGTGAATTCAGCTCAAATGGATTGGAGAAAGATGAAGATAATGATGATTTTCCATACCTAGATCCAGAGTTAAAGAAAAAAATCAAAAAATACTGATATGCTTCCAAAAGATATTCTCAAGAGAACTGCTGATACTACTGTTGGGGAAGGAATAAATCATAGGCAGCATACTTCCATGGTTAATAGTATAATTGCTAAATCGGGTGGAAATGTAGCTGAATTTAAATATGCAACCTCTACAGCATTACGCGCTGCAGATAAGGTTGTTCATGAATAATCAAAGAGGATCAAGGACGACTTGAGAAATTTTAGAAAAATTAATAAGAACATTTTAGTTCAACTCCATTTTGATGGAAAAGTATGTCATGAATATACTGATGGGAAAAAATTGGAACAAGATCAATTTTTTGGTAGGGGAATCCAGGGGAATCCAATTAGCAATATTAATAAACAGTAACACAGAAACCCACCTGTCTGGAATTCCACCAGTTTCTTCTGGAACTGGCGAAAATCAAAAAAATGCAATCAGAGATATCTTAATTAGCTTTAACCTTACAGACAATATACAAGCTGTTACATTTAATACCACCAGAATCAACACTGGAAACAATGGAGCTGTATCTTTACTGGTAAATGAAGTCTTTCAACGACCAGTTCTATCTATTGCATGCCGACATCATGTTGATGAGCTACACATAACACATTTCTGGAAAAATTATCAAAGTAGCATTACTTCTGGACCAGATAACCTGCTGTTTAAAACTTTAAAATCAGCATGGAATGATCTTGACGCAGACAACCAGGTAGGTTTTTACAAAATTAGCTACCATTTGTAAAATATTATTTTTTCCAAATAATTTTCTTTTTCCAATTTTGAGTTCTTTGAATTTTTTTTTTTTACATTTTGAATAAATAAGGTTTTGAGAAGACTGACTATTCCAGAGGAAACATGGCTTGACCATCAAAAGCATAAAAGCATAACGTTCTGCAAAAATATTATCACCAGTGGGTCTCTAAAAAAGGTAGCCCAATAACTAGTTATCTAAATTTGTTGTTATCTATGTAGTATGTACTATTATGTTGTAATTTTTTTATAAATTTTTCTTTTTTAATTCTATTATTCTTTATTATACTAAAATATAAATAGGTTTATTGTATTATACCTAAATACTTATGATTTGATTTCATTTTTAGGATGGGGCTACAAGGAAGGACTACATTGAGCTGGCAGAGCTTACACTTATGGTGCTTTCTGAGGACAGGTACAAATTTAGTACTCTCGGAGCAGTCCACCATGCCCGCTTTATGGCAAAAGGTAAGGAATTGTAGGTTCATGATAAGAAAAGGTTCAAAGTGTAGTAAAATTATAGCTTCATAGCAAAAAAAAGGAATTTGTTTTACATTATCAAATATTAGTCTTTTTAAAAAATTAAAAAAAAAAGACTTTTTTTTTATAGGTATCTACTACCTAAAACTCTAATTTATGATGGATGCTACACCTAGTCTGGAAAAACAGCTGAAGCATGAAATTACTGAAGTGGCAACTTTTGTCTCTGTTTTCTTTACTACCTGGTTTCTCAAAGCTGAAATATCCGCTGCTGCTCCGTGTCAGGTAGGTACCAACTTAAAAGGTATGAAGTATATATATATATATATATATATATATATATATATATATATATATATATATATATATATATATATATATATATATATATAATATATAAATGGTTTCTAGTTTAAATAAAAAGTTTTGATAATTATTAAAAGTCTAAAATATAATTTTTTTTAAAGAAAAGAATAGGTTTAAAGAATACAATTTGATTGGGGCAGAATCAGTCATTGAATCTATCAAACGCCAAACATGGTTTCTGGACCCTTACCTTATTGTACTAGCCCTAGCTGATGAAAAATGTAAAGAAAGAGGTGATATTACTCAAAAACTATACAGCTATGAATTTCATAGTATGGATGAATATCCGTTATATCCTAACATAGAGGTCCTCGTTTCTTTAGACTTAAGTGGATCGAAGCCTCCCAGCTTAGTTCATTTGGTCACAGAAAAGTAGTGGCTATTGTTCCTTATAATAGGCCAAAGTAAAAGTGACTGTCAATGGATGAAAAACCCTCCAGAATATTGGACTTGCAACGATTTCTAAATAAAATTTCAGGAGGCAGTTTTTAATCTTTCAGTTGTTAATGATTGGTCGGAAAGAACCATTAAACTCATAAAAGACAAAATTGATATTGCCTGAAAAGAAGAGAAAAGACAGGATTCACTTTTATTTTTGCATAATTACAAAAGGAAATATGGAGGAAAAACTAAGAAATCCAAGAAAAACAAAAAAACAAAAAAACAATATAAAAATATAAAATAAAGCTATTATGAAGAAATTTGTTAAACAAAATTGCTAGACATTTTATGCAATATAATTAGATTTTTTTTCGTTTCAGGCAATTTAATAAAGTTTTATGCAATATAATAAGTTTTTTTTCCCAAATGACTCAACATATCCATAAAGATATTGCATTGCATTAAAATCGGTAATGTATGTATATATATATATATATATATATATATATATATATATATATATATATATATATATATATATATATATATGTGTGTGTGTGTGTGTATATATATATATATATATTAATCTTGATTTTAAAAGAATGTACAACATAGTTAATATATTTTAACTAATCATTATAAGAAAAATCACAAGTAAAACTTATATATAAAGTTTTAGCAACAAAAAAAAAGTAACAAAAAAATTTCATGTTTAATTTTGTACTATATTTTATACATTCATATTTGGTATATCTATAAATACACAAATAGATACACAAATAACATAAAAATAAAACGAAACAAAAAATATTGTAATACAATAAGTAAACTGTTTATACAAGGCTTATTCTATTCATTCTATTTAATTCTATTATCACAAGTGTAAAGTATTTTCATATAATACTGTATAGAAAAATAAGATAGAATAGTAGTTGCTATACTTTGTTAAAAATAAAAACAAGGTAGAACAGTAGTTGTTCAACTTTGTTAAATTACAAACCTTTTGTTGGAAACTGCATTCTTTCATGTTGTTTTCTAATATGACTTCACCTCCTTTTACAGCACTCATCAAAGCAACTAACTCAGCTGGAACTATAACCTACAATTTAAGAGAAAAGTAAATTATGGAATAATTTTAAATATTACTTTTTCTCAAATACTTGATCCTGGAACATAGTTGGTCAACATTATCAACAGCCCAGCCATCCATATTCATTTCTTATTTAAGAACTGCCTAAAAATCTTCAATAAGACAAACTTCTGGCATGTCTGCTAGATACCAGTAGTATACTTTGTACTTATAGCTAATCTGTCACTGATTAAAACTGATTAAAGGGATCCCGAAGTATCAAAACAAGTTAGTTCATAATAAAGAAAATGCTTTTTTAAAAAATGGAATGGGTGGAATTTTTTAAATTAAAACAAAATAATAAACGCCTATCAAGAAAAACATTTTGTATTTTTGGTCAAAGCTTGCATTCTATTTTAGTCAGAACTTTAAAATATACATTTTTTTTTTTACACAATCTAAAGACTTTATTTGAATTTAAGTGCATTTAATTCTAAAGAGTTTTAGTATTTGAGGCCATTTTAGAATTTTGATAAGAAATCTAGAAATTCTTTATAAATTTTTTTTCTTCATAAAATATTCATATTAAAATGTAAAATTTAATTTTTTTAAACTATTTGCTTTTTTATTTTATTTTCCAATTTTTTAAAAATTTGTGTTGATAACCTTTCTACTTTGTTTGATAACCTTTCTACTTTTTTATCAACCTTTAAAAGTTATCAACTTTTGGTTGATAACCTTTCTACTTAGTTTAACATGAATATTACTTACACATTTTGACAGATGGCAAACAGCTTTTAACTAATTTTGACAATTTGACTATTATTAAGTAAAAAATTAGGAAAGCTTATAGTAATAAATTATTGAATCAACTATTCATACCAATTTAAACAATCCTTTTATTTTTTGCAATTTTTTATACTGTTTTTATGATTTTGTAGTTTTTAAAAAGGGTGTTGGACTAGCAATCAAATTAACCAAGTCTACTTAAAGTTTTTTAACTTTTTCCAGTCATCTTTTTAAATTTTTTCAGTCTTTTTTTTTACCTTTTACAAATAATTTTAAAGATTTTAGGTCATATATTTTAATAAAAATATATTTTGCACACTTAAACTTTCAAAAGACTTGAATACAGTTTTTTTTTGGTGTAATAAAAGTCAACGATAATATACAAGTGGTAGAACACTTGACTTACAATCAAAAAGTTTAAGGTTTAAGTTCACCCTTCATTTTTGGAAGTACCATGATCAGCCTGTTTTTGCGTATTCAAACTGTGTTAACAAGTATTTTCTGATTACAGTATTTTTTTTATTTTTAAACTCCATAACATGAACCTTGTTCATGTTATGAAACCTTGTTCTCCATACTTTTTATTTACTTCATAATATTCATGTTATGGAGTTTAAGATTGAAAAATAAAATTAAAAAAAAAACTTCTCTAGCGGCCCTCTAGAGTTTTGAGGAGGTAAATTTATTTCAAAAAAACAAAAAAAAAATCATCAGGGACATTTCATTAAGATATATACTTTAAAAAAAAATAATTGATTTTCTTATCCAAAAATTACTACAAAAATACAACTAAAATGTTTTATAAAATAAGTTTAATAAGCGTTAAAAAAAATTTGATTTCAATTTAATAGTTTGCAATTACGTCCATTTTACTTTTCTTAAAGTTTAATCGTTTAAATATAATTATTATATTGTAATGTAAATTTTAATATTGGATTTCAATTTTTTACTTAAATCTATTTTAATTTTTCTTATTTGAGATATAAAAATTAGGAAAAGTAAAATAAAGTTACAAAACTTATGAAGAGTACATAAAATATAATATACAAACTACATTTGTGAAAAGGAAACATAAATCCTACTTTTAGTTATAAAAGTAATTAAAAGTCAATTTAATTGTAAGATGTTTTTTTTTTGAATTGTAAAAATCACATACCTTGGAGGAATAAGTAAACTTATGGCATGGAGAATCTTGACATGGAACCAAGCTTCGAGCATGTATTGCCTTAAAAATTAATTATACAAAAATAAATCATAATTCAAACAAGTTTAAACACAAGATATGACTAAAAATGCTCATTTAAATATTTTATCAACAGTCCTTTCACCAACAAATTTCTTAAGGACCTGCTGCCTACAGTTTGACAATGGTAAAATAAAGAAAAACTATTATTACAAAAATAAATTGAAAAGTTAAGTGGTTAGAATAAAAATCTGAATTTAAGAACAGTTTGATTAATGTCAATAACTTTGAAGATTGTTGATCTGAAGTATACATGGAGAATGTAGTTAAAATATTACTTTTTTAAATTATTAATTTTAAGTTTTCAAAAGCTTTAAATTTATTAATGCTAAATTGAATTAAATATGAAAATCTTATAATCATTTAGTAACAAAATCAATATATAAGCTGAAATTAAAAAAATGGAACTGTTTCCTCTGATATAGTTTTCACAACAGTTGATTGTGCTTCTGTTATGGAAAAATGATGAAATACTTCTCTGCTTAATATCAAATTTGTTTTGCACATGTAATACATTTAAGGATACTTCTATATTATATGAGTATATCTTTTTTTCTTCTTCTTTCATTTCTATCATTAAAGCCCTGAGTGACTTCTATTACAGACTTTTAACAAAAGGCAATAAAATGGTAGTATGGATAAACCTATTTTTGAATCAAGGGCTCATCCATACAGTGGTACTAGAAAACACCAAAAAAAAAAAAAAAAGTTATAAATATCTTTAATCATTGAAGATTTTTATAACTTTTATTATTGCTTTTTTTTTTTTTTTTTGTTGGTGTGTGAATGGTATGTAAATAATGGTAAATACGTAATGTAACTCCTAACTTTATACACAGAAATACAAACTAGCTTTTTAAGTTAGTTTGTTTTTGCTTCATGAAACATTCATGATACACAAAACTGTCTTAAATGAAATTGATAGGTTGTTAAAAGATGTTTGCAACAATAACTTTCAATAAGAATGGAAAGTTGTTTTTTTATAGTGCAGACTTTAGACAAATACTGTTGTGTTAAACAGAAGTTTGTATTAACTGTAAATATCTGAGTACATGAAGATGTACATAATGATGGAGGATGATGATGATGCACATGATACATGATAATGGACGAGGATGATGATATAAATGCTGATGTAGGAGGAGGATGATTGAGGATGATGATGATGTGCATGATACATGATAATGAATGAGAATGATGATATACATGATGATAGATGAGAATGATGATGTACATGGTAATGAATGGGGATGATATAAATGATGAAGGAGGAGGAGGATGGAGGATGATGATGATGTGCATGATACATGATAATGGATGAGAATGATGATATACATGATGATAGATGAGAACGATGATGTACATGATAATGAATGGGATGATATAAATGATGATGGAGGAGGAGGATGGAGGATGAGGATGATGTGCATGATACATGATAATTGATGAGGATGATGATATACATGATAATAGATGAGAATGATGATGTACATGATAATGGGTGGGGATGATGATATACATGATGGATGAGAATGATGATGCACACAATAATGGAGGATGATGATGTAGATGAAAATGGGTAGAAAGAATTTTCCTAATGACTACTAAACCTTGGTAGTGGAACAAATTGTGTCAAAGAGGAAAATTCTCTTAAAGGATCTATTGAAATACCACAAAGGCAGTGATTTAAGTGCTGATCAAATTAAAGCTGACAACCATAATGAAAGAACAACCAAGCTCTTATAGGTGTCTCCTCATTGTTTAAAATTGAAAATTAATTGTGTAATTTTGTTATTTAGAAATTATGGGTATGCTAGGCCAATGATGGCATTGAAAAATTTGCACTTTTCAAAAAAATTATATTATATTGATGCAATGGTTTTGACAAATGTTTCCAGTGGTAAACAGATGATTTTAACTCAAACTCAGTTGATTCTTATTTTTCTTTTGTTCTAAAACATTGTAATTTTTTGATTCACTGTCTGATTTTGGATCCACTGTCCAATAGGCCAGTTCTATTGATTGTCAATATTTAATGACAATCAATAAAAGTCAAAGTTAAATGCTTGATAAATTTTATGTATATCTTAAAAAGCCATATTTCTTTTATGACTAACTATATAGGGTTCGGACTATTGTAATTGTAATTGTAAAAATTAAATACAACAACACATTACAATACAATAATATTGTAATGTAATACCAAAGATGCAATTAAAACATTTATTGTTATTGTATTACTGTGATTAAAAACAGTTACAATAACTATTGTATTATTTTTTTCTAACAATATATTTAAGTTCTAAAACTATTGTATTGTATTGCAGTGATGTAAAACAATTACAACAACTATTGTGTTGTATTGCTGGGGTAAAAAACAATTACAATAAGTATTGTGGTGTATTGTATTACTATTTCAAAGTCCAATAGCTATTGTATTTTAAAGTATTTAGATTCATTTGGGCACTAGAAGATTCAGAGGTGCCTGTAATGCTTGTTTTTAGCAGTCATTTATATATAAATTTCATTTATTTTGAGAAGTGAAGTGAAGCCAGGAAAGCTAAATAAGTATATTATTACGCATACTTAATAAATATTAAGTTCAGGGGTGCTCGTGGCACTGATTTCTAGCAACCATTTACATATACAAATTTTATTTATTTTGAGTTCAATAATATAACTGTTTAAATAATAATTTATTTAGAATTAACATTAATAATATTCATTCAAAATCATACAAATATATAATTTATTATATGCTTGTAATTAAATATATATTTACTTTGTAAAGTGAAACTTTTGATTTTTTTATAATTTTGCCTAAACTGATATTGAAATGTTTCACTGGATGATGACGTCTAAATTAATTATTTAAATACATAAAGCGCATGAATTTTTTTTTTCAGTATAATTAACTGCTAATGAGTAATAAACTAGAGCGTTATGGAATAAGGGAACCATGGACCTGGGTAATTATCGATTAGATTGCCTAAAAATGTAAACTACTCTTGTTTTGCAAAAAATTTTCTAAATTTTTAGATTACTCATCACCTTTCAGACCGTACCAATAAATTTTGTAGGGGGGTCATCTTTGAAAAATGAAGCAGTTTAGAATACCAAATAAATTTTGTTCTTGATTTATGTAACATAATTCTGGTATAACTAGATCTAAAAGTCCAGTTACTTTATGTTACTTTACATACAGCCATAAAAGCCTCAGGGAAACAAAAGACAAAGTTATATTAGAGTAAGTGCTATTTGAGTAAATTTTAAAATAATTGGATAGGTGCCTAATGTAAAAAGAAATAACTAAGTGGAAGAAATGGTAGTAATTGATCATGTCTATCCCCAGCAGTAAAAGAAGTACAGGTCAGATCACTTTTATAGAGCTATATAAAGTTTGCAACGAGGAAATGTGATATTGAGTAAATAAAATAGAAATAGAATCAATAATTATATATTAGTTGTTATTTCAAGGTCACATATCTCAGAGACTGGACTGTTAAAACATTACAATAATTTTTTTTATTACAATAACAATATATGTTATTGTATTATGACATTACAATAATTTTTTTTATTACAATAACAATATATATTATTGTATTATGAAGATGAATTACAATACAATAATTATTGTTATTGTAGAGGGTCATTACAATACATTTTTTTTCCAGATATTGTTATTGTATTATGAAGATGAATTGCAATACAATATTTATTGTTATTGTATTACAGTATTAAAATAATTGTAAATCACAAGTATTGTTATTGTTTCTAAAGAAGTTAATACAATAAAAATAGTTATTTTTTCTGTTATTGCTTTCATTACAATTATAATAGTCCAAACCCTACAACTATATATTGAGTGTTCAAAGGGCTCTTTTGTGATGATAAAATGATAAATACTCATTTTTTAGTTTTTAATTATACAACTAACAATTAAAAAATGTTATGAAAAGTTGGACACTAGCTTTTCTCCTACAAAAAGCCGTGTTGTGGCTTATGCGGTAGTGGTGTAGTGGTAGAGCGCTTGCTTCATAAGCAAGATGTTCTGAGTTTAATAGACAACACATCCCTGGTAGTTCTGCGCTCAAATTGTTTGCTGTGCAGGAACCTTGTTTGTTAAGGTTCTTGTTTTGGAGTTATAGGGTTGAAAGAGGGTTGTAACCATAATTAAAGTAGCCTCCTCAACTGTAGTGGCCTTCTCCACCTTAAAGAGGTGAATTAACATTAAAAAAAATAATAAAAATAAAAACACAGTAAATGGTTTTGTGTAAATAAATCATTAATAAAAACAGCATATAAATGTAAATAAAATGTGACTTTTAAAAATAAACAAGTTAAAACATTTAATATAAAATTTTAATAATAAAAAAATTCTGATATAAATCGTTTTTTTTAACTTTTGTTTTTTACACAATTAAAAAATCACCTGGCATTGAGTAAACATATAAGGATACTTTTTATCAAGAGTTTGTTCAGGTTTTAACCATTGTAATGCACTGGCAGTTGAAGACGTGTGGTATTTTATTGTTATTGTAAACTCCGAACCACTGTGACAAGAGAAACATAAATTACAGTTTAATAATTGACATATAAGATTGATCATATAATATTTTACCTACATTTAAACTATATTTTACCTTCATTTAAACTATATTTTACCTGCATTTAACCTACATTTAACTTTTTCCCACATCAACCATTTAACAAAATATTTTTACATCAAATATAAGAACAAGTATTTCTTCATCTGATGAAAATAAGTATTACTTAACAACCAGACATTTGTCTTGTTTTAACTTATTTTTGTGACAATAAATTAACACATGCTGTTCTTCTGTGGTGATGAATAAAAGTTTTTTCATAAAATCAAAGTTCTTTCTGATGTTACTGTATGCAGGAGCTCTTTTTGCAATAAACCATGTTGTCATGGAGATGCACAACATAGGGGTTGTATTGAAATTTTATTTGCTGCAAATATTTAGAGACCACAATTGAATTTTGGAATTATTACCATTTATAAATGGTTATTTGTAAAATATTCTTTATTCATTTATTCTTGCAACAGATTCAAGGGTAAACTTTTGTTTCAATCATAAATTTAATCAATTTTTAAAATATCTAAAATGATATCTTAGATTTATTTTTTCCCTTTAATTAGTCTGAATAAATATTTTTTATATTAGATATTAAGTAATCTATTCTTAAAATCTAGGTTACTTAAAAAAAAAATCCTTAAAGTCAAAATCATAAAACCATTCAACTTTGTAAATATAATGGTGTCAAATAAGAATAGTTTATATAAAAATTATGGTTATTAAATTTAGCCCTGCACTAACTAAAATTTTGATTCTCCCTCCCCTTCTTAAGATTATAAATAATTTTCTGAAAATTACTAGAAAAAATAAATGATGTATATAATATGTAAATAAATGCATAAGGCCAATTCGCAAAAAAAATGAGTTGACTACAAATTCAGGGATAAGATAAAGATCAAACTCAGTTACAAAGCACTCCATCACTACATAAAGTAATTTTAAAAAAATTAGCTTACATTTTAGTTGATGGAATCGTGATTTCAAGAGGTTCACCAAATGGTGCAATGCAAGGTAATACATTAAAAGGTACAGCATCTTCATTATATAAAACAGTTTCAATGTTCAATTGACTTGTATCAAGAACCTAAAAACATAAACAACTTTAGTTGAAGTGAGCAATATCAATAATAGATATATTAACAAATTGGTTGTATCAATGTCAAGTGTATAACATTATACAGTAGATGCTTAAAGTGATTTAACATACTAATGTATAACATTATGGTGCATATGGTAGCTTATTATTCTGATGTTTAGATAAGGACTTTGTCATTTGCTATATGTGTACCTTATGTGGCTAATTAGTTTTGGACTTAAAAACATGTGAAATAAGGATCTCTACCATGTCTAACAACTACGTTCTATTATGTATCCAAAAAAAAAAAAATTCTTTTGTTGTTTTTTGTTTTATCCACTTGATTTACTTTTTTCTTTACTTTTTTCCATTAAAATCAGAAAATATAGTTTACATTTTAATTTTTAAATTGCAGCGGTTCTCTTTATTAATTTTTTCTCAGAATAAATTCTTTAACAATCACTCAAAAACAGTACAAAATTTCCAATAAAATTTGTGAACAGTATTTTATGATATTGAGCATAAATGTAACACTACGAATTTCATTAACTTTCTTAACTTGTATGGGTTTTACATACAACAAAAATGAATAAAAAAATATTTAAAAAAAAGTCTATTAAAAAGAAAAAAAAATTTAGATTTTTCAATATTTATCATTTATTTTGATCATTACTTTAATGATAGTTTATTAAACAATTGATTTTTTAAACCTTTTTTGTAATTTTTGTGTTTACATTACATACATTTTTACTTTATCCTTTAGTAAAAAGAAGTTTTTGCATTTTTTAAATTCAACAAGAATACTGAAGCTGGAAATCTGAAAAGCCTATTTTTTATTAATAATATAATAGCTTTTTATTAAGCATTTTTTTTATTTTTATTAAGCATTTAATAGCTTCTGTATTTAAACCTTTTGTCTCATCAGTTAAAATTCTTTTAATTTGAATTTTTATAATTATAAAGATTATTTAAATCAAACAAATTCTTTGGTCAGAGTTTAATATTTAGGATTGAACTCCTATTATTCAAAAACTCTTGTTACTTAAGACCCACTCACTTACTTACTTAAGACTCACTTACTTACTTAAGACCCACTTACTTGCTTACTTAAGACTCACTTACTTACTTAAGACTCACTTACTTACTTGAGACCCACTTGAGGATATGAATTACATAGGTTCAGATGTATATATTATGTGAAGTATGTTTCTAAAACGATTTATTTTTGTTCCTAAATGCTCTATGATTAAATTCGTTATTAGTTTGAGTAAAAATTTAGCCTATTTATAACTAACTTTAAAAAATACAAAACTTTTTTTAATTAGTGTTTAGCATTTACAAAATCATTAAATCCAACACTCAAATAAAAATAATATTTGTATTACTAACTTTATTATTATTATCAACTTTATTATTATTACTAACTTTATTTAAACTTAATACAATATCCTCAACACATACTATCTTTTGTAGTTTACAGATAGGAAAGACATGGTTGATAAAAAACCTGGAATTTTTTTTGAGCAGAGTTTTCTTTTTTTCTCCTGAAAATCACTTGGGAAGAGCTTTTGTTACAAAAACCATAGCGGCTTGCGAGAATAAAAAAGCTCCTGTATATAATTTATATTATATTGGGATTGCCTAAAAACAACTTTATCTTAGAGTTTGTTAAAAACATCTTTACCTTAGAATTGACTTAAAAACACCTTCTTCACCTTAAAATTAAAACACAAAAAACCCCTGCTTTGTAATAACATCATTTTTAATGAAATACACTGTAATTATCATAACTTTAAGTTTATTCAATCACATTCAACTTTTTAAAAAAACTATTTAATGATATTTTTCAAAAGCAAAAATATTTTTATCTAAATTAATTTGTTAAAATTTGAGATAACATTTTTGGCTAAACAAATTTGTTTTTTAAAGTGATATTGACATAATTTAAAAAAAAAAAGTAAAAATATTAGAATTGAATTTGACAAATTTTGACCACTTCAAATTTGATTTCTCAACATCGAAAAATCAATACATTTGAACTTAGCTAAATATTTCTATTTTTATTTTTTTAACTATTTTTGTCACATTTTTAAATATTTTTCAACTTTTTTCCTATTTTAAATGACATGCATTGAGGACTTAATAAAGTTGGTAACCTATATAAATATTATTTTGATATAATATTACATTATTATAATATTCTATTATTATTTTGATAAAATAATTATTGATAACTAAATTTGTAAAGTAATTAAAAAAAAAAAATTTATTTGGAATATTTTGGCATATCTTTAAAACACCAAAACTTAAAAATTTTTATTAGTGATAGGAAGTTCTAAAAATAAGTTTCAAAACAAATATTGGTAATAAAAAATATATTAAAAAATATTGACAAATTGTTTTTAGTATAAATCATTGTTTTTTGCTTTATATGGAAAATAAAAAATTAAAATAAAAAATTATTTTTCATAGAAATTACTAAATAAAATAAAAGATAGCTACTGGGTTTATTCCAAGTACATTATTATATAGAACTTGCCTATTTTATTAGTTATATTTGTGTAATTGTACAGTTGTTACACCCTTCATTTGCTGAGCCATAAACAATAAATTTAAATGTTTATATTCAACAATACGTTTTTATCATCTTATCTATTTTTACATAAACGACCACAACTTTTAAGTTTTACTACCTAGAGGTTAAAATTCTTTAAACACTAAGGTTAACTAATGCTCTATTGGTTTGTTTTGCAGCACTGATTAAACTTTTTGGATATCTTCGGTCTTAATACAGTCTTTTTTGTTGTTGTTGTATTTTTGCATAAGTGACTCTTAGTGTCTCGTACTTTATGTCTTTTTCTACAGCTATTAAAAGTGAATCTAAGTGTCTTGCTTATGATGTCTTCTTCTATAGCTTTTAATAGTAAGTGACCAAGGTCCCGGCCCCGAGTAGAATGAGGCTTGATTTAAAATTAAAGAGAAGGAATAAAAGCTTCCACTTAAACAGATGCACTTTATGCATACAATGAATATAAACATTTATGTTTGCTATTTATTTAGATGCTTGCATGATAATGATGATGATGGTGATGATAATGATGATGATGATGATGATGATGATGATGATGATGATGATGATAATGATGATGATGGTGACGATAATGATCATCATCATCATCATTATGATGATGATGATGATAATCATGATCACAATCATCAGGTTTTAACCTTCCTCTTTTATGGTGTTGATGATGATAATCATGATGATGATGATCACAATAATAATGATGATTATGATGATCATGTTGATCATAATGATATTTAAATATGCATATATATACAAAATATAACATGAATTTTGAATTTAAAAAAAATACTTAAGGATGTATAAATGTTTATGCAGCCCCGGTCACAAACCTGACCCCAGCTATATTTTATTAAACCCGGCCCTGGTCAAATATCAAATCCGGTCACTTAATAGTTTTTAAAATACTTTTTATTTTCTACTACTTTTAATAATAAATTTTTTTTAAGAATCTAAAGTTCTTTGACTTCTTCAAAAAAAAAAGACAAAAAAGCTATGATAAAAGAAAAAAACATTTTTCGAAGCCAGTTTTATTTATGATGAAAAAAAAAAGAATCATATCATTAATCAAACCCAAAGAAAACTTAAATTAAAGATAAAAAAAATACTTTATACATCAAAACAAAATTGAACATAAAATATATAATTTTTTCATTGAAAAACTCTTACTAGTTTAGTGCATTCATCTTTGAGACAAATGAACCTTTGAACAGCAAGACATGATAACTTCTGTAATTCAAAATCAACTTGAATACTCCAGTCAAGGTGAGTGACTTGAAAAGAATCAATGTTTGATAAACTACATGGATCTGATTTAATCATTGCTTTTATTAGACTGAACAAAGAAATAAAAAATAGTACTAAAAATATAGGTAATTGTACAAATGATATCTACTTGAACAAAATCAAGTAATTTGCATGATAGTATCGTCAAACCTGGCTACATACTTACAAATAGTATCAGTGTTGCAGATGCTTTGCCTTGTCTTAAGATCAAAGGCCTTAAGAACCTTGGCATTAGCATCGTCATTAACTTTTGATTTTAAAATCTTCTAAGTTTTTAAACCAGTTTTCTAAATATGTTTTTTCATTTAAATGAAGCTTGTTATTATTAGTTTCATATAAACTATTTATTATTTGAATATTGATATTTATTGTAATTAATAAACTTTTATTGCAATTAATAAATATTTGTTGTAATTAATAAACTTACTAATACTGTAATTAATAAATATTTATTGTAATTAATAAACTTATCAATAAAGTATTTGATACATATTTTAATATAAAAATGATATAACAAATAAAACAAATAATAATCACAAATAACAATTAAAATATGTAGTTAATAGTAAAATAACTGCTTTATTGAGGTTCAAAAATTTCAGTGGATATTCCTACAAAATGAAACATTTTAATTAGTTTGCCCCCCCTCCTTTTTTTTTTTTAAAATGCATTTTCAACAAAAATTTATAATGCCTAGATATGGGATGACTCTGATTAGGACTCCAGACAGCATGCCGTATGTATACAATTTTTTTTTTTTTTACATGCTAACTGTTGCAAATCATTGACAAAAAATAAGTGACCAAGAACACTCAACAAAAAAAAGTCTCATAGTCTCAAACAAATCTTTTTAAACTTTTAAAATTTTGATTTTTGTCTTGCTTGATAAATTTAAGAAGAAAAAAACAATTAAAAAAAAACTTCTTTATTTCATTACTAAAATATTTTTTATATCATAATATAAATAAATTTCTTTAAAGAAGATTTTTTGAAAATTATGTTCAAATAGTTTAAACTCATTTATTTTTTTACAGAAGTTAATTAATCAATAATAATTAAAAAAAGATGCCCCATTATAGTATACAAATATAAGCTCACTGTCTAGTAACAGTATAATACATAAATAAATATCTACAAATTCCAAATACAATAAAATAGCTTTTAGAATTGAACCCATCATTTCAAAAAGAGCACAAGTTACACTTTTTTCGAATTTCACTTTTTAATGGAATTATATTTATTCAAGTGTTTTACATATTTCCTTTGAAGGAAAAACATTTGCATATGCTACAAGTCAACTTTAAATGCAACTGAGAATTAAAGTCTGTTTGAAAATGGCGCAAGTCCCGGACTTATGCCTTTTACAAGTGAAACGAAGCGCAACTGAAGTGATATAATCTCACTTTATTTGTTACAAAAATGGAAAATTTTTAAAATTACAAAAAGAGTCTATCAAGCAGATAAAAGACAAGCAAACATATTGTCCCAAAAATATAGGAAGTGGAAACTAAGTGCAAAAAACCAAAGAACTGCATCTATTTTCTGATGGTTGTGCAGGCCAAAATAGAAATCATGCCATGATCCAAATACTTTTATCACTGGTAGCTGAACTAGATAGCAATATAAATGAGATACCATATTAGATGCCAAAATGAGGTCACTCATTCTTGTCAAACGATAGAATGTTTGGAACAGCAAAGCGACATATTCGAAAAAATGACCGGATTTACACACCAACAGAGTATGAATATCTTATAGCTGAAGCAAACTTGCTCAATTTTCTTTGTTTTATGATTAACTATATTTTTTGGCCCAAAACTGAAGATATTATTGATGTAAAAAAATGGTGGCCAAATCATTATAAGAAACTTGTGCTATCTATGGATTCCTATGGAAAAGGAGCACCCAAGGACAAAAAAGTAACTTTTGGTATTTCTAAAGTATCATATTTCACACTCTCTAAGATCACGCTAGATTTAGTGACAACACATGAGTTCATAGGTTGCTTAATCAGTCATGATTTTCAGTTATTACAAAGGATGGGTACAAAAAAGTGTTCATTTTGAAAAAGACATAAGCCCATAAATTTAAATTAAAAATATATGTATTATATGTTGTTTTTTTATAATAAATAAAACTCTAAAAACTTATGTATGATTTTTTTTTATCTACTCCTATATTTAGTTTCTTTAGCACCAAAAAAACTTTTTTTCTGAAAAAACTTATTTTAGTTGGTCCTGAAAAGTTTGAATTGACTTGTGCCTTTTTCCAAATGACGGGTTCAATTGTAACATCTTTCAGGATAACCAGTAGAATAGCTGGATTAGCAAGGTAGCAAAATACACACAAATATTGCATCTGCTTTAAATAATGTCAATAACTTCATGAATCATCATTTGATTTAACTAAACCAAATAATATTTTTTTATTGACTTTAAAAAAATTAATACCATTATTTATAGGAACCATATATTTTATTTACATATATTTTCATGGCGACTATAAATATACTTAAAAGATTTATTTATCTAACAAAAATAATTTGTATATTATTTATGCTGTTCAAAATAAATTTGTCATATAAAACAGTAACTGTTTTAGTTTTGTCTAGGAAAAAAAAAAAGAAAACTGAAAATGGGAATATGATATTGACAGGGTAAAATATTATTTACAATGGTAAAAAACGGTAAATGCAAAGCATTGCATGCATATGCATAAAAAATGCTAAACACATGGTTCAACGCGAGCAGTTTTTTGACGTTTTCTTGGTGGAGAACATGAAAAACTTTGAACACTAGCAAGAGCTCGAAATGCTTCTGCAACGATATTCGAATGATTTTTAACCAGTCTTTGCCATGATGCTAACTCCATAACTTCCTGTGCATGACTAAAACACAAATACATACTTTAAAATTTTTACATTTCCTAAACAAGTATATAAATCATTATTCAAAACATCCTAACAAAAAGATTAAATGACATTAAAAAAGGAAATTTAAAGAAAATGATATAATGGAAATTTAAAGAAAAATTATTTTAAGGCGCGGAAAATTTTCAAGGATTTTAATAATGCCAAAAGTAAAAAACTGTGTGGGGATATTTGACATAGTAAAAAAAGAACAATTTTTGAACAATTTTAACAAATTCTAAGAAAATTTTTATCTTTTTGTCAACTGTTTATTTGGTTCTTTATTTACAAAATTATAAAAATCTCTTCAACAAATATTGATCTTTATTAAAGATTCAAAGTTCTTAGAGGTTGCATTCAAAATAACTTTTGTATTAAAGTTCTTTAATGTTAATAGAGAGACTCAAAAACAACATTTTAAAAAAATTTCTGCTAAATGTATTCTATATAAAAAAAATACTGAATTAAAATTTTTTTTTCGAATACAAAATATTTTTTAATAAGTCCCTTTTGAACATTAAACAATTTCCTAATACTATCAAAAAAAGGTTTTCAAAAGTAAATCATGCTGGGTCTCAAATGAAGCAAAATTATATGAAAATTCCAAAAATTGTATTACAAAAAACTTATAAAAGAAAAAATATTGACAAAAAAGTTTGAAAAAATGCAATTTTAAATCCAGCATTTTTTTCAGAACACATTAAGTAGGTGATATTTTTCAAAGATGTTGTTTTTAGGGACATCCTCAATGTTATATTCAAAAAACTTCAAACATAACATTAAAAGTATTTAAAACAATGTTAATGAAGCTATTATTGTTAAACTGAAAAATATGACCTGCTAATTATTTTTTTGATTTTAAAACTTTTTTGTTGTTTTTAGAAATTAAATAAATGTTTATCAAATATTTGACACTGGAAAAATCAATATAACTAAGATATGTGTCAATTATAAAAATCATAAATAAAACTGTAAACCTATTTGTAAAATCTATAGCGACGGACTTGAGTTGCTGTGCATTATGGAGATCAGCCAAAATAAGAACATCACACACATTTTCAACACTCAGATTTGATGCTAGAGCTTCTTCACACATAACTTTTAGCCTCTCTAATGCATACTAAAATTAAAAATTAAAGTTAAACGGTAAAAAATTATTTCAACAAATTAAATTTCTTTATCTAATTTCTCATTATTAAACCGTTGATAAGGCTTTCTCAAACCTTATCAGCTGCAGCTAATAGTGTGTCTGCCATTGTTTCTAATTGAGTAACTTTTCCTGTGTAAATAAATTTAAGCATTTCTTTTAAAACATCTATATCTAAGTCTGTTATTGTAACAACTCCTTTTTTATTTTCTTCAAGATCATGACCGAACATAGCTGCAAATACCGGAGACCGTGCCGCTAATATAG
>NC_061162.1:32357881-32366198 GCF_022113875.1 Hydra vulgaris
CATTTGGCTCGCAACCAGAAGGTTGGGGTTCAAATTACCTCTGCTGAAATTACTGTCTCAATCTATTTCTCCACACAGCGCCTTTGTTTAAAAATTTTAGTTGTTAATGTTGTTTGTTAGTAAAAATGGTAATGTTAAGGATTGAGACAAAATATTTTTAAAAAATGAGTTGCTCCCTTGACTGAAATGGTCGTTGGAGCAATAGGGAGGTGAATTTATGAAATTAAAAAAAAAAATTATTGTACTCATACAATTATAAAAATTTGGTATTTTTATCGATTTTTAAAAAAAACCCAAAAAACCCATAAAACCCAAAAAAACCCATTTGGGTTGGGTTTTTTTAAAAAACCCTGGGTTTTTTTCCAACCCTGATATATATATATATATATATATATATATATATATATATATATATATATATATATATATATATATATATATATATATATATATATATATATATATACATATATATAAATATATATATATATATATACATATATATAATATATATATATATATATATATATATATATATATATATATATATATATATACATCCAGCCTCGGAATTAGGGTCGGCATTTGCCAACCTAATTGCCAACCTAAAAGTGTTTAAGGTCAACAAATATTGCCGACCTTGTTTCTATATTCTATGGTAAGACCTTTGTATCAATTTTTTTTTTGCCGACCTCTAAAAGATTGAGGTCGGCAAATTATTTCCGACCTCATTTTTCCAAATTTCGAGGGTTGATATATATATATATATATATATATATATATATATATATATATATATATATATAATATATATATATATATATATATATATATATATATATATATATATATATATATATATGGAGAAGTTGATACTCCATTCATTCATATATATATATATATATATATATATATATAAATATATAATATATATATATATATATTTATATATATATATATATATATAATATATATATATATATTTCTTCTTTGATTTCTTTGTTCTTGTTCTCCTTTTTATTTGTTTATTATTATTTTTTTCATTTTCAAAAATCTTAAAGCTCTCAGGGATTTTTTTTTAGGAGTTTATTTGTAATGGTCCTTGGATGTGGTAGTGGTGTAGTGGTAAAACACTCGCTTCATAAGCGAGAGGTTCCGAGTTCGATCCCCACCATGTCCCTGGTAGTACCGCGCTCAACTTGTTTCTCCGCGCAGAGGCCTTGTTTGTCAAGGTTCGTGTTTCAGAGTTATAGAATTGAGAGAGGGTTATAATCACTATTAAGTAGCCTCCTCGTCAGTAGTGGCCTTCTCGGCCTTAAGGAGGTGAATAACAAAAAAAGAAAAAAAGATATATATATATATATATATTATATATAATATATATATATATATATATATATATATATATATAATATATATATATATATATATATATATATATATAATCATATATATATAGGGTGTTTCTTATTTTTAGATTCGATTTTTATATGGGCCACCCTGCGGTTTGGTTCATTATCATAAAAAAGTAATACCATATTTTTATTTTTTTTCAGAATGATTTTTAGGGGTTGCTACCGACCCTACAGTATTGCGTAAATGTACCCTAAAAATGCTTATGTTGCATATGATGTTATGCAACAAAAGTGGTTGGTGCTTAGCGTACAAACCTCTTTTAACTAGTAATTTTTTTACTTTTAGTGTGCAGAATTCTGTCTATAATGCTTAATTGTTCCTTTTGCAGGTTAAACTAGTGTAACTACTGTACAGTGATGGCTTCATCAATCAGTGCAACGATAGCTACCAGAAAGAAAACTGAGATATGGCTTATTGGACAGATGTTCTCTTCTTTAGATAGTGTTATGCTTCCATCAAAAAGGGAAGTGTTGGCCCTTTTCTTACATTACAAGCAGATTGCCAAGCAAAGCATTAGGGAAGCATTATATTCCACAGCAAATTATATTTTTGAAGTTTGGTCAAAGGCCCGAATACCTGTGCAATCAAAGAAGCACGTTGTCCCTAAAATCGAAAACATTTACAAGGAATGGGAAAAGTTGAAGAAATTTAAAGAGGATAAAGCTAAGCATTCAGATTATTTGAAACAAAAGGAAGACTAATGAAATGAAAGGTTAGAAGAATCATCAGGAACAGGTAAAAATGTGGCATCTGCAGTGCATGACGTGTAAGTGGCAAGGGGAATTAACAATCAAGTAAAGTGCATGTGCTTTGATACTACTGCAGCCAATACTGGGCCAAGAAATGGGGCTTACATTCTTCTAGAAGAATGTAAGCCCTTGTGTCTCAACCCTTCAAGTGGACCTGACACACCGCTCTTTAAAAGATTTCAAAAAAGTTGGGTCTCAATTAATTCCACAAAGTACCAAACAGCACAGTCTGATAAGAATGCTTCAAAATGCTCTTACCGATACCACTGATGAAAGAATCATATTTTGAAAAGATCAACTACAAATCTTTCAACCTTGTGACAACTACCGAGAACTTTTGGAACTGCCAATTGTTTTTTTTAGGAGGGGGGGGGGGTAACCTTTGAGGAGCATTTCATTTAAAGCTCCTGTCAGTCTACACCGAGCTCACTGGATGGCGAAAGATATTTATGCGTTGAAGATTTGAAAGTTTAGAGACCAATTCAGGTTGACAAAAAGAAAGGAGAAGGGAATAAGGAATATTTGCCTTTTCACGATTCGACTGTACATTACAGCCTGGTACAGATCTATTGAAGCAACCTCAGCTCCTAGACTTGATCTGCAGCTCTTGAAAGACTTGGATGCCTACAAGACCCAGCAAGAAGAAGTTACAAGGGCATTTCCGGTACCTATTGGAGGAACTTGTTGCTTTAGCTTTTTTTGATGATGAGGTTCACCCTAAGACGAAGGTCAAGATGGTCCAAGCATTGAACAATGTTTCAGATCCGATACCTATGAAACGGGCTACTGTGGACTGCTCAGTTATCTAAGAAAAGAAACTGGAGGACTTTGTCACTTTTAATACACGAAGATTTTTCAGCATCACAGGACTTCCATCACACTTTCTTCAAAATAGTGTGAGCGAATGGGAACATGATGATGAGTTCAAGACTGTAAAATCTACTGTTCGAAGCATGAAGTTTGTCAACGACATTACAGAACGTGGTGTAGCACTAATGGATGAATATAATAGACTACATACAAATAACGAAGAGCAAAAGCAGTTCCTGTTATTGGAAGTTCAAAAATATAGACAGAAATATCCTGACAGAAAAAAGACAAAATGGGAACTTTTATTCCTTCGAGACTAAAAGTTTGGAAGCTTTTATTCCTACTCTTTACTAAGCTTTTATTCCTACTCCCATGTTTATATCTATAATATATATGCATAAAGCGCATCTTGGGAACTTTTATTCCTTCGAGACTAAAAGTTTGGAAGCTTTTATTCCTACTCTTTACTAAGCTTTTATTCCTACTCCCATGAGGGATTAATCTTAGTACTGTAACTATTGTCTTAAATAAACCTACAATCAAAGTAAAAAAGCATGTTTACTGTTGTCTTTTAATAAATAAGTAGAAATACAATGACAGAAAATGGATTTTTTTAATGCATGTAATAAGTTAATCAATGTGTATCAAGTAAATGAGTCAATATCACCAGTCTCTATTAGTTTTATGATTTTTTCCTATGTTAATGACAAAGAGCGCATAGTAAAATATGCCTTAAATTTCAATGACTGGTAGCACCCAGTAAAAATTTTTTTTTTCCTTTTGAAATTTTTGCACATTTATTTTCTCACCAAAATAAACCATTTCAGTGGGTGGCCCATAGAAAAACAAAAAAAAAAAATTTTAACCCCAAATAAGAAACATATATATATATATATATATATATATATATATATATATATATATATATATATATATATATATATATATATATATATATATATATTTTAAATATATAAAAAGTCATTGTTTAGAGTTTTTTCAAGTAAAAATTTTTCAAGACAATTTGAAGCAATTTTCCATCTACAAATACTAGCACAAAAATAAAATTTTACATTATAATAAAAATAACTTATTTTGAACTCAATTGGTAACAAATAAAAAATATATTTATTTATTTTTGCCTATTTGTCTCTGATGCCTGATAGTAAAACTATTATGAAATATTTCTGATCACAGAGTTCAAAATAAAAAATTTAATTGACAATGGTCAAACTGAACACCTAAAATAACTAGATGACAGTCTAAAATAACACATTTTTGGTCAAATTAATAAAGCATTAGTTTTCGCTTGAATTTTTTCAATAACTTAGTTAATTAGATAAAATAAAATATTGTTTTATATTAAAAGTTTAAAACATTAAACTTCATTAAATTAATCTAATAAAAAAATGGATATTTGTTTTTTTAAAATGAAATTATATCCATTGGTTCATTATTTACAAACACCCCATTTAGACTAATACTGAACGATTCTCTCCCAGATCTACATGATCCTTCAGTTCCATTGACCACTTGTATACTATCAGAGTGTCGTAGGAACAAAAGTATTAAATGAAATTACATCTGTTAGCGTTTGATAAATTTAGATCCTATAATTTTATTCAGTTCAATTTAAAAACCAATTATAGATTAAAAATAACATATACGTTATTTTAATTCATGCAGATAAATTTAACTAGCTGTTAACAATACAGCTACTTTTTAATAGTTAACAAGCTGTTTATTTATGCAGCTGTTTATTTATGCAGCTGTTTATTTATGCAGCTGTTTATTTATGCAGCTGTTTATTTATGCAGCTGGTTTTTTACAGCTAACCAGCTGTTTACTATGTAGCTGGTTTTTAACCGTTAACAATAGAGCTGGCTTTAAAAAAATTGTTTTTGAGCATATCATGTTGTACTTACTGAATGTTTAGTGTTTCAGATCTGATAAAATCAGTCAGACCAATGATAAAAATAAATACAAAATAATGTATAAAACATTATACCCATTGCTTTAGTTTCCTCGCGTTTAGCATTTAGAATCGAAAACTTGAATTTTGCTCGAACTTCACTTTTATTACAAGCTAAAAGCAGTAAATATAGAGACAAATAGTCTTTGCTTTCTTCATCTAAGCCTTTTGGATTTATCCGCAAACACCTGAAATATATTAACACCATTTAAAAATTAAAAAAAGCTACCAAAAACAGTCTTAAAGTAAAAATTATAATACTTAATAATATTCTGATACTTATTGTAGTAACTTTATATTTGATTAGAGAACAAAACCTAATATATTTTATTGCTGGCTAAAACAACTAAATAAACTATAAACATAATTTATGGATACCAATATATTTAAAAAGCCTGAACCAATTGCGACATCATGTTTTACTTCTTACAATACTTTCTATATGATTTACTTCTTACTATATTTTCTTTGTTTTACTTCTTACAATACTTTCTATATTTTTAACATTTTCTATTTTATTTCTTATGAAACTTTCTATTTTACTTCTTACTATATTTTCTAAATCATGTGTTGTTGCTGTCGTTTTTTTTTAATTGAAGCTTTTTTTTCAAGGTAGTAAGTGACCAGAGTTGATATTTGACTGGGGCAGGGGCCAGGTTTAACAAAATATAGCCGGGGCTGGGTTTTTGACTGGGGCTGCATAAACATTTATATATCCTAAAGTATATCTTTTTAATTCAAAATTCATATTATATTTTGTATATACATGCACATATAAACATCATTATGATCAACATAATCATTATAATCATCATAATCATCATTATCATCATCATCATCATCATCATCATCATCATCATCATTATCATCATTATCATCATCATCATCATCATCATCATCATCATCATCATCATTATCATCATTATCATCATCATCATCATCATCATCATCATCATCATCATCATCATCATCATCATCATCATCATCATCATTGTCATCATCTGATCATTTTATTTGGCAAATCTACACCATATGAATACTAAAGTTTATATAAATATGAAAGGATATTGTATGCCAGCATCTAAATAAATAACATATGTATAATATAGATATAAACATAACATATGTTTATATCTATAATATATATGCATAAAGCGCATCTTGGGAACTTTTATTCCTTCGAGACTAAAAGTTTGGAAGCTTTTATTCCTACTCTTTAATTTTAAGTCAAGCCTCATTCCACTCCATATTTTTCAAGATCTTGAGCAGTTGCTTTATTAAACATTAAACTCTCTTAAGAACAAATGTCCTTTTATTATTCCAAGAAGCCAATGTAAAAGGTCTGTGCTTTGTTAATTATTAAATATATCCTTTTTTTAGGGGTTCAATATATCCTTGAAATTCAAGGATATATTAAACCCAGCATTATATTTTAGATAAATAGTGATAAAGTTAAAGGTACATCAAGTTCTATAACTTTATTTACATTTCATCATTTGAATGATCTTTATTTTAATTAGAAACAACTGTTTTGCTGTTTTTATTTAAAAATTTTATTATCATAAACTTTACTAGTATTATTATTCAATTTGTCCCAGATGTATCATAGATGAGTATTTGACTTTATGAAAATCCCAGAAATTTTTCTCTATGAAAATCCCAGAATATCCCGGAAAATTATTTTATTAAAAATTGATCGTATTAACAGACAACAAAAACTTTCATAAACTTTTAAAACGGAATTTAGATTATTTAACTTTTTACAAAAAGGAATTTCTAATGTTCGAAAAAGATAATTTGAATGAATTAAAATGCAAAAAAAAAATTGTTATGAAAATTGATCTCGTGAAAATTTTAATTATAGAAAACATATTTGTTTAAATGCAAAAGTTGTCGTATTTAAAATTTTATGTAAAAACATACAACTTTTTTTTCCAATTAATAACAAAAAACAGCCGGAAACTTCTGGAAAATTAAAGGAGTTTTAAGTGAATTTCCAGAAAATTTAGGAAAATTCCAAGAATTCCCAGAAAAAACTCATCTATGATGTATAAAGAATGACATCTTCATAACAATATATTTCTACAGCAACTTTTAAAGGTTAAACTACCAACATCATTATATATCTCGCTATCTGAAAAGTATTCTGATTCTGGGCATATTGATTTTTTGTGTCTGCCTATATTTTCTAATGAATAATAATTATCTTTATCATAAAGAACCTTGACGATTTGCACTAATTAACTCTCCCATTTTTTCAATACCAATGGTCTATCTGTGGTAATTAAAACAACATTGTCTAACAAAATACCAAATTTTATTTTTATTTCTTCCAAAAGAGCTATACAAATATCAACTAGCATTAATATGTGTACTCTGGCAAGACAAAAACTTGAAATTTGTAAAATGCATGTACATATTATATATATATATATTAAAATGCATGTACATTATTATAACAACAATTTTTACAGATATCTAATGTAATGCTAAATCCAACATCTTGATTATTTTGCATTTTTAGTTTGAATAAAATTATTTTTTTTAGCCTTGTTTTCTCTGATATTTCTCTATTCCTTTTTTAAGGAATAGAGAAATATACCCCTTTTTTTATTACTTACATTCTTTTTTTTTTACCCTTTTTCTCTTTTCTTGTTTTCTTTACTTATTTTGACTATCATTGCAGTTTTTTTTTTTATTATTAGTGTTTTTTATTGGATGGATAATTATAGTTTTTTATATCAAATACCTAGTGATTCTTTCCTAAGGATTTAACAAAACATTGTGCACTCTCAGGTAATTTTTCCTGAGGATACTACAAAACATTGCAAAAGAATATGACTTACTTAAATATTTATTGAGCATTTTGTTAATCTCTCCAGTCAAAATTTATATTTCCTTTTTGAAAGACTTTTGTGAAGTTGTTGTGATTGCTTTTATTTTTAATGTTGAGTGATCCGCAAGTAACACATGTGAAATATATCTAGTATTGTAAATTAGGTAAAGTAATGGGTAGTTGACAAGTATTCAAAAAATCCATTTGAACTTCTGTGTTAAGACATAATGTGGATACTGTTATATGCCTCCTTTCCAGCCTCTTCTTTTCTCACTTGGTTCACCTTTCTCAATCCAAACTGAGACACATTAAGAGACCCAGTTTAAAAACATTAAACAGCAACATTTCCTCAATGGAAATAGTGTCATCAAAACCAGAACTAATCCCTACATCTCACAAGGAAACAAACAATGAGAACAAATAAATAGAATTAAATTAAAAGTTATTAGTTAAGCTCTTAAAACATTGCTTCTGGGCAAATAAAAGGGAAAACAAATTTGCAGATTGTCCTCAACAAGAGGCCTAATCTGCATT
>NC_061162.1:32367197-32379697 GCF_022113875.1 Hydra vulgaris
GCTTTATATTTTTTTATTTTTTTCAATAATAAACAAATATTTGTCGCAAAAATAGAATGTTTTTTACCATACTGCATTGATTACTACACAACCAATATGACAGTTGACAATCATATGGAATATTCACTTTAAACAATCATTAATGATTGCTACAAAAGCAATTCCCTTCGGACAAATACTTTTAATACTCTCTTTAGACAATCATTAATAATTCCAAAACTATATCCTTGGAGACAAATTAGCATGAGAAGAACTCATACGTAAATAAAATAAAATGCTGTAGTAAAAGTGATAGTCGAGATACAAAAAACTATAAACAGTTTAATATTATATAATTAATTGTAATATAAAAGAGTAAATAAAAGTTACAAATGATAAGTTAAAAGTTAAGCGAAAATGAAGCTACAACATGTCTTTATTTTAATCATGATAAAAATCAATGCATATGTATTGAAATCATTGTTATTTTATGCTACTTTTACAAAAAAATATCAATGCCAACATTTTTCTAAGACCATGATGGTTGCAGAAGGGCATTATGTGTTATTTGCATGAAGAAAAGTGACAGAGAAATTTCAAAACATTTTATTTCTAAAATTTATCCCTTGATTTTATCAAATGTGAATTTTCATGATGAAAGATTACCACTTTAAATTTTTGCTGCGCATCGTTGCAACCTGAACAAACTGGGTGATGGAGCTAATGCCTTAAAGGAAAGACAATTCTGCAGGTTCCATTGTTGTGAAGCCATTGACAAGACTTACAACATGTTGTGATTGCATCATTTGTCAAATTGCAAAAGTGAAAGGCAAAGAAAAGCATTCATTTAAAAAAACACTTGCATCAAAATCCTTGCAAGAAGAAGAAAAGTTAGTTGAAAAACGATGTTCAAAATGCTTTTATGTCATTGCTCGTGGAATTTCTCACAACTGTAGTGATACAACTCGGCGTGTAAACTTAAAACAGTTTGAATTGGGTGATCCTGTGGACGCAAAACAACTTGCTTCATCAGCCATTGCATCAAGTGAAGCATGTCCCGGCGCAACAACTTTGTCTTTGTTAAGCTTATCGCAAATCTCTTCCGATAAAACAAGGTTAATTATTTTATTATTCTATACATTCTGAGTAATAAAATTGATTTGAGAAGTGACTGATCTAGTTTTTTTTAATTTAGTTAAAGAACATCTGCAGCTCAGTTACTCTTTCAAGAACCTTTGACCTTAACTTATATGGTTGATATTCAGCAGAGAACTGGGCCTTCAAACAATAGAATGAGAAAACTTGGATTTGTTCCAAACCAAATTAGTACATTTTGCCTTCTTGATCCTAATTTTCAGCAGAAATTGCATCAGTGGGGTCTATTTTGAAAAATGTTTTCATTGCCACCAAGGTAATATTCCTAGATTATAATGAGGTTTGTGACATCGTTCGTTATATCAACTTGAAAGTTCAACTAAAAAATGTTAGAGCTCAAGAAATCTTTTGAAAGCGTGATGAAAACATCACACTTTCAAAAGATTTCTTGAGCTCTAACATTGTGAAACTGAAAAAAGTCTATTAAATAAAGCTGATTAATTTGGCTTCAAATTTCGAAGTTAAATAACTCCTTTGAATTTTAATCCAGGATTTCAAATTTTATAATTTTGATGTCCCAATGTATATATAATCAACCCGCAAAAGGACAATTTTATTTTATTTATTCGGCAAAAAAGTCAAAATTTTCAAACTGTGCAGCATAAGCGTCTAAGAGTGTTACCTCTAAAACATTAACATAGCGCTTAACTCATTTTTTGATTGAGGAAAAAACGTAAAGTTCCTCAATTTTTTGCACTGCTAAAACAGCCCTCAACCAATACGTGTTCACAGATTTTAACTGTGTTGTGTGTATAGGGGATTAAATCTGATTTGATAGCGAGGTTGGTGCACACAAATTTAGCCCTTTTTATGATGAAAGAATTACATTAATAATGTTTTATATTCACCTTAATTGATTAAGTAAATCAAGCAAGTTATAATTGTAAATTATTTAGCTAATTACCCGGTAGGAAATCAACTTGCGATCAGCTAACGATATTCGTAACAATACAGACAACAATTTTATTACAAGGACTTATAGTTAATATGTTTATTTGTATATTTTAACAAGCTACAAATCCACGATATGAAGCTACTAAGATATTGTTTCGAAATTGCAAACTATAATTCCGCGATATGTATTTCATATCGCTGTTGCAATAGGTGGTCATAGCAACCTAGTAACCAATGTAACTAGCCAACGTAGTTGTGGTAGATGGGAAGTTAGCTGAAGAACTATATAGTAGTTGACAGCAATACAATTTGTATATATCACAACAACACCGCTAGCTAAAAAACCACGTTAGGTATCTATTGTTTAGCTTTATATTTGACGTTATGTGGTAGCAATCTACATGCCTAGGATCTTTAACTATCAATTTATCGTAATAGTATTGTTAGCTACAAAAATGCGATATGTACTAATCGACTGGAAACAAGCTTGTTGTTATGTTGTAGCTTGCTACAATGCTATGATAACTAAGGATATATCGTAGTATATCGATAGCTAAAAAGGTGCGATATCTAGATAGGAACATATCGTAATAAATGTTATGAATTCAATTGTTATCATTTAATATATAAAACATAAAATACAGCTAAGAGCTATTTTTAAATTTATTTATGTGACATTTCTGATTAGCTCAGACCGCCGTCAGACGTAAAATAAAATACAATAATTATCTCGCAAAAAACGTATATAAAAAACAGTTAAGATGACATTATAAAGATGAGCTGGCGTAACTATTTTGATGTGAAAACTATTTTGAAATTTCAATGATTCTTTTAAAAAGTAGTCTCCAGCTATTTGACGTAATTTTAACACCGTTGCCCTTGTTCAAAAACGTGCCTATTCTCGTAATTGGTTTGGGCATAATTAGTCTCAAGAGACTCTCTTATTTTCCTTTCATGGTAGTTAGAATTAAGTGCAATTGTTTTGGGGTGCATCCAATTAAATATACCGTGGCAGTTCTTGCAGTGTTCTGTGGCTCCGGAAGCATTCCAAATGTCTTTCAAGTTGTTTACCTGATGCTCAATACTTCTTTGTAAAATTTTCTTTTTCGTTTCTTTAATATAAACACTACCTCATGAACACGTAAGCGTATACACATTTAGTAAACGACAGGGGTTGAAATTTGACCGGGGCCGGGGACGGGTTTGATAAAATATAGCCGGGCCGGGGCCGGGTGTGTGACCGGGATTGCATAAACATTTATACATCCTAAAGTATATTTTTTTATTCAAAATTCATGTTATATTTTGTTTATATATATGCATATATATATATATATATATATATATATATATATATATATATATATATATATATATATATATATATATATATATATATATATATATATATATATATACATACAAAAAACATAAACATAAACATTATTATGATCAACATGATTATCATAATTATTATCATCATCATCGTTATCATTATGATCACGATCATCATCATCAACAGCATAAAATAGGAATGCTAAAGCCTGATGGTGATGATCATTGTCAGTATCATCAAGATCATCATCATGATTATTATCATCAGCTTCCAAACCTTTAGCCTTCCTCTTTTATGCTGTTTCTCTAATATAAACAATCTAGAGCATCTTTTTTCTTAACTAAAGCTCATTCATACAATATGTAAGGCATTCTCTTCAAGTTTTCTTACTACCACTACCATTTTCTACTGAAGCTGGTGTGTCTTTACATGCTGATGCCTAAATTACTTTTCTAACAAATGTTATTCAATACAATATTTTTTTAAATCTGCTTAAGATTATGGCTTCTTTTTTTGTCTTGCTTGAGTCACACCACAAATCCATCTGATCGTCTTCTCTTTTGACAAATACTAATCCATATAAATACTAAATTTTAAATAACAATAAAAGGGTATTGTATGTCTGCATCTAAATAAATAGCAAACAGATACGTTTATACCCATAATATGTATGCATAAATTGCATCTTGGAAGCTTTTATTCCTTTAGGAATAAATGTTTGAAAGCTTTTACTTTATTTATCTTTATCTTATTAGTTATCTTCAACTTCTTCTACTCCATATTTTTCACCATCTTGAGCATTTTTTTGTTAAACATTAATCATATTTTTCAACTTTTTTACAAGAACATGTCCTTTTATTATTGCAAAAAGCTAATGTAAAAATTCTTGTCTGATGTTAAGCTCTGTTATTCTCATTTTACTGAATCTTGTATCTTATCTCAAATGTTAGGTTCTAGAGACTTTTGGTTAGTCATCAACAATGTTATTAGGTACCAGAGACTAATGGTTAGTCATCAACAATGTTATTAGGTACCAGAGACTAATGGTTAGTCATCAACAATATTATTAGGTACCAGAGACTTTTGGTTAGTCATCAACAATGTTATTAGGTACCAGAGACTTTTGGTTAGTCATCAACAATGTTATTAGGTACCAGAGACTTTTGGTTAGTCATCAACAATGTTATTAGGTACCAGAGACTTTTGGTTAGTCATCAACAATGTTATTAGGTACCAGAGCCTTTTGGTTAGTCATCAACAGTGTTACTAAAGTAAGTCTATCATTTAATCTCTAGTTCATGTGTTTGATCTTTTTAATTCTTCCCAGAATAAAGCAGAGTTATTTGCAAAGAAATCTTACCCTAATTTGACTATTGATCATAATGGCCATACTCTTCCTGACAGTTGAACAGATTACAGAACAGATTGAACAGAACCCACTGCTATCCAAATCACTCTAGCTTCCAATGCTAAAGTTAATTTCTTAATTAAACACTTCTACAGTTTGTGCTCCGAAATAGATTTCCATGTTTGTCTTTAAAAAGTGTTCTCCAGAACTTTCTTTAATTATTGGTAAACTTTTATAAATTGATAAATAAGTGGTTCCAATATTTTAAAAATCTAGAAAACTCTTTGACCTCTCTAACTATCCTACAATTAGCTTTTACTATGTTATTACATTCTTTATATAAAAGTTTTTAGGTTATCAAATGATTTTTTTCTAACTTTAGTAGTAAAGTTATTCTTGAACGCCTTCTATCTTCTTAATTCCAAGTAACTTTAAGGGTTCCACAATATTCTACCTTTGCTTTGTATTGTTTCTTATCTACAATAACAGTCTTCGTGATATCTAAAGTGGCTTTAATTCCTGACGGCTCAACTTAATACTCTTAAAACCCTCAACTTTTGTTAGACAACAAAACTCATTTATTTACTGCAAAAAAATATTGCAATATTGTTAACATTCTTTTATTGATAAATAACAACCTTCTTACCTTCAGACAAAGTCTAAAAGCACATTGTTAATGTAATTAGACCTGCTTTATTTCCCACGCTTGAACCACTTTTCCATTGTTGTAAGGTTGCGTTTCTTTCTTTTTTCTACAAATACAATCATGGTCAATGCTCAAACAAGCTATCATTTCTATTACAATAAACCACAACTTATTTTTGCTTGTTTCTTATTCAACGAATTTCATCCTTTTACTGTATTTGTCCCTTCATACTACAAAATGTTTTACTAATCCAATTTTTTTCCTTGAACATTAAAAAAACCTTATAACTATTAGCCAATTTCATGTTTTTTTTTATATACAACCTACAACTTTTCAAGTCTTAAGTTAACTATTTCCTAGTATTTTTACTTATTCTCTATTTTAAAGTAACATATAACTTAATAGTGGAGTTTCAAAATATATAAATTTATACCAGTATTTAATAAATAGTAAATGCAAGCATAAAACTAAAATATATAAAGTATTATAAATTTTTTTCTAACGACGGCTATCAGCCCCTGCTAAATCTTATAGTTTAGCCGGGGCCGGGACCGGGTTTGAAAAAGTCTCAATTGTAGCCGGGGCCGGGGCCCCGGTCACTTACTAAACACACCCGGATTGCTATTTGTATTTACAAAGCTAGTTATTTGCTAGCTTGTTGCTACCTCATTTCTTACCAGGTATATAAATAGATTTCTCATAAGAGCATGCTTTTTATTTACTCGGTCCCATTCCATTTAATACGGATTTTTCTTTAAAAAATAGAATACCGTAAAATCATCTTTTAATAGCTCTTTTAATGAATTTTTAATGCACTCTAACTGCGCACACTCCTGGATAATCAGTCGATGAGTGTTTAAGGTGATGAAAGATAAAATATAAATGTTTTTAAATTCTGTTATTTATTTATTCGAGTAATTTAACAAAAAAAAATTGTATTTATTTAATTTAATTTAATAGATTAACTTGAAATGTTGATTTCAACTTTTTTTTTCATTTATCTTTTATAGGCTTTACAGCCTGATGTGTTCAAAATAATGTATATAACTTTATTCTAGTTACAAACAATAACAAACTCATTTAGTGCCTATGACCAATTTTATACATACATACAAACATATATATATATATATATATATATATATATATATATATATATATATATAATATATATATATATATATATATATATATATATATATATATATATATATATATATATATATATATATAACCTAATTTAAAGCAACATACAATTTTTTTTTTCAATATTTTAATACATATTTAAAATAAAAAATATAGAAATAACATGTGTAGTATCTTATATCATAAGTTAAGACCTCTAAAATCCTTAAGCTTAATAAAATTGTCGCCTTAAACTTGCAATATACAAGCAATATTTTTATTAGGGTGTGACATCCGCCCCCAATATTCTAAAAAAGCTCTGTTCATACTCTTAAAACCTTTTATTGGTTCTCACTAACAACTTTGTTAAATTTAAAAAAAAAAATGACCTTTTTAAACCTAAAAATGAAAAAAGCGTATTTTTCTAATAATCATTCCAAAAAAATCTTAAATAATAATTTTTTTATAAAATGATTGTTATTTTAAAAATGTTTATATATTTTCACTTTTTTTGAGACCCAACATGACATTTATATTATATAAAAAAAATATTTTTTTAACTTTTTTTTATATAATATTAGGGACCTTGTAAGTGTTCAAGGGTCTGGTGCTCCCCCTAAATCCAATATAATTTTGAAAAAATTTAACAAAGTTGCTGGTGAGAACCAATAACAAGAATATGAGCAGATCTTTTTTAGAATATAGGGGGCGGATGTCACACAAAATATTCCATATATTTCAAATAAAGAGTATTCCAAAAGTTTATTCCAAAAAATTAATGTGATAGGAGCATGGAAATAAGAAACCCTAAAATCCTAGCCTCTTTAAATTCAAAATTTTTACACAAATCTATGTGAACAATGTGGATAAAGAGAAACTTATTGGAGAGGTTTGTCATCTGGATACTCTGAAGGGCGCTAATTTTAAATATATATATATATATATATATATATATATATATATATATATATATATATATATATATATATATATATATATATATATATATATATATATATATATATATATATATATATATATATATATATATATATATATATATATATATATATATATATATATATATATATATTTAAATGTTTGAAATAACCAACTTTTAAAATTGAGACTTTTTTCAAACCCGGTCCCGGACTATAAAATTTAGCAAGGGCTGATAGCCGTGGTTAGAAAAAAATTTGTAATACTTTATATATTCTAATTTTATACTTACATTTACTATTTATTAAATACTGGCATAAATTTATATATTTTCAAACTCCACTATTAAGTGGAGATTTATTTATATATACTCCACTATTAAGTGGATATATATATATATATATATATATATATATATATATATATATATATATATATATATATATATATATATATATATATATATATATATTTAAAATTAGCGCCCTTCAGAGTATCCATATTCCAGATGACGAACCTCTCCAATAAGTTTCTCTTCATCCACATTGTTCACATAGTTTTGCGTAAAAATTTTGAATTTCTGCTCCAGGCTAGATAATTTAACTTCTTCAATCGACCTACTATTATTAGATTCTGAGTCACTTTTCTCAGACTTGAAACTTGTTGAATCAGAGTATGAAGAGCGGTATTGAATACAATTACTTCTTTTCATTTGTGGAAATAAACTTTGTTTTTGGCTTTTTTATGAAAGGTCTTTCTCTTCTTTGTGCTTTTTTAAACCAAAGTGTTAAAGAGTAACGAAACGGTTTATAGTAGACTTGAAAAGTTGTAGGTTGTTTGATTCAGGAAAACATAAAGATGGACAAAACAAGTTTTTAAAGCATGAAAATGGAAGAAAAAAAAGAGTTTTTAGAGCATGAGTTTAAATGAAAAAAGATATGACTTTGAATAACGAGTTAAGTAAAAATGAGTTTTCGTTGATGGAACATATTATGGTAGCTCATTTGAGCAGCAATGGTAAAATTTATAGAAAAGAGAAAGGCGTGCAACCTTACATCAATGGCAGAGTGGCTCAAACTTAGCAGTTAATGCACAATAAGAAAGATTAAAAGAAGTAACCTTTTCAGATGCTAACTTAGCAATAGATTGTATATATGGTTTCCATAAGAGGTCATTAGTGAATGATAATCCAAGAAGACGTTAATTAGAGGGCTCAATGAGTCATTTATATTTTAATTTTATACTATATTGATTTAACGTTTATGTGAGAAACTAAATTTAAACACCATTATTTGAATTTTGTTAAAAGTTGCACTGACATTATTTGTACAGTAGTCTATTGTTATTTACTTGTTTACTTTAATTTTTATTTTAATTCGTAATATTTGTAAATAATTTTTTTTTACGGACTGTATATATTTTTAATATTGAATTTAATTTTGTAATAAAAAAAGTAGAATATATATATATCTATATATTAGGGTGGGTCATAAAATATTTATTAGAGTTGCTAACCTGGCTATGATCTAGAAAGTTGTTTTTTTATGTACTAATTTAGGAAAGTATTTACTTTTATGAATTGAACAATGTCTTCCACCCGCAACTATAATTACAAAAATTAGCAGGCCCTATTATTATTCAAAAAAAAAGTTTTTCAAAATAATGTGATGTAGGTACTCAAATAAAGCGAAATTTTATAAAAATTTTAAAAATAATAATTTTTTTATTTAAAAAATTATTATTTTAGATTTTATTGCATAATAACTATAGTTTTTTAACTAAAAGCGAAAAAAGTGCATTTTTACATGTTTTTATATAACAATTTTTTTCGACAATATGATTTTAATAAAACGATTATTATTTTCGAATTTTTTATAAAATTTCGCTTCTTTTGAGTACCAGGTTGATCTACTTTTGAAAAACTTTTTTTTCTCTAAAATATTAGGGTACCGGTAATTTTCCAAATAAAGTTGCGCCCTTTAAATCTATCACAATCATTCTCATATTTGATAGTATCAATATTAATAACTATTAGCAATGTTTAAAGCCTGTAACAAGAAAAAAAAAATTTATGACCCACCCTAATATATATAATATATATATATATATATATATATATATATATATATATATATATATATATATATATATATATATATATATATATATATATATATATATGTATGTATATATATATATATATATTATTATAAAAAAAAAAAAAAAAATTAAAAAAAAAAATTGATATATGTGAATGGATGCATCTGCAAATATTGTATGTATAAAATTCTGGAAGTTAACCATCCTTTGACAGTGGTTTAGCACTTTTGTCGGTGGAAGCGTAAACGTAAACGCACCAACATTTGATAATTTTGGCTTCACACACAGAGACACCATCATTTGATTTCTAAATTCTTCTACGCAATCTTTTGGACAACCTTGAAGTGCGTTTGGATGTACCTATTGCAGTCATATTCTTATTATTTTCGCTTATTTATTAATTGATTAACAATTAAGATTAGTGTAATTGTAAAATATATTTGAGTAACAAGATTCAGTGATCGTATATATATGCGAGTAAGATGTGAGTATATTATTGTTTTCGCTTGAGTCATGTGGTTCAGAAGAATTAGTATTTTAATTCAAGCCATAAAGACCATAACTAAAGAAAAGTTTAAAATTTGTATTTATTTATTTTTGTTTTTTTCTAAAATCTAAATAAAGTTCAAAGTTCTTCAACAGCGGTTCTTGGTGACAAGACCTGTATGGTCTTCTTTGAGTATCCACGTTCTTTATCTTTATTCATTATTTTTTAACGGTTTCTTTGCAGATAATTTTTCTTATTGATATATTTGTAAATATTGTATTAAATATTGTAATAAAGAACAAAAATAAAAATAAAAAAATGAGTGAGATTTTATAAATTATGGTACTTTTAATAGTAGGACTTTTATAAACTATGAGGTTTTTATTATTTGGGTTACTTTTATATTTTAATTATTTGACCTCTTATGTCTAAAATGTCAATGAATCCACTTATAGTAATCCAGTTATAGGTATTATAATTTATTCGTAGATGAACACGTGACACATGTTACCCATTAGGTTGTACTTATTTCCATAAAAATATTGTTAATTTGCTTACCAGCTCATTCGGTACACTTTCTGGTGTTTTGTTTTTTTTGTCAAAAGGTTCAAATTAATTTAAAAGTTTCATGCAAAGATAAGGATCAGAAATTTTTCAAAAGAACGTTTTTAAGTCATCTGCAAGCAAAACGTTTCAGTTCTGAGGAAGTTTTTATTCGTACGTAAACAGTCAACTGATTTCAAAAAAACGGTTTATTTCCGCTTGACACGGAAATGGCTAATACGTCTAAAACACCATCTTTTCAATCTGAGTCTTTATTATCACAACCAAGCCGAAACGAGTAACAACATCGTCTTAACCACTGCTTTTGGAATTTAAATTAAAGATATCTAATATCATTTTGATGTTATATATCTTTAATTTAAATTCTAAAATTCTTGTGCCATCAACATGCATTGTAAAGCACCAAAAGGTTTTCTTCTACATTATAGTAAGTCCTGCTATTTAAAAAAAATTTCCAAGGATATTGAAAAAAGCAATAGCAATTAAACTAATTACTTGCCGTAGTTTTGCAACAAAATTCACGTTAACACACACACACACACACACACACGCACACACACACATGCACACACACACACACAATGTAAAAAAGGTTCAAATAAAAGTCTATCAATAAAACTAATACTTGAGAGATTGAAAGACACTCACAGCAAACAAGCAGTTAAGCAAACTCAAAAACAGCCTAAGTTCAGCTCAAGGGCGGATCCATAAGGGAATGACACAAAATGATATTAAATTTTGTTAAAACTGTAAAACCAAAAAATTGCGTAACTAGAACTTCATAACCTCCAGAAACCTCACAACTTCAACATTATCATAAAAATAATTTTTTTTTATCAATTTGTTGTTTTTTCGGTTTTTAATTGTTATTATTGTTTTATTTTTTAAGTTTTTATCATTTGTTATTTTTTTAAATTAAATGTTACTTTACTTACCGACTTACTTCATACTTGCCAGATGTAAGAATTTTCATTTCAATAATGTAAGGTTTCTTAAAAAACTAAAATATTTGATATTTATATAATGATAAACAGTTCAAAATTCTCTAAAATTTTTTAAAGTATTAAGAGTATGCGACTTTGTATGTCATTTAAACGATGATAGTCCATTAAAGCTTTTTAAACATTGATTTTTCAAGTTTTTCCATGTGTTTGGGCCATTTAACACAATTGAATACTCTGATTACTGAGTTTTAAAAAAGAACATTTTAAAAAAGAACATTTTAAAAAAGAACATTTTAAAAAAGAACATTTTAAAAAAGAACATTTTATTTTTAAAGCATAAAAATAAAAATCTGATAAGAATTAGTTTTTTTCAATTTTTCATTACATATTTAAGATTATCCTTTCTACTTCGATAGTGAATTGCTCTCCAGGCTTAGTTTTGCAAGCTCTGTAACTTGATTAGTTTTTTCTATGCGTATAAGTCCATACTATTCCAAGCAGCACAACACATTTGAAAGAGCGTTTCAGGGGCGGACGCCGTTTTTTACTTTATCCCGTCAAAAAATGCGCCTTACGCCAAGTTTAAGTGGCATAATTACGTCAGTTAAGCAAACTTAAAATAAATTTATGGGGAGAATAATTTCTTATAAAGAAAAAGTAAAGTGATTTATCTCAGAGAACTACAATGTTTTGTCTTTTAGGTTAGACGGATACAAATTTCTGCTCATAGATTTCTTCTTAAAGTACCTTCAACAAAACGACTCACACCCAATGAGCACTGGACGTTCTAAAATGTTTAACAAACGTCCATTGGACTTCTGGACATCCGCTAGACGTCTGTTGGACGTCTTAGGACGTCCAATGCACATTGGCAAGATCTTCATTATTAACTATTTCATTATTGTAATAAAATAATACTCTACCTATCATGATTTAATAAGTTTTGTTGAAAACACTTTTGTTGAGAACACTTTTGTTGAGAA
>NC_061162.1:32384697-32394697 GCF_022113875.1 Hydra vulgaris
GAGAGTAGAATCCGGAGTAAGAAAGTGTTGAGCTCGATAAATAGATGCAACCTTATTAGATGCTAATTTTGCAATGGATTTGATTTATGGTTTCCAAGAAAGATCAGAAGTAAGAGTTAATCCTAGAAGATAAAGGGTAGATGACTCATCGAGTACATTACCATTCATAAATATAGGAAGGTCTAAAATATTGCAATAACAATTGGCTGAAAAATATTGAGTTTTATCTGAATTAAAGTTCATCAGCCACTGTAAGCCCCATGCTATAGCAGAAGTGAGATCCTTTTCAAGCTCTAATGCCCACTCCAAACAATCAGAGAGTGTTGGCTTCTTATCATGACAAGAATAAATGGTAGTATCATCAGCAAACAATGCCGCCTTAGATGTGAGAATATCTGGAAGATCGTTAATGTAAATTAAAATCTTGAGGAACCCCTGAGGTTACAGAATAAAAAGAAGAGTGCTGTCCATTAAGGACAACTTTTATACTACGATTGGAAAGATTCAATAATCTTAAAGATGTTTCCAGATACACTGTAAGAAGAAAGCTTAAGGAGAAGACCAGCATCCCAAACTTTATCAAAAGCTTTAGAAATGTCAAGAGCGATGGCCTTAACTTCTCCACCTATATCTAATGCTCCATAAAACCTATCGATTAGTACTGTTAACAAATCAGCCGTAGAACAAGAAGATCGAAATCCATATTGATGATCAGAAAGTAAGTTATTAGAGTCAAGATGAGATATTAAGTTTTTGTTAATTAAAGATTCAAAAACCTTGCTTATGATAGGAAGAAGATTAATGGAACGGTAGTTAGACGAATCAGATCGCTCCGGAGAACTGTCTTTTTCCGGATATTTCTGGAATTCCGGATATTTTTCTCAACTTTTAGTTTTTCTGGATATCAAAAATGTTTTCTATACATACAAGTTTAGGAATATATTTTTGTAATATATTTGTTTTTTAAGCTTTTTCACTCATTACTCATACATAAATTAAGAAAAGTTAAAAAAAATTCAATACAGCATAGCTAAAATCAAAATTAAAAGGAATATTAGGGAAAATATATTCCGGATATTTTACCCTACTGATTTTCCAGATTTTTAAAATATGATCTGGATGATCTCAGGCTTGGACAGGAACGGCATGCGATCGAGCGCTATTGCTGACCACGCAAATGATTTTATTTTTTGACAACTTGACCATGACTGTTTAATAAACAATGTTTATATGTTTTGATAAGTTAAAATTTTCAGAAATGTTCTGAATGTAGAAGCGCTACACTAACCTTAAACTAGAAAAAAAATTAAAAAAAAAAAAAAAGAAAAAAAAAAACTAACAAAAAAAATATTCCTAGCGAAAAAAGAAAATATAAACTTAAACTCGAAGCGAAACTTTTTGTTACGTTTTTAATTATGTAAGAAATAAACGTTATTTAAACTTATCTTTTTAAGCGTTATTAAAGCTACGCAAAACGTTTTTAAATTAAGTTTAAATTACTACTAATGATTGGTTTAATAAAAGAACAAATTTTATTAAATTTATTAAAAAGTGTTTTAATAATATTTTTAAATTGTATAAACATTTATTTTGTCAAAAAAGTTGCAAAAAAAAAATTGTTTAAAAAAATAACGTAGGCTTTTTAAAATAATAATTTTTACTAATTTCATGCTCTAATTAGTGAGTCTAATTAAAAAAAGGTTTTGAACTTTTTTAGTCGTAAAAATAAAAAAAATAAAATAATAATAAATAAATAAAATGCGTCTGTGATTTAAATAAAATAAACTGACAATAAGCTTTTTAATTTAATTTTAATTTGAGCATTACAACTTTATTAATAAGCGCTTTGCGTAACAAATTTAAAAATTATTATAAAAGATTTAATCTCATTCATTTTTAACGAAATTAAAAAAAAAAAAAAATTGTTTACAAAAAATAAAATGTTAATTTAAGACATTTTAAAAAATCGTAAATTTAATCATAAAAATTAATTGTATGAACACTACAAAATGGTTTAAAACTTTTTCATTAAATCAGCAAAATACATGCTTATATTAGTAAATAAAGTTATTTTATATTCTTGTGTAATTCACATAAAATGTATAAAAGTTAGTCGTCACAAAAGCTTTTGAACTTATTCACAAATTAAAGTGACTTAAAAAAATTCTTTTTAAAAATAATGGTTCAAAAATGTTTTAGGAAGACATAAGAAAATAGTTTCAAACATTTAGATTTATCATAAAAAATAAATGCCTACATAAAAAAAACTTATTATGTTTTTTATCAATTTACACAAGCGTTTATGTAAACAATAACTATAATTAATTTTATGGTTTTATTTAAAGCCTTTGCGTAAAATAAAAAACTTTAGAAGAGATCAACTATTAAAAGATATTTATAACGTAACCCTTTTTTATTGCATTCAAATTGTTAAAACATCAAAAAAGCCGTGGTCAAGTTGTAAAGAAATAAAAATATTAGCATGGTCAGTTATAGAGTGCGATCGCACGCCATTCCTGTCCAAGCCTGTGATCTATGGATTTAGATGATAAAGAAAAATGAGATAATAGTTTTAGAGAGTTCAAACTGTGATCAGTAGCATCTAAGTGTGAATGCGTAGAAACTGAGCACTGACTAGGATCAGAAACAAGACATAGGTCGAATAGAGAAGGTAAATGATTCAGGTTGTCTGGAAAGCGATTTTGAAAGTTAACTATTTAAGTTAGGGATTGAGGAAAGCAAAAGATGTGGGCTTTAATGCCAGCAGAATCACTGACAATATTGGCTGATGGATAAAGAGAGAGGGCTTGGTCAAAATGATCAGAAATAACATCAAGAAGAGTGCAGTCTTGAAATGAAAGAGAGCTATATAGAACAAAGAGAAAGGTGATATAGTGAAGTGGTGCTAAACGAAAGCACATAAAAGAATAGTCTGATGATTCAAACCTAGTTTCCCGACAAATGGGTGAATTCTTACGAATGTAAATGCCCAGGTCAAGCATGTGACTATTGGAGTCTTTACAAATTAAAAGAATATAACCATCAACACTGAGATCCTAAGATGGGGCAGCTGAACTCAAGTAAGTCTCACAAAGAGCAAATAGGTCTGGTGAACTTTGCAAGAGATAAGACTCAACAGAAGAAAAGTTACTTCGAAGACCACGCTTATTAGTGAATGATAGGTTTAAAGAACTTGGTGATGACAATGGTTTTTTGTGTTTTATAGTTTTTTTTACTGTATTTATTTTTTAAATTTTTTAATGAACTTGAACAGTACTCAGTACACTGTTTAATAGCCCAAGCAATTGCTTCATTGGTATTAGTAAACCCTAAGCCGTAACAAATGGGCTCCAAATGTGGCCTTGGAAAAACAACCAAAAGTACAAATAGGGACACCATCCATGCGCAACATTGCACTGTTAACACTTTGATATTTTTCAGATGTTGATGGAATCAGCCTCTCTGAGAGCTACCACAAAGTTCAGGAAACCTGACTATCAGCCGGCCTTAGAACCATAAAATTGAGTTTTAGAGGTGTACCCTCATTAGGAGATAATAGAATGAGTTGCCTAGTCATAAAAACAGAGACACAAGCAAAACCCATGCATCGAGTCAAGAAGATCCAGCATTCAACATCCTAAACTGGGAACAATGTATTAAAAATACATCTGCGCTAGCCTAATAGATGAAGAAGGCGTGCGAGGCTGGTCAACAGATAGTATCTATTTACCCCTTAAGTGTTTGCCTAGGAGGCCTTCTACAAGACAGCAGCCGGATACATTTAACAACTGCCCAAGATGAGTATTTTTATCAAGACACTATCTCTAGCCTTTACTCAACCAAGAGCCCCAAGGTAAGGGTGTTTTAAGTCGGAGTTGGCATCTCCTAGCCTTTGCCTAAAAAAGTGTATCCTTTGCCTAAAAAAGCGTGTATATATATCAGGGGCTCTAGACCTATTTCGATAGCGCCGATCATGTTTGTGTGCCACCCAAATTAACATTCAAGAACTTTTTTTTTAAATATTTTTTATGGAAAATATTAACTGCCTTAACCTAAACCCTAAATGGGTATATGTACAGCCTTCCACAAATCCTTATTTCAGCATAACATCACAATGACATCTTAGGCTAAGTATGCAAAGGTATTTGTATGTGTTTGTGCTCGCGTGTTTGTATAATGAACAAAGCAATGGCATAAATATTTTTAAAAATAACACAATATTTTTTAGTCTTGACATGTTTTGTAAATCAATAAAAATGTTAAAGGAAGCTTACAAAACATGTTTACATGTTATTTTGTTATTTTAGTATATATAAGTAAATGAATGCATGAACTATAAATAACCTGTCTTAAGTAGGCTTGGTGAGCTACACAGGTTGCCTTGATAGTTTGTGTGTGTTTTTTTGAGAAATTACACTGATTATGTTTTGAAGAAAATTTGTGATATTTTCAATGAACTTTTATTTTGTTTCTTTTTAATTCGAGGGATAAAAAAGCATTTCAAAAATGCTCTTTTTTAGCAATAGGTTCCTAATAAACTACAGAGACCTCTATTTTGTACAGCTTAGAGAAGTTTTACAGAATGGTTAAATAGTTATTTTATTGTTTTGAAATGTTTAAAGAGCCTGCTGTTGTCACATATACATCAAAGTCCTTAAAACAAATGTTGTTACTGTTTTTAAATGATTCTAATAGCACCATAAAGCATGTAGTTATAGTACCATAAATCTGTTGTTTAGTGCCCAGGCACTAGAAGGTACTAGGTACAAGGCACTAGACATCAGCTTTATGTCATTCTTAAATTTCTTTGATTTTTCCAAAGCCTTTGCTTGATAAATGCAGGTTATTTTTAATTATTGCATTTTTTAAAAAACAGTGTGGGTAAACAATATGCTTAGTTGACTTTATGAGAAATAAGCCTGTTTTATTTTGCCTGTACCAGAGCTATTTTCAGCTAAAGACAGCTACAATTGTGACTCAAGTCTGACTCAAGTCACTATTTTAAATACTTTAAACTTGACTTGACAAAATATAATGACTTAAAACTTGGCTTGTGAGTTGCCAGTTAAATCACAAGCCTCATATTTGAGATGTAAAATAATTTAGAGAAGCAAATATCTTCCACAGTATGAAACTTAGTTTACATCCTAAATAAGATTCCAGCATATGTGGTGTGCAATTTTAACAGTAGTAGACATTAAAGTGAAAAGTTTAAAATTTTACACTTTTGTTAAAAAAAGAAAAAAGTAGCTCTAGTGTTTCAGAGGAGTTTCAGACACAGGCATAATATCAATTTAGCAGGCTTCGATATCTGACATACTGTCGACAAACTTGATCAAATGCAATTAATCATAAAAATTTGTGTTAAGATTAGATAAAATGTATACATGTATTTGAATGTTTGTAAATTTATAATACTATTTTACAATTTATAATATAAGAAATTAAAATTTGTGCATATAGCTAAACTTGTATTTTAACAATGGCATTAAGTTAGATGAAAAGTATATTATGAATTGATTCTATTTGAATCAGGAGTTAGGAACTTGAATTTATTTTTATTGGACTTGCGACTTGACTTAGATCTGAGTGCAAAAAACTTAACGCCAACTTGTGACTTGTAAAACAATGACTTAATCAAATTTAATCAAATTTAATCAAGTTTTTAATATTTTAGGTTTAACTACCGTGCTACACACCATCTTGTTGAACATGGTTTCTATGACTTTTTAAACTGGTTTGATGATCGTGCTTGGTATCCCCTGGGTAGAATTGTTGGTGGAACAGTATGTTTTAAATTTTTAATTAGTTTTTGCTAAAAATTTTAATTTAACAAAAGGAATATCAATTTTGGGCTCTTATTTTCCTAAAAAATAAATTAAACTATTAAATTTGAATTTAAAAAAATAATAAAATAATAAAATCTCCAATTTTTTAAATTTTTTGCAATGAGTAATAAAATTTGTATGAGGTTGCTATTGTAATTGTTAATTTTCAGGTGAATGTTAAAATTTATAGTTTTAGTTGTTATCATTTTATTCATTAAAAGTTACTTCAGATAAATTAAAATTTATTTAAATTAATTATTTAATTATTAAGTAATTAATAAGTAATAGTAATAAGTAATTAATAAGTAATAGTAATTGTTAATTTTCAATTTAATTAATAAGTAATAGTAATAAGTAATTAATAAGTAATAGTAATTGTTAATTTTCAGGTGAATGTTAAAATTTATAATTTTAGTTAACATTTTATTCATTAAAAGTTACTTTAGATAAATTAAAATTTATTTAAATTAATTATTTAATTAATAAGTAATTAATAAGTAATAGTAATAAGTAATTAATAAGTAATAGTAATTGTTAATTTTCAATTTAATTAATAAGTAATAGTAATAAGTAATTAATAAGTAATAGTAATTGTTAATTTTCAGGTGAATGTTAAAATTTATAATTTTAGTTAACATTTTATTCATTAAAAGTTACTTTAGATAAATTAAAATTTATTTAAATTAATTATTTAATTATTAAGTAATTAATAAGTAATAGTAATAAGTAATTAATAAGTAATAGTAATTGTTAATTTTCAATTTAATTAATAAGTAATAGTAATAAGTAATTAATAAGTAATAGTAATTGTTAATTTTCAGGTGAATGTTAAAATTTATAATTTTAGTTATCATTTTATTCATTAAAAGTTACTTCAGATAAATTAAAATTTATTTAAATTAATTATTTAATTAATAAATAAAATATATATATATAAAAAAAAAAAAAAAATTTAATATTTAAATTAAATTTAAATTTTAGTTTGTTTTTGATATTTTTGTTCAGGTTTATCCGGGGTTAATGGTAACTGCTGGTGGTTTACATTGGCTTCTTAATACTCTACACTTTACAGTACATATACGAGATGTTTGTGTTTTTTTAGCACCACTATTTAGGTTAGTTTGTTAAATTTGTTTAAAAATTTAAGTCTATGAGCAAAAGGGCCTGAAAATAAATTTAGAGCGTTTGGAGGTTTAGAGCGCTGTAGGTCATAAAGAATGCCAGATTTTACTTTTCTCAATTTTTTTATATATACAATTTTTTTTTTTAAATGTACACAAATAAATGTTGGCTAAGTTGTTTTTTTGTATTTGATTAAATTCAATCAGAAGTAGCATAAAAATGTATATTTTACCTCATTTACACCATTAATGTGATAAAGATTTATTGTGGCATTGCTCTCTTTCAAAAACAAAATAAAACACTTTAAATCAATTTTTTTTTATCCTTTATAAAGTAATAGTTACAGCCATGTCACTTTTATGTCACTGTCTCAATTTGTAGGAAAAAAGTAAAATAAATGCAACTAAACTAACTAAATTAAGTTTTTTTTTTAAATTCGGATTCACTCCCAACAAAGCTGCAAGCAACCACTACTAAGTTGGGAGTTACTATAAAAAAAATAATAGAGTTGTAGAGCAAGTAAACGGTTGACAGGAGATTTAAAAAATTGAAGGTTATATGAGTCAGTAAAACATAAAGATGGGAGAGAGTTCCAAAGAGTTAAAGTATGGGGAAGAAACTAAGCAAATAAAAGTTTTTGAAGCATGTAAGGACAGGTACAGTAAAGGATTAAGACTTTAATGAATGACAAGTCAAGCGAGAATAAGTTTTAGTTGTTGGATCTAGAGATGATAGCTCATTTGAACAGCAACCATGGTGGTATTTGTAGAAAAAAGGAAGAGATGCAACTTTATGACAATGGGTTAAGAGGCTCAAGCTTAGTAGATAGACCAGGTCCAACTACGTTTACAATGCGTTTTTGGAAGAAGACATAAAGAAGAGGACTCAGTGAGAAGGTTGCCGTTGATTAATATAGGAATGTTAACAGTACTGCGATAGTTGTTTGCAGTAAATAACTGAGTTTTGTTGGAGTTAAAATTCACAAGCCACAGTGAGCCCCAATCTGTTACAGAAGTGAGATCAGATTCAAAATCAGCAGCCTATCCTAAGCGATCGAGAAGAGAAGACTTTTTGTCAAGACAGGAGTACAAAATTGAGTCATCAGCAAAAAGAGCTACTTTAGATGTAAGGTTGTCTGAAAGATCCTTAATTTAGATAAGAAACAAAATAAGACCAAGGGTAGAACCTTGAGGTACCCCAGAAGTTACTGGAAATAAAGAAGACTGTTGGTCTTCGAGGATGACTTTAATAAAGTGGTTAGAAAGTTTTTAAGTTGTTTTTTTATTTAAAACAAGGCCTCATATTCATTTTTTTTACTTTTTTATTACTTAAATTGTTAATACTACTGATCAAATTTAAATTTGTTCTGTTCTTAAAAAGTTATACCGAAACTGCATATATTTAAGAAAGAAAAAAAAAAATAGGTATGGAGAAATGTAACCTAGCAGTTTTTATGGTTCACAGTGAGGATCTGTTTATAAAGAAATTTGTGGGCAAGTGAATCAAGGTTATGTATATTACAACAGATTTCTACTTGGGTGAGGTGCTATAAGTTTAATGGAGCTAACTATTTTTTATCGTTGTTGTTTTTATTTTGTTGGGGAAGGGGGCTCCTACTTAACTTGGCATAGTTTTCAATAAGGATTTATCTCTGGTGGGAAATATATCTGGCCTAATTTCTATTTTGTCTAATCTATTTTGTTGTATAATATTTTTTCATAATTTAAAAGATTAAATATTTAATTTTTCAAATGCTTATCTTTGAATTGACAGAAGTTATCTTTTACTATTAATAGTGGATTAACAGCTATATCTACATATCTTCTTACAAAAGAATTATGGAGTGATAGAGCTGGTCTATTGGCTGCATGTTTTATATCTATAGGTGAATATATTTTTTCTTTTGGTTTTGTGTTGCATGTAAGCACATGCAGTATGTTGTTTTGTCATTTAATTTAATCAAAGCATAAGCATTTTTTATTTTATTGCTTTTTAAATGCGCACGCAAATGCATTTGCACTATCAAATGTATTTGTCTTATTTTGTGTATAATTTTAAAATTAATTTAAATTTAAACAATTTAACATTTGAAAAAATAGAAAGAATGATGATATCTAAATGTTTTTGTTCACAGATCTTTTAAATTTTAGTTACTTTCTCATTTTAACATATTTTAACTTGAACACTAAAAAACGAGACTGGGATAATATAATAGACTTTCTTTTTTTTTTTTTTTATTTATCTATATATCATTTATTCATTTTTTGCAATTTGCAGCAAAAACTTACAAAAAAATAAATTAGATTCAAAGAAAAGAAAAACAAAGTGAAAAATATTGTACTGTTAAAAGAAAAAACATTTTAAGTACAACAAATAGTGATTTTAGTAGTTTAGGATGGTTGTTGACCGGTTACTATTTAACACTGTTTAGATAAGCATATGCATACTAGTTTTTCTTATCTTTATAGCATACAACTTTTTCACAGAAAAAGAAAAAAACAAAGAATAATAAAGAAGTGATTACTGCCTCTCCTTTGCAGTCAAAACTCATAGTCAGTGTCTAAAAGGTTCGTCAAAACAAAGAATAATTAAAATAAATACAATAAAAGAATAATTCAACTCCATTTCCAAAATCAAAAAAAGAGCACCTGAAAGATTTAATTCTAAAAATATTTTAAATATTTCATAGTTACATAGCAATTAAATAAACCTGCAAATAATCCAAATTCTACATATTTTCTGGTGGTTAGTAACCAAAGTAACAATACATAGAAAACCTGCTTCAGTGTTTTAAGTTTAAGACTAAATAATGGAATTAATGGAATGTTTTAATTTAAAAATTTAGTCTTAAAGTTTAAGACTAAATAATGGTTTTAATAATGGAATGTTTTAATTGAAAAAATTATTTAATTTTACAGCAATATTTTTTTACTATGTAAAAAGTTGCAAAGATTAGCAATTTCTTAACAGAGCTTTTATATATGCTGTATTATAATTGTGAATATTAATATTAAGTTTTATATGTTATACTTATAAATATTAACATCTTA
>NC_061162.1:32397197-32482197 GCF_022113875.1 Hydra vulgaris
TATATATATATATATATATATATATATATATATATATATATATATATATATATATATTTAATTATAATATATACCCTAATATATATATATATATATATATATATATATATAATACCCTAATATATATATATATATATATATATATATATATATATATATATATATATATATATATATATATATATATATATATATATATATATATATATTAGGGTGGCCTGTAAAACAACTTTTTTGAAAATTGTCTGCTCTCACCCCCTAAATGTGTTCTGTCTAATACAAAAACACTAAGTTTAAATTTTTTTTGAATAAAAAATATTTTAAGGGGTCCCCCAAAAACCTCAAATATTTAATGGGTTCCTAATATTTTCAAAAAAAATTTTTTTAAAAATATGTTAACCTTGTATTTAAATGAAGCAAAATTATATAAAAATTTCAAAAATAATTTAATTATATAAAAATTCATTTTGAAAAAATTTTAACTTATTTATCAAAACTATCATAAAAAAAACATAAAAAAATGCATTTTTTTTTTTTGTTTTTTGTTAAAATAAAAACAAAACAAAAAAAACATTTTAAATAAATTCAAAATTAAACAAAACTCACACACGCAAAAAATAATAAATAAGGAAAACAAACGTTCTATTAAAATCAAAATATGAACCTTTTCTTTAAATTAAAAACAAAGGAATTAAAACAAAACGGAAAAACTAATGTTTTATTTCATCTAAATAATATAATTAAAATAAAATAGCATAACTTTTCAATGTTCGTTTTTCAATTTTTAAGCAAAAGTTGATATTTGAAAGAAAAGTTGGCAAACTCAGCGTTTATTTTTTTGTCAATTTGTGAACCTTGATTCAAAACTTTGTGCCTGATGTCGATCTAAAACTTTTCGGTCAACATTTAGTTTAAATTTTAGTCAAAATAAATAATACATTTTTAAAATGTTGAAAAAAAAAGAAATTTTATTTTATAGATTCGAAGCATGAAAACTGGATCAGTATTTTGGTCGGTTTGTGCTGCCATTTCTTATTTTTACATGGTAGAATATTTTTTTTAATTTTTAATGTACCTTATATTAGTTACTCATTTAAAATGAGTATCATCTTTAATGCTGACAAATTGTCAGTTTTTCAAATCAAAAAATTCAAGTGTGTGTGAAAAAATTTTAATTTCTCCATTATATTAAGTTAAATTTTTTTCTTCTAGGTATCAGCTTGGGGAGGATATGTTTTCATTATTAACTTAATACCCTTGCATGTCTTTGTTTTGCTTTTGATGGGAAGATTTTCTAGCAAAATATTTACAGGTAATTTTAAATTAATCTTTTGTTAATTTTATGTGTTTGAGCCAAAGTTTATTAAATATTTTATTTAAAATATCTTAATTTTTTTAATTGAAAAGTTGTAAAAAATGAAAGAAAATATATGACTTAAAAAAAGGCTTGATAAAAATATTTATAACTATATGAACTGTTAAAAGAATTAAGTCGATGGTATTATATTTTAAGAATATTTTAAGACAAGTACATTGCATTGTAAAAGCAACTAATATTTAAAGCAATGGTTTATTATTTCTTTTCAATAACTTTTTGTCAAAAAATTTGTTTTTTGTGTTTGAAATGTTAATTAAAAAAAAAGTCAATGAAAAAACCTTTATTTTGATTAACCTTAGATTCTTTAAATCTTTTTTTTTTTTACATTTTCAACTTCTGTATTATGTATTTTGCTTATTTTTTGTATTATTTTAACTTTGTAGCAGAAATATATATGCTTTAATTTTTTTTAATAGCTTATAGCATTTTTTTCATCATTGGGCTGCTTCTTTCAATGCAAATACCATTTGTTGGGTTTCAGCCAATTCGAACAAGTGAGCACATGGCTGCTGCAGGTAAATAAATGTCTATTTATTAATGATTGTTATTATATAATTACTATTATTCTTATATACCTTTTTTAAGAATCATTTTTTAAGAAAATAACCCAAAGCTCTAAAACATATTCTCTAAAATATTGAGTAAATTATTGACTGAGATACAGAACAAGGATTGAACTAAGTGATATTACAATTATGTAATATCCAGATATTACAATTATGTAATATCTGGAAATGCTTCTGGTCTTTATGTTTTTAGTTTTTGAAAAACCGTGTGATAAAAAGCTCTGTTTTTATCACTTAACTCAAAAGTTATTATTCCATAAAGATCTTGAAATTATAATATGAAATCTTCTTTTAAAACCGTATTATTGCTATTATTTTTTATTTTTATTAAAAATTATGATTTGATAATAAAACTAGAAAAATAAAGCATCCAGTATAATGTAATATCAAAAAAACAACTGCAAATCACAACAGTCTAAAGGAAATTAATGGTGATTAAACGTTTTTTAAAGAAACTGCGAAAAAAGGTTTAAAATACTTATATAAATCTAATTATATATTATATAAATGTTATTCTATTTTCTTACAAATCAAATATAACCGTTAAATGCTTGTAACTCTCTTATGCAAATATGTATATAAAATTATAGACAGAAGTATAATTCGTATTGGTTGATTTTTAAATTACAGTGGAAATTTTTGGGACCTTTAGTCTTTTTTTTTTTTTTTTTACAATTTTCTATTTATTTATAATGCTTAAGTGTCCTGGTGGTTAAACAAACAATAATTTAAAATATGTAAGATTTGGCTGTTATTATTTTTGCAGTAATAAATTTATTGTTTTGTTTATGCATTAATTTTTGCAGTATTATAAATTGGCCATTTTATTAAAACATCATTCACGGTTTTTAATAAACTGAGAATTGGAGAACCAGAAATATTTCCAGATATTGAAATTTGTGATTACTTAGTTCAAGCTTCAGAGATTGATCAAATATTGAATAGAACTATTTGAACTCCTCAAACCTCTCTTATTGGACTTTTTTGAGATGGTGCAAAAGATGTGTGATAAAAACTAATTAGTGAGAGGCATAAAATTGACTTACTCAAATTGGCTTAAATTCTAATGATTCTTTTTATTATTGCAATCGACCGCCAGATCTTTTGCATCAATTTTTTGATGCAAAAGGTCTGGGGGTTTATTTCCTTGTATTTTATCTTAGAAATTATATTCTAGAAACTTTTTAAAAATCTTTAACAATGCCTTTAAAAAGCAACTCTAACATTCTTTTATGGTCTGTTACCTATCATCTTTTATGGTCTGTTACCTATCATCTTTTATGGTCTGTTACCTATCATCTTTTATGGTCTGTTACCTATCTGTTATCTATCACAAAAATAAGTCAGAACTATTAACAAAGAACTTTTTCTTTTCATATTTTAAATCTAATAACTCTCTTCCTGTCATCCAACAAAAACAATTCAATCCATTGTTTAACTTTCACATCACTGCTTTTTTTTGCTAACAATATTTCTTTTTAAAATCTTCTATAGCTTGAGGTTCAGACAACACTCTTGTCACAGTGACAACACACTTTACATAAGCGTTCTCCAAAACACTTTTATTACCCTCTAAATTATTTAATAAGTTATAAAAGAAAGATTCTGTTGTGCATTAGATGGAATCAGTGAGGAAAAGGCTATTGTTTTAAACATATCAAAGGCTTTTGATAAAGTCAGGCATATTGGTCTACATGAGCTCACTTCATATGTAACGAGGAATGTTGTATCTAGGAAAGTTTTTAAATTGTTGTATCATTCCTTTCTTACTGCAGTTTTAAAGTTGTCCTTGATGGTCAATCCTTATTATTTATTTTTGTTTGTATTATTGTCACTTTTTGACATTACTATAACTGTTATTCTTTATATTTACAATGGAGTGTTACTCATCAAAGGAGGATTAGAAAAAAAGCTAGACTACAAAATAAAATTAGCTATGGCTTTAGTTGAAAGAACTATTATACCTCTGTGTATCAGATTTTTAAAATGCAATAGAATTGTTAAAAAAATAAAGAAATAAAGTTGTAACCAGCAAAGTTAAGCCTGTTAAATTGCAGCACAAAAATATTGATACAAAACAAGAAAGAATAAACAGAGTAGAAAAATAAAATTATCTCCTGAAGTTATATAAATCCATACCAGTACAGAAAGAACTGGATACTGTTAGTATTTTTTTTTTGGGATTGTATGAAATAGCTGCTAGAGTCATTCTACAATATCAAGTTTGTAAGTTTTTTTTTTGCGCATTTGTGGTGGGCTGCACCTGGTAAAGGGTAGAGAAGTTTGGGTAGGAAATAAACAATTTTCATAAACAGCACTAAATATGGGATATAACTTAAAGTTTAGTATACTTATTATTGTTTAAATTTTAATTGAAACAAATTTATATAATTCTTGTTTTAAACATATATTTTGTAGTTTAACTGTTGTTTATGCAAAAATTGTAATACATATGTAAAAGTTTCGAGTGAGCAAGCTATTATTATTTTTTTGTTTGTTTTTTAGTTTTTATATATTTTTCTGACAAATTTAAATTTTTTTCTTGTTATTTGTAGGTGTTTTTGCTCTTTTGCAAGCCTATGCATTCATTAAGTATCTCAGAGATAAAATGTCACGAAGTGAATTTGTTTACCTCTTTAATTTTGCAATTGTTGCTATGGCTGGAGTTGTCTTTTGTTCTGTAGTTGCTTTGACATATGCAGGTTTGTTAAAAACAAATTAAATTTAGCTTTTTAATACTTTATGGTCATTAAAATAGATTTGATTTGTTATCAGGGTATGTTGCGCCATGGAGTGGTCGATTTTATTCCTTATATGACACTGGATATGCGAAGATTCACATTCCAATTATTGCTTCTGTATCTGAACATCAGCCTACAACATGGGTATCTTTCTTTTTTGATTTACACATACTTATATGTGTATTTCCTTATGGACTTTGGCTGTGTGTAAAAAATGTAAACAGTGAAAGAGTTTTTAGTAAGTTTCCTTTGTTACTAAGAAACTTTATTACATGTAGTTAAAATGAACATTTATTCTTTAAGAGAATAAAAATATGTACTATCTACAAATTATAATAATTTAATTTTTAAATGATTGGGAATTGTTATGTTTAAATAACTTTAACATTCTGTGGTTTAAATGAAACCAATTATAAACTTGTTTAAAATTAGGAGTGTACCGGAATGGAAATTTTTCCGACCGGAACCAAATTTGCTGGAATCGTTAATAAAATTCCAGCCCGAATTCCTGCTTGAACAAAAATTGTATTTATGTAATTTTTTTACCTTTAACACCTCAGCATATAATATAATATATATATAAAACCTATTATATAAATATACATATATAAATATATATATATATATATATATATATATATATATATATATATATATATATATATATATATATATATATATATATATATCAATATATCAGGATGTAAACTAGCCCTGTGGGGTCCGTCAAATGCAGTAATCCCAAATGCTCATTAAATTAAAATTCCTGATTTAAAGTAAAAAAAAAAATTCCATTCTCTAAATAAAGTTTGCCAAATTAAAGTTTAATAATAATTCTAAAAATTATTGAAGATTAATTATTATTAAATACTAATAGAAAAATGGTATAAGAAATTCTAATTTATTAAATGTGTAAAACTTGAAATAAAACCGCTGTTATTGGTATAACTATGCAATTGCATAACTGTGAAAATGTCTCTAGAAAAATTGGAATTTTCTTAGCGAATTTAGGGATTTTCTCAGTAACTTGCTTGTAAAATTCACTTCTCAATGTTTGCAAATTCTTTGTAATACCTTCTGACATCAGCTAATATTAAATAAAAAAGTTAGCAAGAAACAAAGTACAATCTAAAAAATTAACAAATTTATTTGATTTAACAAAGTTTATTCAAAATATTGAGAAGCCGTTTATATTACGGTATATTACGGTAAGTTCTTAGTTATTGTTTTTTTGTTTTTTGTTAGGTATTTTATATCAACTGTTTTAGGTGGTTGCAATGACTATAAACTTTTTTACTTATCAGCATCAACTAAAATCTTTTTTTACTTATCTACTATCATTTCTAGACTAATATTTTTAAAAATCCTTCTCTGTTAAATACAAAAAAAGTTTAATGGTTATTACAAATTGGTACTAGAAATTCATTTAATGGCTCAGTGTAGTTAAGGCAATTTATAGATTATTTGAATTCTTTTATTTCCTAGTAGGCACAGGCCTTAAAAAAGATGTCTTTTGAATGTCAATGTGTTCAAATTTGTCCAATATGTTCAAAAGATGTTCAAAATGTTTAAAAGGCGTCTTTCCTATGTCCTGTGCTAACTGGGTTGGTATTAACATGATTTTGTCAGCTTATTGTGTTCAAGTAAGAACTTTAGACCTTATAATTTTTTTTTGCTTCAAGTTTTTAAAATAATTTAAGAAACTTTTCTCTTTTTTATATAATTTTCAAAACTTATTTATTACTCCTTTTGTGAATCTAAAGAATACAATTTTTGATTCTTTGGATCAATTCTGCTCAACAGCCTTAACTTAATTTTAATGAAAAAGTGCCTTAATATGTGCTTATAGATCCTAGCTCAATAAAGAGATTACAATTATGAAAAATTGCCAATAAATGATCAGGTTATTCAACTATGATGTTCATTTTACCTAAACAACATATTTATTTAAAATCTCATATTATTTGGACAAGCAATCATGATTTTAGGGGGGAAAATTTATAAAAAAAAAAAAAAGAATCTTCGATCTTTTTTTTTTTTTTTTCTTTTTGTTGTTGATACAAACATTTTTATTTTGTGTATATAGGGTAGATTAGTGTAATAAGAGCACTTTGGTAATGTCAGCATGTCTAAAAATTTCTTAAATGTAAGCAGTGAATTAAAAGTTGCTTTGTATTTTTTGAATCGACTTAAATCAATAAAAGGAATCAGTACAATTAGCATAAATTTATATGCAGTAATTAGCGGCTATCATCTAATTAAAACGCTGTTAATTTTTTGCATTGTTAAAATAATATCATGACGTATGAATAATTCTATGGCATGAAATTTTGGTGCTAAAATAATGAAATAATTTTTTCATAAAGAAAAATATGTTAGCTAAAAATTCAATCAATTTTTGTTTGAAAAACAAGGCAAAGAAACATTCAGTTTTGACTTTCAAAGATGACATTTTTGTGTAATACAAGCATGCTCAAATTACCCAGTGTTTTTTATTGAAATTACCTAGTTTAAAGTCTTAAAATAGCAGCGGTTTTAATTGCTTTTTGAATAAAAACAAAACATAGTAAAAAATTTTAGTATTTTAACAATACTAAATATTCTTCTGTAATTTAAATTCAAAAATTTTGAATTTTTATTTTTCAAAGGGTGGGTCAATAAAACTGAAAAAATAACGAACTATTTTTTTTTTTTTTTTTTTTTTACGGAAACCATAATAGTATTGTTTCAACAAAAAGTGGCTAAAAATTTGATTTTATTAATAATGAATCATTATAATCTGAAAATTAGTTCTAATTGTCAGAATGGTATTTTTTTACTTAATTAATGTTATTTTTTTTTTATAGCTAATTTAAAGTGCTCATATTGCCAAGTGGTCTTGGTAATATGAGCACTTTAAATTGGTACTTTTGCAACTTTTTTAAAACCTCTTTGTTTTTAAGAAATAATTTTAGGTGCCCAAATATCTAAGTGTATCATGAGTAGGGATTCCTAAAAATTGGTTGTTCACAAAATTTTTGGATCTAGCATCATTATTTTTCAAAATATTCTAATTTTCACTTGAGGTGCTCATGTTGTCCTAATCTACCCTACTGCATAAATTTTATTTTTTTCGGTCATAATAACATTTTATGACTATGAATAAATTGAATATTTGTGGTTGTTTTTGCTGAGACCTTGTAATTGTAACTTAACTTTGCTATGCGATTTATTCATAAAGATAATATTAATTATTAAATTTAACTCACAATAAATGTAAAATATGAATCTTACGAGCTCGTGTTTACTATTTTCAAAAACTTTTCCTTTTTTCTATTTTTAAAACATTTCTTTTAATGATACAATTTATTACATGATGGTGTAAGGATTCGTCCATAAAGGACGTCAAGCAGAATTTAAATAATAATTAGAAGATCATTAGCAGAGATTTTAATTGAACATAAATTGCTATTATATATTATACTTTTAAACCGCCCTTTAATGCCCACCAGTGAAAAAGAAATATATATTCAAAAAAATACTCTTATAAATTCAATACCTAAGAAGTCTGTACCATCGTCTATCTCATCATTATTAGCTTCTTCTTCATCAGAGTTGTTATCCATAGCAACTGCATTGTCATTATTTTCTTCGAGAGACAAACAATCTTCAACATCTTCCTTGATTGCTTTAGTATATGTTGGAGAATCTTCACAGTCAATTGATTCTGTGAATTGAACTGTGAATAGACGGCTAAATTTAAAATGAAGTTTTTTTATTAAAGTTTTTTCAATGAGACTTGGCTGATAAATCGTTAAAACTTATTATTATCTCTTTAAAACAAAATTTATCATTTACTTGGATTCAAATTCAAATTATTCATCTATTTACATTCTGATAAAATCATTATCTATGATAAAAACTAGTTTTTAACTTAACACAGGAAAATAATAGGTACGTTTTCTGATATAATTACACTTTCAACAAAAAACTCAGTAAAAAATTGAAACACAAATATTTTGGGCCTAAACGGGCAATTACCTAGGATGCAGAACTAATTGGGTGGGCATTTAAGCAAGAGACTATTGTACACAGTCTGTGTCACATGTCTTGTCATAAAAAGGTGAAAAATAAATTCTAGTATTCCGGCCTGAAATATTGTAATTCTGTTCAGAACCAGAATGATCCAGAAAGTCACAAATTCCATCTGGAACGGAATTCCGGTACATTCCTATTTAAAATGATGAAATATAAATCACATTTAAAATACTGCTTTTAACATTGTTTTATTATGGGATGAATATTTATTTTGCAATTTTTTTCAATTTTTATCTTAGTTTCTAAAGTTTTCAATTTTTCTAGTCATACTTTATGCTGTTACTGCATCTTATTTTGCTGGTGTAATGGTTCGACTAATGTTGACACTCACACCATGTGTCTGTGTCTTGGCAGCAATTGGCTTTTCTAATACATTAGATCATTATCTCTGTGAAAAAGATCTACTCTCGCCTGTTCTTTCAAAAGAAGAGAAAAAAAGCAAGAAAATTGAAAATGCCAAGAAAGAAGTTTCTGGCAAAAGTGGAGTGGTAAGTTTAAATAAGAAAAAAAAACAGTTTTTTTAATGATAATATTATTTACAATATATATAAATAGTATAAAATTAAAATTAGGTTAGCTCAAAGTGTTCTTATGGTTCCTAATTTTAATTTAGTAAGCAAATGGCTATATGAATACAAAAATGTTTGTTGAGCTCCTAATTTTATTTAGTTAAGCAGAAAGGTGATTTTTGAAATTAATATACTTAAATTGAAACCAAAACGATTCAGTAATTAAATTTTTCTACAAAAAAAATATTGCAGGTTTTAGATGTCTAAAATGTCAGTTGCATTTTTTTACAATATTTTTACCATATTACTTTTTAAGAAGAAATTGTTCAAAATTTTAGCAAATAATTTTTATGAACATTAATTTTTCTGTTTTAGAATTTAAAAAGTAATGAAATTAAAAAGCATTTAAAAGTTATACTATTTTTGCAGGGAAAAGAAGATGAAGATGTTCTTGCCAAAAAAACTGAAAATGAATCTGATAATGAAGCTCAAAATGCTGGAAGTCAGTTAAAGATGATGGTTATTGCACTTATATTCACCATGTTTGTTTTATATGCTGTCCATTGTACATGGGTTACAAGCAATGCATACTCAAGTCCTTCAATAGTACTTGCCACAAATAACTATGATGGGTATATAATCTTAATAATATTTTTAATATTGTTAAATTTTTTTCACGTTTGTGTCCATTTTAAAGGTCATTTAGTTCTTCATAAGTTAATTTACTTGTATTTCCTTATTTGTTAAAACATAAGAAAAAAAACGCGCTGCTCAAGCAGATTTACAAGTTTTATTTTAATAATAAATTTCAAGTTAAAAAATTCACTGTTGGTCATTATTATGCTGAACAAATTCTATAAAGCCCTATCAGTGATATGATAAACTGCGTTAAGTATATTAAACATTTAGTAACTATATTTCAGTTATTTTAATTTTAGTAGTTGCAAAATTAAATTAATACGCCTACTAAACACTTACTAAAATAGTTTTGTATTCATATAGTAATATAACATAGGATATATGATAGAATATAGATAGTCATTTGATAGAATAGTAATTTGATAGAAATTGAAACTATTTGAATTCAAAATATTTAATAAATGTAGTTACTATTATTTTATATTTGATTAAAATATTAGCTGTAAATGTATTCTGTTTATTAAACTTTTACTATAGCAATACTGTCCATTTAAATAAAAGAGATAATTACAGTAAACTTGATGATTTTATATATATATATGTGTGTGTGTATATATATATATATATATATATATATATATATATATATATATATATATATATAAAATCATCAAATTGAAGCTAAAGATGTTAACATCAAAAATCTAGTAAAAATTGTTTTAAATTAATAAAAAATTAGTATTGAGAGAACTCCTATTCATTGATGTTCATATATTAATTCAACTCTCAAATAAGATGTTGTTATTTTTGTTAAAGTCAAAAAGAATATGAAAAGAAACAAAATTTTTGGAAAAAGTTTTTCTTTTCCATTTTTTATTTTCCTTATGTAAAATAAAATAGCAAGCTAAGATCAAAAGTTCATTCATTTTAAAATTAAGTCTTTGTTTTATTTGTTAAATTAAGTTTGTTTAATTGTTTTTATAACTGAAATTTTTACTTTTTGTTCATTTGTTCTTAAAAACAGTTAACTCTTAACTGTCAAAAAGTAGAAACTAATTTCACTCTGAATGAATATTTTAAAATCATTTAACTTTCAAAAAAACAAATTTTTATACTTTCCATTAACATTAAATGGAGTTATGTAATAAGTTTAAATTCATTTTTTTTTAAATCTAATGTTTGATTAATAACCAAGTGACAGTTATAATAATTATGAGTTAAATTGCTTTTTAAAGCAAAATTAAAAAAAAAAATTTATTGCAATCAATTTTTTTATAACTATTTTTAATAAAAAAAGCAAAAAAAAAAAACAAAAAAATTATAAATATATTATGGCCATACTGCCCCAGCGTTGCTAATACAGGTTTGGATTTGTCCCTGCCTTTATCGTTTATCATACTTTATGTATAGCTCCAAAAACTTGAAGTTCCTCACCCATCTGGGATGTTTCAGTAGGTTCTCCAAGAAAGATGAAAAGAGATTTAAAAATTCGAGTTAATCCTCTCTAGGGTGCTATCTTTTTATCCATCCTTTGCCATCATTATCCAACATTTGTAATAGTACTCCAACATTTCTTGACTAAGTTTGATTACATGATAAACTTTTTAATTGATTTTATTGTATATTTGTAATATTATTATTAGTTTCTACAAGAATAGTTATATTTTAAATTGTTTTTTTTTTTAACACCTTTATAGGTATTTTAACAAGTTTTAAATATTTAATTTAAACTAAAAATGACTAGTGTTAGTCAAATTTTATTGTATTGTTTTTAACTATAAATGAATGAAGCAAAAATATAAACATTTTTATTTTAATGGAAATTGTTCTTTGACTTAAATAGGTTGAACTCAAAAAAAGCACTTAAATAACTAGTTTTCTTTGAACTTAACTAGTGTTAGTCAAAACTTAACTAACACTAGTTAACTTGAACTTGTGTTAGTCAAAACAAAAATGTATTGTTTTTTATTGATAAAAGTTTTAAAAATTTTAAAATTTGTCTTGTTTACAAAAAAGTATTTATATTTTTGGTGTTTAAAAGGAATTTGGTTATATATATATACATAAATGTATATATATATATATATATATATATATATATATATATATATATATATATATATATATATATATATATATATATATATATATATATATGTATATATATATATATATATGTATATATATATATATAATATATATATATATATATGTATATGTATATACATACATACATATATATTCGTGGTTAAGTCGACACTTAGTATAAAATATTGCGCAATAAAGATGACATATTTAAAGGCGACAAAACTGCATCACCTTTAATTTTTATTATAAAATATTGAATCTTTCCAGCGCTTTGCATATTTTAAAACAATTGCAAACATGAAACCTAGTTACCATGTTTTTAATCTATGTAGGTTAGCTTTATTTAATATATATTTTTAGAGGAAAATAAGCACTAAGTTTAGATCGGTATATGAGCAAGAATGAAAAAAATAAAGGAGATGTTTGTGTATATTTGCGTGTATATTGCAAGTTAAAGGAGACGATTTTACTAAGTTTCAGGATTTTAGAGGTCAAACGTATAAATTTATATAAGAGTTTATACATGTTTTTATATATTTATACATTTATATAAGAGTTTATACATATTATATAAGAGTTTATACAATTATACATTTATATAAGAGTTTATACATGTTTATACATTATATAAGAGTTTATACATATTATTTGTATATTATTTATCTTAAATATGTATTTAAAAATTAAAAAAAAAGAGTTTGTATTCGCCTTAAATTATGTTTTTAAACAATGTTTCTAGCAGTATGTGTATATATATATATATATATATATATATATATATATATATATATATATATATATATATATGTGTATATATAAATGAAATTTATATATATGTATCTACTATAGCGTATATAGATCAGCAATTGCTTACTAGTTGTGTTACTAGAAAGTATACAACTTTTTCAAAAAAAGTGAAAGAAATAAAGAATAATTTAAGAAAAGATTGCTACCCCATCCCAGCAGGCTAAAGGATATTGAATGCATGTACTGAAGTCCCCAGCAGCTATTTCAGTGTGACATCAGTCATGTTATTTAAACCCGCATTTATATTAACTAGCAAAGTGCAACCCGTAATACTGGTTATGGTTGGTCTGTTACATAATTAGTTTATGGTGGCTGGTTTTAATTTAAAGTTGCAAAACCTTAACAAATACACTTTTAGAAAAACGCCTTCAAATTGAAAAAATTAAATAAAAAGTATACATAAAAAGTATGAGGAGGTAAAATAATTTACCAATTATTATTTAACATTATTTGAGTAATTTACAACTGACATAGGTCATCAACATTTTTAAGTTCAACACAAGTTTTTAGTTGTTGACGCTAAATAATACTTCATCATTCTTTAAATTGACAAAAATATTTTTAATTACATTGACAACTAAATCCTTGTAATATTTTTTTAACATGAACTTTAATTATTAAAATTAATATGGAGTTAACTTATATTAAACAGGAGTTATTAATTTTTCTTTAGAAAAGAAAATTGTTAAAAATGTTGAATGCACACAACTAAATAATTTTGTTTAAAATAACTTAACTAAGTTTATTATAACTTAGCAATTGAGTACAAATATGTTTCAAACAAAAAAAATTTATTTTACAAACATGTGTATAACAAATTTAAAAAAATATCAACTTTGATCTTTTATATTGCATTAATGCGTCATATGACAAACCTAAAATAAAAATTGTAACAGATAAGTAGACATAAAAGAAAAGAAAAAAAAAGTACTGGAAAACAATTTACCTGTTTTTGGTAACCTGTTGTCATACTTCAGTTGTCATGTTGCAGCAGTTCTTGTCAGTGTTGTTTAATGACGTTATTTCATGTTGGCTTTTAGTAAACTCTAGTTTAATTTAAAAGACATCACAATAGTGATGTCTTTTAAATTAAATTAAAGCTTTTTAATTTAAAAATATTTAAATTAAAAAGGAAAATATAAAATGCTTCAAGGAGCCTAACTATAAACATCAAAGATAAAAAATCAAATTGAGATATAAATAAATTGATTTATATTGCTAAATATATTGTCTTATAGTAAATTTTAAAAACAGCGAGTTTAATAAATTTAACTACCAAATTAATTTATTAATTAAATTTTTAACTAATAAATTATACTACCAATTAATTATTTTTAACAATAGAATGTAGTATCCTTATATTATGATAATTGGATAATGAATCAATTTAACTATATTTAAGTTTAATTGGTGAAAAAAAATTAAAATTTTTATTAAAAAAGATCAAAATAAATCAAGTATAAAACATAATATATTATTTAAAAAAATGATTACAAATTAAGAAAAAAAATTTATAATCCGGAATAATATTACTTCTTGTTATACAATCCATTCTTTCATATCTAGCAGCATATCTAGCATTTTGTCGATTATTAATTTCATCTCACCTAAGCCTATTTCTTTCATTTCTGTGATGATTATTTTTAACTCGCCTAACCACGCTCTTCTCATTTGGATTCAAATTATTTGCTGCTTGCTAAGCAGCATACCTAACATTTTGTTGATTATTAACTTCATTGCCAAAGCCTATCTCTTTCATTTCTGCAACAATTAATTTGCCTATTAACATTTCCATTTTCTAAACTAATATCTGCTTCTAGCCTAATATCATCCATTTAAACTTCACTTTTAATTGAAAATAGTAACAAAAAATCTTAAAAGAATCTTGAAGATTGTGATCTTTTCTATATAATTTTTTTTTCTACTCTAAATAGCACACACAATTAATTTTTAAATATAAGGAAACAACATAATATAAACAAATGTACCAACTACAAACACAATATATATATATATATATATATATATTTAACCTTATGTAAACACATTTATAAAACAATTATATAACACATATAAACACATACACAAACAGTAAAAAAACATGTTACATTATTATAAAAACACATTGATAAAACAGCTATAAAGCACATATTACAATATACACATAGTTATTAAAAAACCAATGCAAAAAATAAACATATATAACTTGAATTAAGCAAACAAAAATTTTAAAAATGACATGAGAAAATTTAAAAAGATTCAAAGTAAGCAAAATATAAATATATATATATATATATACAAACAATACTCTTTACCTTTTTTTTTTTTTTTTTCATAAGAATTGTAATCCTCATAACAAAAATTTAATCTTTACATACAATAACATGTGACATGTCAGTGTTGGCACAAAATTTTAATTTTTTTTTTCTAAATTTTCTAAAAAAGAGCAAAAACAGTTAATAGCATCACAGAAATTTCAAGGTAGTAATAACCAATTTTATTGAAATAGCATTAGTATAACTTTTTTGTTTCATAAAAAATGCATAAAAAATAATTAGGCCTCATCCATACCCTTGTTTTCCTTCTAAAAAATAGAAGATATGCTCAATATAAACAAAACTGGTAGAAAAAATTAAAGCCAAAAGAAAACTAAAACAAACAAAATGTAAACGATTTAGAAAGTTAAAAGGAGTGATCCTTTCCACTTTATTTCTAATAAAAATGTTATATATAAATTGCTAAACTATTTTCTATAATTCAATTATAATATGATCTTAACGATGATTATTTATCTTAAATTAATTCTTTATGTAATATTTCTAAACTTATAAATAATAATTCAATTCAAAAGGTAAAAAGTTTTAACTCACTTGCTCGATCTTCCTTTAATGACCGCGTGCATTTTGAGAGAGCGCTCTTTCAAGTTTAGAAAAGCCTAGTAACTAATTAAAACTGCTTTAAAAATAAAAGCGAAACAACATTAAACATTAACTGTAGCAATTATGTTAAGACTATATTCATTAAAAAATATATAAGACTTTGTATAAGAATAAAATTATATTTTAATTTAAAAAAATTGTTTTAATAAAATTTCTCCTTAGTTCTCGAAACATTTTGGATGACTTTCGTGAAGCTTATTTTTGGCTGAGACAAAATACTGCTGATGATGCACGGTATGATTAGTTTTGATTGATAGGTTTTTTTTATGTTTTATGCAACAATTAGCTTTATTTTTTAACAATTAAAAAAAAAACCTTTACCCAGGGTCATGTCTTGGTGGGATTATGGATATCAAATAGCTGGAATGGCAAATCGCACAACTTTAGTTGACAACAACACTTGGAACAATAGTCATATCGCATTAGTTGGTAAAGCCATGTCCTCAAATGAGTCTGCTGCATATGAAATCATGAGAAAACTAGATGTTGATTATGTTTTAGTCATTTTTGGTGGTGTAATAGGTTACTCAGGTGATGATATCAACAAATTTTTATGGATGGTGAGAATAGCTGAAGGAGAGCATCCAAAAGATATAAGGGTATTACAACAATATTATTAGTTGTGGAAGTTTAAAGGTTTTTCATTTTAAAATGTAAATTATTTATATCATTCTAAAATTTTATTCTTATATTAAGTCAATGTAGAGAAACAGTAAAAAAAATCTGCACTCTTCTTAACCCAAAATTGAACACAAATGTTTAGGAGTTAAAAATTATTGGTGCTTGAAATTATGTTTATTTGGGCCCAAAAAAACATATTATTATTATAGTGTTAAGATGAAAAAATGAATTTTTTTTCAAAATTGAATTTTTTTAAATATACAGCAAAATATAGCAAAAGCATGAAACCAAAAATCTGTACAAAAGTTATATCAAATCAAAGAAATATCTGATATAAGCACAAAATGTGAGAATTGTGTCAAAACCAAAGAAATTTTTATTTACGTTTTTAATTGCAATTAAATAAATATAATGGTGATGCAAAAAAAAACTTGAACTCACAATAAAGAGGTTTAGTTAACCAAAAGAATAGAAATAATCTAATAATATATATATATATATATATATATATATATATATATATATATATATATATATATATATATATATATATATATATATATATATATATATATATATATATATATAATTTATATTACATATAAAGTTATATTTGAAAGTTAGTAAAACCACTCGTTTATATATTTATATATTAAATTTTTCTTCGCCAGGATGTTTCTCCTTTTGTAGGTGTATTAGGAAGGTTAGTATGTTCATCATCTACCTGATGAACCTAGGAAGCTATGTCATAAACAGTAAATACAAAATAAATAAGAAATTCAGGGAGAAACTAAAAATATAAAATCCAGTCAACAATACCTACAAAACTGTACAAAAAAGTCAAGTACAAAAGAACAAATGTTAAAGAAACTAAAAAATTTATAGATATTAAAAAAGAAAAAAATATTAATGTTATTAATATTAAATGAACTACTTTAAATTATTAATAAATACAAGATTGCTGGTACATATAATTGATTGTAACAAACTTTTGTTTGCAGTTCTAAATAATTGATTGCAATAAATTTGTGTTTACAGTTCTAAATTTCAAAGCAATTATATTTTTTACTTTGCAACTTTTTTAACTTTGCATGCTATTAAAAGTTTGCCATTTGTAATTTTACTGAAGGGACAACTGTTGTGCCATTTAATAACTGACATAGTATCAACTGTATTTATTTAGTACATTATTTAGATGTCACAGGGGTGCATTTTTATGGCATATTAGAATCGCTCCCCTCTATTTACAATAGAATGTCACTATGGAACCACTTAATGTGTAATTTTTAACAAAAATTATTTTTATTAATATTAGTTAGTTGTTTTTTTTTAAAAGACTGACTTGTATTTTTCAATTTTTTTATATATATATTTAGGAATCAGATTATTTCACTCCCCAAGGAGAGTTTCGTGTTGATAAAGGAGGTTCGCCTACTTTATTAAACTGTCTAATGTACAAACTTTGCTACTATAGATTCGGTGATCTCAGGGTAAGTTATAGTATGCATGAGTCGTGAATGAAAGTTCTAATGCTGCCTTACGTAAGAATTTTTATTTTTGGCGCAATCACATTTTGAATAATGTAAATACTTAACAAATGCATTCTCTCTTGTTGTAGTCTAAACTAAAGTTGAATTTACAAAATCAAAAAAACTTATTTTAAAATACCTTTGAAATTTTAAGTTTGAAAAAAAAGCCCGAATTGATAACTTAAAATACATTAAATTTAAATAGTTGGATCATCGATCACCTTCTGGTTATGATCGCACTCGAAATACAGAAATAGGAAACAAGAACTTTAAACTTACACATTTAGAAGAAGCGTTTACATCGGAGCATTGGCTTGTCAGAATATACAAGTAAAATTTATTGCTCAATTTTTTATTTAAAAATGTTATGAAATAATTTGAATAATTAAATCTAATAAAAAGTTTTATGCTTTTATGAATTGTATAGAATTTTCAATATATTTACTATTTTTTAATGTTATTACTTACATTTTAGTTTTTTTATTTATTACTTACATTTTAGTTTTATATACTAAACTGTGCTAACGATATGTTTTTACGTATTTAGAGTTAAGCCGTTAGAAAGTCGTGTAAGCAGTACATTAAAAATGCGATCAACATCGATAAAACAAAATAGACAAAAGTTTTATTCAAAGAAAGTACGTTATCAGTTGTCTTGAATCATTAGTAATTTTAATGCTAACAATTATAACAATTTTATTGTTTGTGAAATTATAACCTTTCTTCTATTTTTTTATAGACACGTTCTGTTAGAAACGGTCAGTTGAAGAACAAGCTTGATGTAAGAAAAGGATCGAAACCGAAAAGATTGTCTCGAAGTAAAAAGGTTTGATGCGAGAAATGAGTAGGCATAAAGATCGCTTGGGAAGTTTTGGTTCCTATTTATAATTGCAACAAGTAATTGCAGCAAAAGTTTGACTTAGGCTTTTTTAACAATTGCAATAATAGAACTATCGAATGTCAAATTTTTTTGTACTTCGAAATAAAAATATTAAATTTAATAATTTACACGTTCAATGATAACACCAGATAAGATTATATATATATATATATATATATATATATATATATATATATATATATATATATATATATATATATATATATATATATATATATATATATATATATATATATTAGTAGATTATATATATTAGCCATTAGTAGACATGCAGTATTTCATGCCAAACCCGTTGTCTGTTTCAACATTTTCTAACGGCAGGGTTTGTCAGAACACTTTTTTGCAGCTCTTATATATTATAGACATAATCTTCTATATAATATTGCCGAACTTAATAGTTTTAATAGTAGTGTCCCTTGGAGCGTATTTGACACGAAACCCTTGGCAGCCATTGCAACCGAGGTATTGGCAAGAAAGAGTCGCAGCACTATAAGAAAACGTGAACGAATATCTAACGCACGTAAACTTTAAACTAAGTAATGTTAAAGCATATGTTAAAACATACTGAAACATCGTGTATTTCAGTTTGATTTTCACTTGAAAATTACATTGCGTCAAGCTCTCCTTAATTTTGATCTATAAGATTTTTTCCTCAAAAAAATCACTACATTATTATAAAATCTACGCCATATGTTATGCCGGAGTAGCTCAAGTCGAACTTCTGAACAAGGAACTAGGAGGTTCGACTCCTACCTATGGCGGCTATTTTTTTATTTATTTTTTATTATTTTAAAATACAAAATATTTTCGAAGTTTTATAAAGATTATTATATACAAACATATGTAACGTAACGATTATGCACTCACAAAAGGAAAGATTTTAAGAAAGCTAAAAAAAACCATCACCGGGAGAAAAAAGTCGTTGCGTATGTATGATGATTGAGAACTTATGTTATTAAGGCGAGTTTCCACTCATCCGTTTTTTCACGGGAGCGGGAAAAATGATCACGTGGGCATGCGTTGTATAAGTTTTAATATGTCTGAAGGAAAACTACGCATGCTCACGTGATTATTTTTCCCTTTCCTATCCCGTTCCCTTGAAAAAACGTATGAGTGGAAACTCACCTTTATTGTGCTCAGGTAATTAGTCCTAATAAGCTGCGGATGGTCTGAAATAAAAATTGTCTGAAACTTACTAAAGAAAAAACTATATTAAATAAATAAGAAAGTCTTGCTACTCAATAAGGTGCTGCTGTGGAGGCAAAAAAAAAAAGCCCGTAGCTAGGAAAAAATTTAAAACTTCCTTTTGATAATCAAAAGTTTTTTTAGCTACATTTATTTTTTTACCATAAATATATGCTGCAGCTGTTTTTCAAAACGCCTTAATATGCTTATTACGTATTTCGAGAAAAACGCAATTAAAAAAAAGTTATTTAAAATTAACTCTTTGTTAAACGTTTTTTGAAACGAATAATTTTAATGAATTTTTTTCAGAAATCTTTGAAAATATGTATTCAATAATGTTTGTAGACATATAAACTAGCTTATTTTGTAAAAAAGTCAAAAATGATATTTTTAACTTTTAGGCGTTTTGAAAAACGGATGATACAATGAATATGTTAAAATAAGATAATTTGACGCAAAATTTAAAAGCTCTTAACAAAAGCCACTAAACAAAAAAAATTGCTTAAAAATTTTATTATAGTGAAAAATTTTATTTTAGTGAATATAGTAATTGTAGTTCAAAGTTTTTTTTATTTATTTTAGATTTATTAAACACCCACTATACAAGTAAGGTAAATTAAGAGTTTCATACAAGATAAATATAAAAAATCTTGGAAATTTTTTTTTTTTTTTTTTTTTTTTGTTTCAACGTGATCATCTTGGAATCTGTTTTTCAAGAATGTCCTTGAAGATAGTTCTCTGCTCTTTTAAGTTCCAGTACTCACCTGCACATTTTAGAGATTGAAGATCCGTTTCAGGAATTAAATTTTTGAGGCCGACAATTTTTATTTTTTTTTTTACTTTCCATTATTGTCTCCAGATTTAGTTCATGATTATTGCACAACCCTTTGATAATATCTAAAAAATGTTGTGGGGCTGTTTTTTTTTTTTTTCAGCTGCGACCTAATAACATCATATGTCATTTTATTGTTCATCAAACGAATAAATAAGTTTAGCTTGTTTTGTTGTATAATAATTGATATATCTTCAATAAAAAATAAGGTATGAATATAATTTTTGCTATGTTTTGAAACATCGAGGAGTGACTTAAGTGGATTTTTTTCAACTATATCAAGCTTTTGCGTTAACATTTTTTTATGTTCACACAGCTCAAGACCATACGTTAGTGTTGGAACAGCTAAAGTTTTATAGAACAAACTTTAGTTATTTTTGCGAAATAAAGAAAAAAAAAGGTGTAGAAAATTTGGTAAAATAAAAAAACAGGAATCAACAATAAAAATAATTAGCACAAATAATAACAAACTTTACGCAAACGAAAAGAGAAACACAAAAACTACAAAATGAAATGCTTACACAAAATAATAATATTTAACAAATATAATATTTAATAAATATAATTAATGGTAACATTAATTATTTTTCATAATTAAAATAAAATAAAAAAAATGATAATTACAACAAAGACTGGCTACAAAAATATCTTCTGAAACTTGATCTTTTCTTTCTTCTCCTGCTTTTTTGTTTATTTTCTTCTGTTTTTCTTTTTCTTATCTATTTCTTTTATTTTTTGATTTTTATCTTTTTTTTTATTTAAATTTAGGTAAATAAAAATTCGAATTTTTTTTTTTTGTCTATTCTTTTTAAAGTTTATATGACGTAAGCTCTCTCCTTCTCCTTTTTATTTGGATTTTTTTCGACGTTTTTTTTTTTAATTTATATGCACTTAATTATTATTTCTTTTTTCTTTAATTTTAATTTCTTTCTTTTTAAAATTTTAACTTTTTTTACTGATTAGATTTATTGTTTAGTTACTAAAATTTTTCTTTAAATGTCTTTTTTCTTTTTTCTTTTTTTCTTTATCTTTCCGTTAGAAATATAATATAATAGAAAAGTTTAATAAAAATGGTTACCTGGACCGAAACATTGCAAACGCATGCTATATTAAATTTTTTTATTTTTGCATAAATAAACAGTGAATGCCTATAATTTTGATATACTTAGTTTTAGCCGTCTTTTATGAACATTTGAAAGCAATCTTTGAAAAAAATAAAGTTTTTAAAAGTGCTAAATATAATTATTTTGAATTAGTGCTTAAAATTTTTATTTTTTGGTTTACATTTGTTAGTACAAGTACTCTTGTTAGTAGTTTATATAAAGAATAATAAAAATAATAACATAAACTTACAATGATAGAAAATATAACAAATATAAACAAAGTATCTGAAAGAAGATTTTGTCGTCAGAACATTAAATAAGCGTTTAACAAGGACAAGATAAATAAAAAAAAATTAATAAACTTTTACAAAATTGCAAGGTAAATAATCATGAAGAAATATCAAGAGGATCTTCTCATTAGAATTTTATACAAGAGTAAATCTACATATAAATTAAAAAGTAAAAAGTATAAGAACAATAAATAGGTAGGAATAAACTTCTATAAACGTAAACATGTATATAAACAATAAAAAAGTTACACCAAAATATATTTTTAACTTTTACTAATAATGACTCAATATATTATTTAATGAAAGAATGAGGTTTTTGAATTTTTTTTTAAAGGCAAAAAGTAATGGGTACTTCAAAATTAAAGTTCGGCAAAACAATTTTATTCCAAAAGCGTGGCGCTCGATAGGTTCAGCTTTCGACATGCTTCAGACAAATAAAAGTGCAGGTCTTGATGAAATTAATGCAAATGTTTTGAAAAGTGTCTTTGACATTATCGAATCGCCTCTTTTTAATATTTTTAATCTTTCATTAAAAAACGGGGACTTTCCTGATCAATTAAAACTTGCTAAAATAATTCCAATTTATAAAAACGGCGACGATTCTTTAGAATCAAACTACAGACCCATCTCAATTCTCTCCTGTTTTTCAAAGGTTTTCGAACGTATAATAGAATATATAACTTCATTGATAAAAACAATATTTTATATCCTAAACAGTTTAGATTTCGGAGAAATCATTGCACTGAGCATGCTGTGATGGATTTGGCTAGCAATATTTTGAAAGGATTTGATGACAATAATTATACACTTAGAGTTTTTGTTGACTTCTCGAAGGCATTCGACACTGTCGACCACGAAATCCTCCTCTATAAATTAAAAAATTATGGAATTCAAAATACTAATATAAAATGGATCGAGTCTTATCTACAAAATCGTAAACAATGTGTGACGTATGATTTAACTTGTACACAGTTAGAAGTTATTAGTTGTGGTGTCCCTCAGGGCTCAATACTTGGTCCTCTGCTGTTTCTCTTATATATCAATGACATCCACTTATCCTCTATATTCCTTAATTTTGTTGTTTTTGCTGATGATACTAATATTTTTTTTTCGGGGTCTAATTTAAAATTTGTTTTTTCGACTGTAAACACAGAGCTAATTAATCTCAATGAATGGTTTAAAGCCAATAAACCGTCCGTAAACATTGATAAAACTAAATACATTCTGTTCACGAAACCTTCGAAAGCTGATAACATACCCCTAAAACTTCCTGATTTATTTATAAACAACATTAAAGTAAAAAGAGTTCATTCAATGAAAATCCTAGGTATAATATTTGACGATCATTTAAACTGGAAAAAACATATCCAATTAGTGGAAAACAGCATTTCAAGAGCTCTTGGGATCCTTTTCAAAACGATGCACCTTTTGAATATAATGTGCTTAAAAAGCTTGTATTTTTCATTTATTCATAGTCACATTAGTTATGCAATATAGCGTGGGCAAGTAATTATTCATCTTCTTTAAAAAAAATTATTAACAAACAAAAGCAAGCGAGCCGTTTAATTTTGAATGCAGGTAGATATGCATGCGCCGAGTCTTTACTTAAAAAAATTAATGTTTTAAATATTTATAAACTAAACATCTATCAAAATCTGTTATTTATGTTTAAAATTCATAACAACATGCTTCCAACATATTTGCAACCTCATTTCACCTTAATTAATCACAAATACTCTACAAGACATTCCATTGGCAACTATTTCATCCCTTAGAAAAACAGACTTCTCAATTACATGACGAGGACCACGTTTGTGGAACTATTTCCTTAATAGAGACATGAAAGACATGACTTTAATTGAACTATTTAAAAGAGAAAATAAACGATACTTATTAGATTTAAATAATAAAAACATTCTTTTGTATTTTTAAAAACATTTATATATCGATTTGTTATATGCATCTTATAACTTATGTATATTTTATGAACTGTAATATGTTATAGTATGTACAAAACTTGTAATATATTTAAAACTTATATAACGTAAATTTTAGGAACTTAATACGTAAAACTTATTTGATATTTTCACGAACTTAGGAGCAGAGTGATAAGACGCGTTGTCTTCTACTTGCTCCTGTCAGAATATAAAGATTTAATTTTTAATTTTTACAAAAAACATTGTAAAATGATTGTTTATTGACGAAATATATATAATATTATATAATATATAGGTAATACAAAATTGATTAAAATTTGTTTGACAAAAAGGTTCATTTAAAAAGTTATTATTTCTAGAAATATGTTTACTGATTCGTTTAAAAGTAAAAAAATCTTTGAAGACGGCTAGGGATAAGTTATTTATCCACATATACACAAAATATAAAATATTAAATACATTTAACTCGTATATATTCAGAATTTTCATTTCAATAAAATAATGCTTCGAATGGGAGAAGCGATTTACAAAATTGTTTATATGGATTGCGCGTTTCTGACGGAGATAAAGACGTTGCTGCTAACTTGTGTACTTCACCAAGCAATATTGGCATAATTTAAATAGCTATGCATAAATGAATAATAAAGTTAGATTAAGACTTTCTTATTGAGATAGATTCGTAATTTATATAGGATCCCCATGTTTTTACAAATTTGTGTGCTTATGTAATCAATATGATGATTCCAAGTAATGTTTTCATCAAGATAAACACTTGAAAATTTTGTAACAAAATCTCTTTTAATTTCCTTTTGATCAATTAAGATTGAAGGTTATTTTGATAGGAGAAATTGCTTTTTGTAATTGAATAAAATAAAACCCATTTTATTTTATTAGTACTCGAGGTAAACTTATCACACTTGAACCAATTAGAACCAATTTTTTTATAATAGTGCTTAAAATTATGTTTTTTAACAGTGCTTAAAATTTTGTTTTTTTAAAGTGCTTAAAATTATGTTTTTTAACAGTGCTTAAAATTTTGTTTTTTTAAAGTGCTTAAAATTATGTTTTTTAACAGTGCCTAAAATTTTGTTTTTCATTAGTGCTTCAAATTTTGTTTCAAGCACTATTAAAAAAAAGAAAGTGCTTAAAAAAAAAGGTGATAAAAACGTTTTTATGATAAAAACGCCAAAGCTTCATTTTCTCAGTTAAAAAAAAAGGTATATACTGATTATGTTAATAATTAACACAATCAGTGTATATGCATTATGATGGTAAATTTTTTTTAATTTTTCATCTAGGTGGCTCAAGAAGTCCTTACGGTCTTATTACAGAGCATCGCGGATAAGCGTTTAATTGGAAGTTCACGCCTCCTTTATAATCAAAATGTCGCAAAACTTGCCCAGAGGTGGGGTTTGAACCACGGATCCTTTGCGTCTGAGGTAAGTGCGTAACCACTGCGCCACGGCTGTTTTGAATATTGACATATTGACATCGGATTAGTACGGTAGCATTGACATATTCTTGTACAATGTAATAAATTTTAGTCAGGAATGCGATATTGATATATGCACTCCGGAATCAAGGAGTCTCTGTATTTACCAAGAGTCTGGAGTCTTATCTGTAATTAAAAAAGGGAAAAGTGGTTTTCTTAATGGATTAGGGTGAACATAACTCACTTTTAAAGATGTGTTGTCCATACTCTTCAGCCGACGTTCGTTTTAAAGTAGAGAGAATTTAAAAAATAGTGTTAGGGAAGCCATAAAATATGCACTAAATTTAACGTGGCTTGATTATTTCAGATATCCATCCCAAAACTTAATTCTCATTTTAGATTAGGCTATCCATTGGTAAACTCAGTTTAACATGATTGAAATATCAAGGTAAATCCAACTTACTACTTAAACTAGATAATTTACTTCTATTAGCAGAGATTTATTTTTGCTCTTTTCATTTAAAAAATCCAAATCAATTCAATGCGTAATAAATCCAAATCAATACAATGCGTAATAAACCCAAATCAATTCAATGCGTAATAAATCCAAATCAATACAATGCGTAATAAACCCAAATCAATTCAATGCGTAATAAATCCAAATCAATTCAATGCGTAATAAATCCAAATCAATTCAATGCGTAATAAATCCAAATCAATTCAATGCGTAATAAATCCAAATCAATTCAATGCGTAATAAATCCAATAACTCATTCCCAAATTATTTTTTTAAACGCCCAACAGCTACAAAATAAAAATATCCGCTCCTGCAATGCTTTTTTTTTTTTTTTTTTTATGTAATTAAAAAGTGCAAAGATATTCATATAATACATAATGCTTTATTCCTTAAGATTTAATCAACCATTGAAATGCTGAGCACATTAGAAGGTGCTCCTAAAAAGTTTAATATTTAGCCATATTATTATGGAATTACTTCAGTGTTCAATATGATTTCCTACTGAAAAGTGAAGATAAGGATATAATTACCACTTTTAATACAAACTTATAAATTTATATATAACTATATATAAATGTATATCAATATTATAGTTTATATAAATATTGTGGATATTCAAAAACTTATGCAAATTTTTTTAGACGACTAGAGATCACGGTTTTCGAAAGATATATAACTCTTTGGAAGAAATACAAACTTATTTAACCAAAGTAACCGGATTTTTACATCTCTACTTGAAAAGACTTTTTTTAGTGTTGAAGTACGGACAATCAAAATCACTTTTTATCTGATTTAGCTGATGATATGCTTTTTTTTGCGTGTGAACAAGTTTTTTTTTTGAATGTTAAATATATAATAATAATTTTTTTTAATGGTTTAATGATTAAACAGAAACAAAAAATTAAATAAAAAAGTTTTTTAACACCCTTGAACAAAAATAACAAATTTTTTAACTCTTAACTTGAAGTTAACAAATCAGTTATCTAAAGTCTAAACCTTTACATTTGTAAAAGGTTAAGGTGGTCGTAAGGTCGACGACCTTAAGATAATCAGTTCAGAAAAGTTGTTAAAAACAAAACAATTTCTGGAGTTCCAAATCTAAGGAAGTCCAACTTTTTTGACCCCAGACTCCCAGAGTTTCTAAAAACGACACGTTTTTAGCACTTTGATCATGCAACGCCATTTTATACCGGCAAATAATACAGATTATTATTGACAGAATATTTTAATAAATATTTCAAACTTAAATTTTATAATAATTTTAGTAACTAAAAGTAATCTAGCAATTACCACTAACTTGTACTGAAGTATTCTGTCTAATTTATTTAGTAATTTTATTATATTAATTAGGGCCGTGGATAGCCTTCCGAATGTCTTCTATAATTTTGCTTCAGTTGTTCCAGACCGTTGAAAAAAAAAAACAACTGCAGAACTGAGGGAAGTTTGTTGCTTCACGAAAAATTGTGAATGCTAAATTTTATTTTTCATAAAACTTGAAATTTCAAAAATTAAAACATTTTGCTGACATTTAATTTGGTAGGGCTATAAAAAATCATCAAAAATCAATCACTTTTAGTTACTTTTTTTAGTATATAGAAAATTAAAAAAGTGGTATAATAATAATTTGTGCTTTTCTTAACCAATAAACACATATAGGTTATTCTAAATTTTCATAACAACGTCCTTAATTACCGTGATTTATTTTGTTAGCCCATTTATTCTCAAATCTTAAAGAGTTTTTGTTTCTCATTATTTTTGTCAACTTTCCTTTATATTGCTCTATTTAAAAGCTATACTTGGAAAGTATAAGCCTCGTTTTTGGATTTATTTAAAACACGTGTTTTTTTACTTCTTTTTTTTGTTTAATTGGTATTAAAAGCGTTTCAAAATTTGTGTCTTCTTCGGCTAATTTCAAAACGTGATTTCTTGACATTGCAATATTCTTCTAACTTGAAATTTTCAGGATGTATTCACATATAGTGGTGGCTTCATTTAACTCTTGCATTTGTTCTTAAACATTATATAACTTATGATGTTTAAGAACAAAAGTTTTATGTAATAAAGTTTAAATTTGATAAAATTTTCACCAAAACTGTTTTTGTATTTTTAAAATTTTTATAAAAACTGAAGTATGATTTTTTATAAAAAGTCCTACTGTTAAATGATTTATATAATGATGATACCCAATCCTACCAAACGTCATTAGAAATTGTTTATTCTGTATGAAGTTATGTTGTTACAAAAAAGCACTTAAACTGTGCAATTTTTAGTATTTTTTTACCAAAAGTTATGTTGTTCTCTAAGAAGTTATGTTGTTACAAAAAAGCACTTAAACTGTGCAATTTTTAGTATTTTTTCGGCCATTTTGAATTGGTAGTAATAATTTTTCTAAAACTTTTTACTAAAAAGATGTTGTTATCATCTTTATAGCCGTTTTTACACACAAAAAACTATGGACCCAATGATTTTCTCAAAAAATCGTTTTTTATAGCCCTACCACCTTAATTTAGAACAATTATATGCGTTTTTTTTACTACAAAACTACATAAGGGGTAACCCATTAAGGACGTCACGCTAAGTTTACACTGACTAATGACAAGAAGTTCGAGAATATTGGTTCTCGTGCGCAGAGATTTTTAGAGGATTATAGCGCCTCATATTCAATAAAAATCTCTGCGTAAGGGAGCCAATAAATATCTTCTTCTAGTTAGTATTTAAATTCTGAATGACGTTCTTTAAGGACGACCTCTAAACAGTAAGTTACTTTTTATTTTTTATTTTTTTGTGACGTTCCATTCAAAAGTTCGGTTTTGTCGAATTGGAGGAGGAAAAAAAAATGGTGGAAATTACAAACCTACTATTTAAATTTTAAAAAATGCAAACAGTTCTAATAAAAAACTAAATTTATACAAATTTCTTTTATAAACGTCATAAGTTTAATTTTTCTAAAAAAAAAGGTTTAAAAGACTCATTTTTATTTAAAAAGTTTTTTGTTTTTAAAAGTGTAGTCTTGCTTCATTTTAAACCCCAGTTATAGTTGAAACCCAGCATGCAGCAGCAAGGAATTAAAAGTCTTAATGTTGAATTTTTAATTAAAATAGAAAAGCAAGCGTATTTTTAAATAAAAAAACAAGCAAACTAAAGTTTATTTATTTTTAGCATAGTAACATGAGGCTTAAAAAAAAAGACACCGGAACTTAAAAATCATTTCATGAAGCTTCTTTGTTCAAGATTTGATGTACAATTATGCAAAATTTAAAGAAGATTTTAGTAACGGTAAACAGTCTTTTGGAGAGACAACTTAAAGTTTTAACTACTTTACTCGTGTCTTCCGTCGCTACCTTGAAAAAAATAATGCATGCTGGAACACTTGTTCCGTTCTAGTTCTCTTGTTTTTTGTGCGTTTATTATAATGCCTAAAATCTAAAAAGGTTGCGTAAAACTGTTTATCCGGTTCGTACTCAAGAAGCTGCACGACTCTTACCGCATCATATACAAACTTTCTCCAATATTCGTTATTGCGAATAATTGACTTGTGTGTTAATTGATCTTTACAATGAAAAACATTACTCTGAGACTTAAATTCAATTTTGTATTTGCCTATTTGTAATGACCTCAAAAAATGAGTTAAAAAATTGATAAATAAAACATTTAAAGATACATTGTGCGTAGAGTTTTTTTATAAAATCATCTAGAAAGTAAGATTTTATATACCCTTTAATAAAAGCTCATCAAATTACGAAACTGGATAACAAGGTTGTATAAAAGTAATCATCCTAATGTATATACACCTAATAATAAATAAATTTAATTCTTTTTTTTTTTTTTTTTTTTTTTTAAGTTGATTAAGGTGCCCCAAGAAGTCCTTACGGTTTTATCTCAGAACACCGCGGAAGAGCATTTAATAGGAAGTTCACGCCTCCTTCCCAACCGATGTCGCAAAACTCGGGTTTGAACCAGGGATCTTACGTTTCTGAGGCAAGTGCGCTACCACTGCGCCACGGCTACTTAATCATTAAGTATAGTTAGATATAATCAAAAGTATATATAATTATACATAATAAAAAGTAAATTTGATTAAATAAATACCAAACAAATAAGTTAAATAAATTACCAATATTTACATCAAGTTCCTAATAACTTTACAGCTACGTCATAACTTCTGTAAAAGTTAGGGTCAACGTTTAAAGCTATTCCCATGATAACTCTTCGGAGTATTGTTATGCATATAAGGCTAAGTATGTTATGTTTAAAAATCTTTTAGATTAGTCCGAGCCAAAATTAAGCAATTTAAACAAACCTTTTTGTAATTCTCTCTCCCTCTCTCTAATTGAGTTAAGTTTCATAATATGAAACTTTGCGTTTTAAAGTAGTGACCATATTATGGTCACTACTTTAAAACGCCACTGAGGCTTAAGTTTTAGGACGTTTTTGTTCCCAGGCTCCAATCATTGCAATTTTTTGCAAAAAAATCCTTATTAGACATAAGTATAAACATATTTTGGAGAATGTTCCTTGCCTGGAAGTTAGCTCAAACATCAAAAAATCCTGTACCCTGACTTAAGCATGTTTTTAATAAGATTATTTCAGTATTATATCCAGGGCGGCGCGAGTAGGTGTCACGTGGGGGGGAGGGGGTGCCCTTACAACTTTTGCCGACTAAAAAAAAAAAAAAAAAAAAAAAAAGTCCTCGTTTTCCAAAATTTGCCGACTGCCTTGACGACATTTGCCGACTGTCTAACCTATATCGAAAGGGTCGACATTTGCCGACTAACTATAAGGGTCCAGTTTGCCGACTTAAAATCATTGATGGGGAGGGTGTGTGTGTGTGTGACACCCCCCACACACCCCTATCGCCCCGGCCTTGATTATATCTAAAAAAAAAAAAGAGTTATTTAAGCTATAAATTACACATTTTAAATAATATTTTATTAAATAAGAGGCACAGTAAGAGATTACAGTGAGAGAAAGAGAGATGTTTTTTTATTTGATGGTTTTAAAATTAAATTTTGTTGTTAATGCTTTAAACTAAAGAAAAATATTTACAATTTTAGTTTAAAAAACTTAAACCATTTAAATGGTTTATCAAAGCTCAAAAATATACCTATCAATGCTTATTTTTTACTAAAATCTGGTATGCTTAAAAACGTTATGCTTATAAAAACAACAACGTGTAATTAAGAAAAAAATCGTTTGCCAAACAATCCAGCCAATTCGCACGAAAACTTAACGGATATAGATTAATAACTTCTTTGTAAATAAAGCGATATATTTAAGTCAATAACAAGGTCCGAAATTTTTTTTTTAAAGAAAAACATTTCAGAGTGTATAAAAAACTAAAAGATCAAATTTTAAAACATGAAAAATATTTTCTGAAATCAGGCTTTAATATTCAAATTTTATTATCAAGTGTTTGAAGCCCAGTTAAAAAAACAGTTTTGTTAAAATATAACGTGTTAAAATATAACATGTTGAATTGTTAAATTCAACAGACTTCACGATAGAGTTGTCACGTTGGTTATTTGAAAATTGACTGTCTATTTCAAATATTCAACTTTTATTTGTACATATTTGCGTTGGCAATTTTTGTTGTTGCTTAATTTAATCTTACAGGCATTAAGGCAATTGTTTTTAATGTTTTTTGTTAAAAAAAATAAATTTATAAATAATTATATAATAGTTTTTTTTGTTTTATTATTAGCAATGTATTTTGAATTATAATGGCAGATATTTGGTTATCTAATGAAAGTTTTGAATATGTAGATGAAAAGAATTTTTACGAATGTGTGAGGCAATATATTGTAAGTACCTAAACATTTATATTTTCTTAGTGCTATTTTATATCATTTCATTATACTTCTGGCATACATTAAAAATAATAAAATAGTAATTTGGTCTTTGATCTAAAGAGTATATGCATGCTCATTGTTTTTAGCCTTAAAAAGCCTTAAATTTCTTTGAAAATAGTGTTTTTAAAACTTTTCATAAAAGTAAGACAAAAAACCAAGGAAAACCAGGAACTTGACCTAAAAAATAAAAATTTGCTAAAAAAAAAAAGAAAAAAAAAAGAGAAAAAATTATTTAGATTTTTTGGATGCTAAGATAAAAGTTACATAATCAAAAATCTAAAAATAAATAAGGAGAGTAAATAGTTTTGTAGTGAAATTCATTACTTATAATGATTTAGTTGTTTCAAACATACATGCTTAACTTTCAAAGTTTCTCCTAAATCTTTACAAATTGTGAACACAGTTTTATCAGATTATACACTTATATTAACATACATTTATAGCAAGGTGACCAATTTTTTTTTTCTTATGTAAGAGAGCACTGTAAAAGTCTTTAATTTTAAAATTTACATTGTGCTCTTTTATGTAAAAAAAAATGTTATTGCCTGCAATCTTGTTGGGCATGAATTTTTATATAAAAAAAATAAAGTTTAATATAATGTAATCGAATATACAATATTATTAAATACCTTAATACTTTATATAGAGACATTAGTAATAAATAATTTAGAAATAAGAAAAAAAACATTTTTTTCGCAAGTGCTACAATAATCATTTAAAGTAAGTAAAAAATATTACTGTACCAGCATATACGAGTGCTAAAGCATTTCATTAAAAAAGTGTAAAGCAGATATTAAAAGAGATTTGTAGAGCAGAAACTTAGATCTAAGGCAGTCATAGGAATTGTAAAATATAAGGATGAAGGCCTTGGCGGGAAGCAAGAGCTTTTGCTTTTGATCTTGCACACACTTCCCTAAAGTAGTTTACAGGAGCAATTTAGGGCTCTCGCAAGAGTATAATTTTTCTATAAATATAAACTACTTTTATTTTTATTTTTTTAAGATACTGATTAGAAAAATTTAAAAAAACTTGCAAACTATATAGAAAAAAAAGACAAAGTTTGAGTTTCAGATTGATTTTTTTTGCATACAAAAATAAACAAATAACTAAATAAAATAAACTAATAATACCATGATAAACTGCTATGCTTTATAAAAGCATGGTTATTGCATTAAAAAAAAAAAAAAAAATTAAAAAAGAGTGCCAATTGAAATGCAATGTTTTTAATTAGATTAGATTAACTGATTGGTTTCTTAAATAAAAAATTTGTTTCTTAGAAAAATCCTATTATGAAAAAATAAATTGTAACAAGTATAAAATTAAATTTTGTATTTAATGAGGAATTTATTTAATGAATAAACAAATAGCTCATTCAAAAACACAAAGTTCTTATGAAAAGCTGTTTAGAGGAACAGCTTGCATGGCTCACCATGTTTAATTTAGGAGAATTTTCTCTGCTCTTGCACTTATTTACTCCTGCTGAGGCCTGAGAATGTTTGGAGCAGGCAATAACATTATTTATTTTATTAACTACCACGGGCTATTCTAGACCCTTTTTGACAGCGTCAATCGTATTCAGGCACTGATTTAGACGCCATCCAAATTAAAAATTAAGGACCTTTTTTTTTAATATTTTTTACAGTAAATATTGTTTTTTCTGCGAAAAAACACTTATATTTTTAAATATTTGGCAATACTTCCGCTAAATTTCTCCGGGACAGAAAGGTACCGCGACCCATACTTTTTTCCTAGAATAGTCCCTGACTATATTCAAGTTATCATAGCAGATACATTGATATTATTTATAAAAGTAAATATTTTTTAACAATCAAACTGATATTTAAAGTTTATTTTATCAGTAACTAATGTTTAGAGCTTTAAGGTTCTCTCATATAAATGTACACAGGCTTTGGCAGCTGCAATTGAGTGCAGGAATTATGAATAGCATGTCTAAAATGAAATAGATAGTCTTGCGCTGGCTTTTGAGAAACTTAAATTATTATGTTTTGATGATAATTTTTAATATTCTAACACTGTACTTTTTTTTGTTTCTTCATTTAAGGGATAGTATTTATTTTTTTAGCAATAAAAAGTTAGAAAAACAGGCATTTAAAAATTTTTATTTATTTGTTTTATCTTTTTTTTTTTTAATTAATTTTTATTTTATTATTTTTGTATTTATTTAATAATTTAAATATTAGATAAATATGTGATGATATAAAATGTTATAACAAAATCAATAGTTTTGATGAGACAAAAATATAAAAATACTGTTATACAATATATTTATAATTATATAAACAATTAATTCTCCATGTATTATTATAAAAGTTCATTTCTTTTTTTGTGAATAAAAATGTCATTAAAAATGAAAATTTTGATTAGCGCTATAATAAGTAGTAGGAAATTGATAAATTATTGAAAAGAACTTCGTAATTAGACTTTTATTAGATGAGTTAAATACTTGTAAAGTTAAGATAATAGTTTTTCTAAGTTACACTGCACTTTTTTTTTACGCCTAGAACTATTTGTATGCATTTCACTTTGTGTGTCTGTTTTTTCCTATGTTTGTGTCTATTTTTTCTATGTTTAATTTGAATCTTTATGTGAACTCAACTTGAACTCAACTTGAACATATTAATTTTTTTTGCAACACATATTTTGCCTGCTTTTTAACAAACTAAATATTTAACTTATAACATTATATAGAACAATTCTACAGAATAGTTATTGCTGTTTGAAAATACTGTTTGATTTTATTTTTTTAATTTTTTTTATCATAATATTACATTTAATCAAACAATTTTTTTTAGCACACACTAAATAAATTTTTTAAGATTTTTAATTTAAAAAAGAAACAGTCTTTTTCCATTTAGTTTCTCCAAAACTTTTGTGTTTTTTACCAGTTTTTTTTTTAAATTATTTTATTTATTTTTGTTCTAAGCATTCTTTTTGCTATTTTTATTCTTATTTAAATAGCAGGAAAAAAATTTTTTTTTAAATTGCTCAGGCTAAATTAAAAATGACAATCCTGCCTGTGCTTTTTTGTGCGCTAGCATTAAATTTTAAATGGAGAAGACTCTATATATGGTAATAAGTATGCATATATTTAAGCACAAACATATATAATATAATGTTTGTGCTTAAAAATTGACATAGCTTTAAAAAAAAATATGTATGACTGACCTGAGTAAGTTGTCACCTTAAAAAGTAGTTTTGTAATTTGTAATCAATTGTTAACTATAACTTTTGCTTATAAAAGTTAAATAAAGTGAACTTTAAAGTTTCATGATGTTATTATTTTATTTAGTAAAAACTAAAAAAAATTAATGGAAACTTTTAAAATTAAACTAAAACTTTATTTAAAGATATATGACCAAAAACAATCTTATAGAAATGATAATTTTTTTAATTTTGCGAAGCTATGAAATCAAGTTTAAATCTTTATAAATTCTAAATTTTAAATATTTTAATGGTATAAATTATATAGTCACAATTTTAATAAACTCAAGAATTTTTCAATAGTTATCTACGCAATTATTATAAATACTTTTTTGTTTTGATTTAATTTTATATTTAGTATTTACGCAAATACTATTACCTATTTTTTCTTGTTTCAGATATCTTTGTTAACATTTATTTGCCTATATTTTTCTTCATACCTGCTTATCAATCATCTTAAGAAAAAGAGTCGAGAAGAAGGTTTGTACTTTTGTTTTTTAAAAATTTTTATATTAAATTATGATTATAAAGTTTTATTATACACTAATGAATTGTTTTAGATAGTTAAACAAAATGCAATTTGTGTTTAAATCTTAAATAATGACACCTCACTCACTTTTTTTTCTGATTCGGAGAAAATAATAAAAAAGTAATTTCTCAAAAATTTGAGCTCAACCATTTAAAGCTTTAAGCTTTGTAATTAAAAAAAAAAATCATGATACATATAAGTTCATCCATATTAAAAGATGCTAATTCAGCTAAAGATGCTTATTAATGACAACTTGCAGTTCATTAGATAAATATTGTTTTTGATTTTGATCATGATCTTGTTAAAAAAGTACAGATTATCTCACTAATATTTCAGCTTATCTCTTTTATTAAAAATAATCAGCTGGTTTGTAAATGGCTAACTGAAATCAACCAGCTAGTGAGCCAATTTTAATAACTAGCCAGCCATATTTTTCTTTAAAAATTGGCTCAGAGGTCTAGATGTCATTGCAATTAATGATATCTAAACAAATTTAAAATTATCTTTATCCACATTAATGAAGTTTTCTATAATGGAATTCTCAAGAAAACAGCCCAAAATTTAATTCCACATTAAAGAGCATATGCATTGGCATTGGAAACTAAAGGAATGAAAATTTATTTTTGATATTTAGAATTTTTTATGATAGAAAGTAATTGTTATACCCAGAAAAATGTTTAAAAAAATGGAAAAAAACGTTTAAGAAATCATATATTTTTGTTCATTTAGTTTTTACAGATAAAAAAAAAGTTTGCATCAAATGTTAAGAAAAGAAATAAAAATATATTTTGAAAATACTGAAACAAAATAAACATTTGGTTTGGACTAAATAACAATGGCAGATGAACTTTTTGGCAGATAAAATTTTATGCATTAGTCGATAAACTGTTCTACAATAGTAGATAAATTTTTCTACATTAGTAGATAAACTTTTTGCTTTTTTCAATTAAACTAGTGTTGTGGTATTTTAGTATATCGCAGTAGTTTAAAAACATCAGTAATGGCGACAAAAATTTAAATAGTAAATAAAAATTGTTTAATGAGCAGGCTTGGTCGGGAAGCGGGTGCAATGGCACTCTATATCTGACCACACATATAATATTTAGTTGTGACAACATGGCCACGGCTTCTTAGATGTTTTGAGAACATTTCAAAAAGTGCAAAAATCAAAACTTAGACAGAGACAATTACTAAAAAAATTAATTAAAAAAAAAATTAATTTAAAAAAAATTTTTTTAATGAAGAATAAATTATTTCTAAATTTCTTTATTATTTTTTTATAAAATTTAGTGTCTTTAAAATGTATAAAAAAAATCATATATAGATCATTATATACTGCTGTTTCATGGCCAGACCCCTGAAACAGCAGTCTATAATAATCAGTATCCAAACTACAGACTATGTGTACATTTAATAATTTTATATTTTACTTGAGTCCATTGGTTTATTATACTACAATATATATTATAAATTAAAATGAGGTAAAAAATATTTATGAAGAAAAAGCGGAACTGCTTCCAAATACTGTGGATGATGTTTAGGGAGTAGGCTTTTTAATATATTTGTTTATTCCCCTTTAGTACCTGCTTATTACATGTTAGTCACTTTATATAAATGTATGTTTATGTTAATGTATGTGAACCCTCTGGCGCAGTGTTCTCTATTCGTAATTCACTATGTATATATGTATGTTTAGTTCAGTGTTCATCTATTCATAATTCACTATGTATATATATATATATATATATATATATATATATATATATATATATATATATATATATATATATATATATATATATATATATATATATATATATATATATATATATATATATATATATATGTTTAGTTCAGTCACCTGTAAGTTTCTGTATGTTTATTTGATTATGGATTTTATTAACATTGATTATTATTATTTTTGTAAATTTTATTGAAAATGCAGTTGTTCTTGAAAGTCTTTTTTTTTATAAAATCAATTGTACAAATATTTTTAGAAGATTTACATTTAAAGAATAAAAAATTAATCTATATTTTTATATATATATAATTATTTATATAATTTTTAATTAAACTTAATTAACTTTATAAAATTTAAAAAATTAAATTAAACATTTTCTTTTTAATAACGATCAATAAAAGTAAATCGTTGCTTAATTTAAAAGTGCTTTGCTAATTTATAAACATTTGATTAAAAAAGATTATTTACGAGTTTAACTGTGTTTAATTTTATGAGTTTAAAAAGGTTTTAGACATACATGGTAACATACATAAATTTTAATGTTTTCATAACGTCTAAAAAGTCATGGCCAAGTTGTTGCAACTAAATATAATTTGCATGATCAAGAATAGAATGCGATCACACCCGCTTCCCGACCAAGCCTGAATGAGTATTCATATTCCATTACACTTATGCATTAAACATTTTATATTCATAAAAAAGCCTGACACAACAGGACAGGCTTTTTTATAAATTTAAAATTCATAAGAAATGCCACAAAGATTGGCTCAGGTCTTTTTATGAACATAAAATGTATTTTTGAATATAAAATTTTTTCAAGGTTTTGTATAATTTTTTGGTTCATTAAAAACTCAATCTTTTTCCTACAATATTCTAAAATGTTGATTTTGAAAGTAATATGTCTTGAAAGATAATCTTTATAAGGACTACAATATCTCTTACAGGCAATTCTATTAAAATATTTATGAACCTTTGCTTCATTTTTGTATCATTTAAAAGATAGGAGGTATATCTACGCTAAGGCTGCCCTCAGAATTAGGAAATATAAGATCGACAAAAAATTACTGACTTAAAACTGTTTTAGGTCGGCATCAGATTGGCACAAATTCTAGAAACAGACCTTGACAAAGTTAATGAACACGGGAAATTTTAGCATTTTTTCCATTTTTACTATAATTATTTTATTAAGAACTTAAATAAAATGATCACTTTTCCATTGGTTTTTTATAAAATTAATTTAAACGTTAGTGTTTTTATTTTTATTTTAATTATTTTATTTAGAGTTTGAATAAAATGTTCATTATTCTTATTTTATTATAATTGTTTTGTTTACTATTTAAATAAAAGGTTCATATTTAGAATATAATTAAAAAGTTTGTTTTGTTGCTTTTATTTTAATTAGTTTATTTAGAATTTAGATAAAATTATTTATTCCGTTTTAAAATTATTTATTTTGTTTAGAATTATAATAAAACAATTGTTCTAATGTTTTTAGTTTGTTTGAAATAGCAAATAAAATAAAGTTTTAAAATTCTGAGGTCGGCAAAAAAGTACCAACCTCAGACACTGTCAGGTCAGAAGTAAAGTTTGCATTGCCGAATGCTGACCCTAATTCCAAGGGCTGCTGAGGAATAAGAAAATAATTGATAAATAAACTTTGTTTTTAATCAAAAGTTGAGAATTGTTACTGATTAAGGGTTTTAAAAATAAACACAAAAATTAGCTTTACCAGTAATACAAGAATAGCGATTAGTAAATTTTATATTAGAAAACAAAAAGTATAAATGTAAAGTTAAAGAGTTCTTTTCATAGATTAAATGAAAACACTTTTTAGTAGTGGAGTTAAAAGTTATACGATCATTCTGTAAATTTTTAAAAAGTATTGATGAAGTGTTTATTGTTTTCATATTTTCTTGCATGACTTACTTCACAACTTTCTGACTGTAAGCAGCTTGATACCATAACCACATAAAAACTGAAAGTTACAATGCTTACAAAAACTAAAAACAAAAATAGGTTCTAACACAGTTCCTTGAGATATTCAAATCTTTACCAGAATGGCTATTGAATGCAAGTTACCAGTTACATTGAGAACATTTTTTTAAGAAGTTTTTATTCAGTTTAGATGTTCATACTTAAAACTTTTTAACTGTAGTTTGAACAATGATTTGGAATAAATTAATTCACTCATTTAAGGTTGTCAAAATCTGTTTACACATAGATCTATACTTTAAAAATCAGTATTGATGAAATGAATTTGTTCATTAATAAGTAATATGTAATTCACAATAATGGACTTAATAACTTTACAAATAATGCTTATCATAGAAATACGTTTAAATTTTTACAGTTTTCTAGTAAAACTTTTTAAACAGAATAGAAAAAGGAGTAGCAGTGACATTTGTAATTGATTTTTAAATTTGGTTGGATCCAGCCATCAGATGATTTGGAAGTCTTTGATGGACGTCTTTGTTGGGAGCTTTTGAAGAAGTAATACTTTGGTTTTTTAAGAAAAAGTTATTTAGATAATGTGTGGTAGATAGATGCAATATTGTTTTGAATGACAAAAAAGAAAAAGAAAAAAATCATTAAAAGATTTGGTTTTTTTTACAACTGTCTGTACTAAGATATCCATCCAAAAGATCCAAAAGATATCCATCCAAAAGATCCAAGATATCCATCTATAAGATCCAAGATATCCAGTCCTACTAGTGGTGCACAATAAATAAAACATTTAAGTTTTTTTTATTTTTAAAAATCTTGTGTTTTTTTTTTAGTTTCTGTTATGAGTATAATGTCAAAATCTTTTGAAGAAAAGTGTTGTTAATTAATTTTGGTGTTGTTAATTAATTTTATTGTTGTTAATTTTGTTGTTGTTAATTTTGTTGTTGTTAATTAATTTTGGTGTTGCTAATTAATTTTGGTGTTGTTAATTGATCTAGCATTAAATTACGTAACTAAATCAATGAAATTGAAAGAGTTTTTAAAAGAACATTAATTATAGTTATTAATTTAACTAAATTGTTTTTATTAAATTAATGTTATTAACTTAATAAAAATTATTATCGCATTCAACAATATGTTTTTAAAAAATTTAATATTTATAAAGCTGTATAACTGTAAAACAGCTTTTTAATTCATCTTTAAAACATCTTTGAATTTTATTTTAGAGTATGAAGATGATTTTGTGTGTAGAGTTGCGTATGTATTTTTAATTACTTATATTATTAAACATTTTATTGTTTCTTATTTATATTGAAAATATTGACATTTACTTTTTACTTATTTTAAAGATGTTTATTATTCTAGGGTTTGGCTATGTTGCTTTACAATGGCTGTTTCTATTGGTGCAGTTCTGTTGCTGCCCTTTTCAATATTCAGCAATGAGATTCTTTTATACTACCCTAATAGCTACTATGTAATTTGGTTAAATGAGTCTTTAATACATGGTAAGTTAAATATAGAATTAAATACATGTATGTATGTATGTATGTATGTATGTATGTATGTATGTATGTATGTATGTATGTATGTATGTATGTATGTATGTATGTATGTATGTATGTATGTATGTATGTATGTATGTATGTAAATCTATTTTTTATTGCCTTTGAGAGAACAAAAGGTAAAGAATTGATTTTCGTATAATACTATAATAAAAAAATTTGTTTTAAGCATTGTGGAATCAAATCTTTTTGGGGACATATATTGCTATGTTTTTAGCAATGCCATTTGCTTGGTTTTTTACTGAATCAGAAGGATTTTCTGGATCAAAGAAGGTAAAATATAAAAAAAATTCTTTAAGTTAGTAATTTCTTGGTTTCTTTATATACATATATATATATATATATATATATATATATATATATATATATATATATATATATATATATATATATATATATATATATATATATATATATATATTATATATATATATATATATATATATATATATATATATATATATGTATATATATATTTATATATATATATATATATATATATATATATATATATATATATATATATATATATATATGTATATATATATATATATATATATATATATATATATATATATATATATATATATATATATATATAAACCTTGGTTTAAATGTTATTAATAGTATTCAAAGTTTCCTGCCATACAGGGCAATCATCAGCTGTTAAATACATAAAAAAAAAACCTGTTAGAAAAAACCGTTTAAAAACAAACTCTTTTACAAATGAATTAAAAATGACGGTAGAACAACTTCTGATGTAATAAAAAATGTAACTATTTAGTCTCTGGTATCAAAAGGTATCAAAATCTGGTATCAAAAAGGAATCAAAAATCTGGCATCAAAAAGGTAAAGGTATCAAAAATCTGGTATCAAAAACGCATTGCAAATGTTGTTGGACCTGGACTATCTGCTAAGCTTGAGCCTCTTTCCCATCGTCGTAAAGTTGCATTTCTTTCTCTTTTCTACAAATACTATCATGGTCACTGCTCAAAGGAGTTATCATCTCTAGTTCCATCAACTAAAATTCATTCTCGTTTTACTCGTCATTCAGCTAAGTCTAATTCCTTTACTGTATCTGTCCCTGCATGCTCTAAAAACTTTTATTCATCTAGTTTTTTTCCTCGCACTTCAATCCTTTAGAACTCTCTCCCATCTTCATGTTTTTCTGACTCATACAACCTTGTTGGGAGTGAATGCAAATAAAAAAAAAATTAAAAAAAAAAAAAAAGTGGACAGTAGAAATTTGTTTATATTGCAAATAAAACAACCTGCTTAATAAAAAAGACGAAATATTATCCAAGTGTTGACATTCCAACAAATTTCTACTGTCCTCTTTTGATACCGGAGACTAAATAATTACATCTTTTAGTATGTCAAAGTTGTTCTACCATAATTTTTTATTCATTTGTAAAAGAGTTGCATGTATGGAATGAAGCTTTAACTACTATTAATAATTTTGTTCTTTCATTTTAACAAAGTTTAAATATTTATTACTCTTTTATTGTAATATTGAGCAATATTTTACGTTCAAGAGTTTTTGTATTATTTTAATATTATATAATACATAAACAATCAATATGTATATATATATATATATATATATATATATATATATATATATATATATATATATAATATATATATATATATATATATATATATATATATATATATATATATATATATATTGATTAAACTACTGATAACTTTGAGTTCTTTATCAATGGCTAAACAAACACGTAAAAATAGTCAAAGTTGCAAACTAAGTGTTATGATGGGTTTTGCAAGTGAGTTTTTAGATTCTGAATTACCCACATTAAGAGATGTTATTAAGTATGGTCTGCTTCTAAGAAGAGATAACTGCAAAGCAAATGCAAAACTTAAAGATACATGCAAAAAGGTTTTCTCTAAAGTGAAAACACAATGGTTGAAAGCGAATCCTGAAATTCCTATTGTGACGGACAAAGTGGGTGTTAACAAAATAAAAAAAGTATGGAAAAAAGCTACCGATATTATTAACTACAGGTGTAAACCTGAAATTATTTCTAAGTTTAACTCTACTCTGGACTAGCTATTTGATATAGCAAAGTGCAAGTGTGACATTGTTTCTTGTGAGAAGGCAAATTGTAATTCTTGTAAGTTTAAAGTGCATATTTCTTGTCAATGCAATAGAGAAAACAAATTCCTACAATAAAACTTCAGTTTATGAAATTTCAAAGAGAAAAATTTAGAACAAAAAGTAGTATGCAAATGGGTGCTTCAGATTTTAAAGAAACCAATAGACAAGAAAAAAATAATAAAAGGCCACTGGAAAAAAGAAGCCACAAATAGAATACCTATCTTTTCATTCTCAAGAAAATGAAATCAAAGAAACAATTGATAATATTGCGAATACTGACGATGAAGATGTTGTTTCTGACAATAGTTTTGAATACATTAGTAGACAAGTTTCGAAAAAGACATTGAGTATGGAAGAAGTTGCATTAGCATCAATAAGATATGGGGTATCAAATCGAGCAACTGATCTTATTTCAACATTAGCACTGAAAGCAGCTAAAGAAGCAGGCTTTCTTAAAAAGAAAGTGTTTGACAGTGAAATAGTGACAGATCATAAGAAAATTGAAAGATCTAAATTGAAGGTGATGAAACAGTTAAAATCTGAAAATGATAATGTTGTAAAAGATGGAGTTCAATGTATTTTATTTGATGGAAGAAAGGATGAGACAAAATGTTCTTTGATAGGAGAAGATGGAAAATTTCCCCACAGACTTGTTCAAGAAGACCATTATTCGGTTTGTGCAGAGCCAGGTGATATTTATCTGTACCATTTTTCAAATGATAAAGAAAACCGATCTGAGTGTAATACCCCAGCAGAGCACATAGCAGAACATATATATAAATGGATTATTGAACATGGGATAGAATCAACTCTAGTTGCTGGTGTCTGTGATTCTATCAATCTTAATACAGGTAAATGATTGATAATGAATACAGGTAAATATTTAATAATAAATGTCATACATATATTTAAACACAATTATTTTTTAGGTTGGAAAGGAGGTATCATTCATTTTTTAGAAAAAAAACTTCAAACAAAACTTATTTGGATAGTTTGCGCTTTGCACACAAATGAACTAACCTTGAGGCACTTAATGTCAATTATTGACGATTGAATTAACTTCAAATAACAAGTTTTCTGGCAATATTGGTAAACTTGTTTCTATTGCCAATGATCACATAATTTCCACTGTGATTCAAGATATAGATACTGAAATTAATTTATTTGATATTGATGAAGATATTTTAAAAATTTTATTGAGTGATCAAAAATATCTATACCGAATAAAAAAGCTATTGAAAATAAAATAATGCTTAAAAATTTAAAAAAAATTAAAGTTGGTCCCCACAATAACGCACGCTGATTAAATTTGGCAAGTAGACTTTGCAGAATTTGGTGTTTAGAGCATGGACTAAATAAAAAGGATGTTGAGAATTTTAAACAACTTGTACAGTTTTGTGTTGGTTCTTATATTCTGTATTATGGTTTGAAATTAAAGTAAGAAATGTTTATATGTAGTTTGATAATCGTCTATTTATTTTTGAAAAATGTATTATTGATGTTTTACTAAAACATTAATGGACCAACGGACCATAGCATATTATCAAACAGCTGGAACTTGTTTGAAAAATGAACTTAAATATTCAACAAGCAGTTTTGCCCTATTTTTACTCCTCTGCCTGGAATGCTCATAGTGAATCTATTCTACAAGCACTACTATGAACTACAATCTACTACTATGCAGCAAAGATAAAGAGGAGAGGAAGTTTGCAGTGAATAAAATACTTTCAATAAGGAGTTCGAACTCCCTAGGAATTACTGCTGTTAGACCAAGAAATATCCCAAATATAAATACTAATACTGAAACTATTATTGAATTGATTGATTGGAGTAATGATATTTATGAACCTTTGCTTACATGCAAGATTGGTAAAGAAGAACTTATTAATTTTTATATGTCCCAATGGAAGTTCCAGAATTTCCTGTACATGGGCAATCCATAGAAAGAATTGTGAAAGAAGTTACAAGAGCTTCTAGTATAGTGTATGGACAGGAAAGACAAGACGGGTTTATAAAGGCAACAATAGCTCACAGAGAACTTCTTCCTGTTTTAGAATCTAAACAGAATTTGCTTAAGCTTTTTTAAGCAATAAGTTTATATTTATTGTATATTCAGTAAAATTAAGTTTACTCTTGCATTGTGAATGATAAATTGGTAAATACTGCTATAAACAATAATTAATGATTTTTCATGTTTCTAATTGTTTGTGCCTCACGTTGTGGTTGAGAAATCCTTGGAAACTGTTTTGCTGCATTACATTCACATAACATTGTTATGGAAGATATTACAGCAAAATATATCAAAAATAACGATTTTTGTAAACTTTTATAATTATAAGTTTTTAAGCTAAAATGATTATCTAGGTGTCTAATTAGGGGTATTTGGGATCAAGGATTCCATAAAAGACATTTTTGAGTTCAACCGGTCAAAAGTTGTGGCAAACCGCGTATATAGCGCTTTTTACCCAAAACCTCGATTTTTTAGGTCAAAATTTGAAAACCTAAAAATAAATTTTTTTTTTAGATTACTTTTGTATAAGGGCCAAAACATTTAAAAATCATATGGCCTAAGCATTTACTGGTAAAATTTGAAATAATGACCAGCCCTAATACATACATACATATATACATACATACATACATACATACATACATACATACATACATACATACATACATACATAAAAAAATACATAAATACATACATACATACATACATACATACATACATACATACATACATACATACATACATACATACATACATACATACATACATACATACATACATACATACATGCATACATGCATACATGCATACATGCATACATGCATACATACATACATACATGCATACACACACATACATACATATATACATTCATACATAAATACATACATACATACATACATACATACATACATACATACATACATACATACATACATACATATATTAAGGGTAAGCAGAAAATAATTGTTATCCCACTTTGCACTTTCCTTCTTCAACCACTTTCCTTCGTTATCTTACAGCCTAACATAGGTTTAAACCTGTGTTATATTTTTTCCTGCATAAAATGATTAATGCTGGATTTTCTTGACTTTTTTAATTTTTTTTTATTGTGCTTTTTTGGTAATGTTTGTACAACTCTTTCTGCAATTTTCTAATAAGGATATCCCTCAAAAACCTTATTTAGTGATACTGAGGCTGCTGGTAGTATTATCTGACCTACTTGCTCTTTATAAAACCAGTTTAAGTTTTTAAGTTCAGCAGTTTTTTGGTTGTTGATTTTTGTTATACTTTGATTTCAAATTCCAAACTTGTTATACTTTGTTTAATAATATAATAATAATAATATTTAGTTTGTTCCAAACTTGTTATACTTTGATTTCAAAATTCCAAAAGTCATATACTCGGCCTAGGCCTATACTTACAGTCATGTGAAAATTTATTATGGACTTCTATAAATTTTGATCATTTTAAAGTTTAATCTCATTTTATTCATATGAAGAGTAAAAATTCATTATTGTTAATCTTTTGTTTAAAATAAAGTTTCAACTCATAAAATCAGTGCTTCTTTTTTTGCTATTGGCAACACTGTCACTTTTGACGGCCATTTTGTATGATGTCATCTTAATTAAAATCTTTTTGCTGTACACTTGTTGAGTTTTATTACCAGAATTTTGAATTTGTTCATTAGGTTATCTTCAAAATATTTATTTAAATTAGTAAAAATATTGTTTCTTAAATATTTCTTTTCATTTTAAAAGAAAAATTTGATATTTTTAATTTTAAAAGATTGATATATCTAATATTTTTAATTTGATTTGATATTTTTAAGTTATGAGTACCAAAGCAAATACTTAACTGTAGTACTGAAATGTAATATTTTATTTTAGTTATGGGAAAAAAAAAGGACTTGTTACCACAAAAAATTGATTAAATCAGGGCACTTTTAATAAATACTAATCTTTTTCAATGAGAAATTGCCAGAAAATGTGGTATTTCTTGGCTTTCTGTAAAAAATGTACACACAAAATTGGCTAATATGGAGAACTTGACGCCAAAGAGGGTTGGTAAATGTGGAAAGAAGAGAATCTTAATACCACATGAGAAAAGAATACTAACCAAGATTGTTCTAGAAAATAGAAAGGCCATCAACAATGAAATAACTAAAAAGCTGGACCAATCTGGAATCAAAATGTCAAAGAAAATGATTCAATGTCGCCTACACGGTCTTGGTTAAATTTCATAATGTCGTGCTAAGAAGCCTAAACTGACATCAAAAATGATGCAAAGAAGGCTGGAGTGGGCAAAATAGTACAGGAATTTAACAGAAGATGGTTGCAAATTGGTAAAATTAATTTTAAATAATTATAAAATATCCACTTTCTTACATCAAACTTTAAAGATTTACTTAACAATCCTTGTTTAATATTTTAAGGTATCCTTTAGCAACGAGAGCACTTTCCATGTGTTAACGAAAAGGGTTCAATATGTAAATAGAAAAAAAAGGAGAAAAATACTTATTGGACTGCATCATTCAAACTGTTAAACACCCCACCTCTGTAATGATCTGGTCAGTGATATGTGGAAGGAGAATGGGGAGGCTCTATATTATCAAGGGAATCATTAATCAATCACAGTATAAAAAAGTCCTAGAACAAAGATTGATGCCACAATTTGAAGAATGGTTTGGTCCAGGTGAAAAAAACTTTCATGCAGAATGGGGCCCCATGTCACACTGCTAAATCAATTAAGAAATATTTATCAAAACAGAATATTCCATTACTTGATTGGTCAGGAAACTCTCCTGACCTTAATACTATAGAAAATATTTATGCACTCCTAAATAAGCAAATATCTAAAGAAAATATTACAAATAAAGAGCATTTAATGAAAAGAATTATTAACCATTGGGGCCATATAACAAAATTGAAGGAAATGATTGAAAAATGCATCAAAAGTATGCCAAAAAGGTTCTTGCAATTATAGAGGCAAAAGAGGAATCACCAAATTTTTTATCACCAAATTATTTAATAAAATTTATTACCAATTTGTTAAATGTTTTTTAGTAGTCAAAAAAATACCCATTTCTTTAATAAAAATTACTTTTGAGTACATAAATCACAAAAAAATATTGGATTCACTATTTTTTCTTGTGGTTTTGTTTAACAGCTCTTCACTCAATGGCTTTTTTTTCCTTTGACTTTTCCTCTTGACATTGACATCTCACAATATTGACTGCATTCTTTTTTCCCAGAGAACTTCAGGCTGATGTTGTTTCTCAAATTTTTTTTTTTTTCAGCTTGTGGTTTGGACCCATTGCCTAACCAGTCTTCTTACTATTGTTAGCAAGATCTAACAAGAGGTGTCAAACTTAGATCTTTAGTCTAACTTATAATATCTCATCTTGAATCAAGTAATTTACTCTCTCACAATCAATTGGTTTCATTCCTTTTGCTCTATACCTGACTTGTTATCCATGTATCAAAATGGCTTCATTGTGCACTAGATGGAAGTTTGACATATCAAAGTGATGCTAAAGTCTGCCCTTTCTCTTCATTGTGTTTACCATTTTTTACTTCTGATTCCATTCTCTATTTTTATATCTATAGTACCTCTATAAATTTCTTATTTGTAATTATATGGTCCAAAAGCGTAAATGTTGAGCTCTTACCCAAAACACCCTCAGTAATCTATGGAGTTTAATTTATTTAGCATTTAATTATTTTCATAATATAGGTAAAAAATCTGAAAGCTATTTATGGATCTGGTCAAAAAAAATCAGTAAATCAATAAAAAAAAAAACCTTTTTTTTTTGCAAAAAGTTGCTGGTTAAGCCAATGCTAATATCATATGCAAACATATTTTTATTAAAATAGCAATGAAATGAATCCTTAGAAAAACACTGAAGCATAATTTTTGTTGTTTTATTCTGTTTTTAAAAAACAGAATTAAAGCAAAACAACTTGTTTTCAACTTGTTTCTGCGCCCAGCAGCCTTTTTTGTCAAGGTTCGTGTTTTGGAGTTATAGGGTTGAGAGAGGGTTGTAACCACAATTAAAGTAGCCTCCTTGACTGTAGTGGTATTTTTGGTCTTGGGGAGGTGAATTAACATAAAAAATATATAAATTTACCATTTAAAAATGCTCTTTCAGGGAATTCGTGCTCGTGTTCATGAGACATTTGTTGTACTTTTGTTATTGCTTGTTTTGGCTTCGACACTTGTTTGGGTTTTTACTGCATATTTTATGAATAAAGAAATGAGCTGGATTTCTAGTCTTTCTGGTAGGTTTTTAAAAGTTTTTATTTCCTTATTAATGCATATCTACCACCAGCATTTCTTCATTGTACTTCACCTTTTAATTGTACTTCATTGTACTTCACTTTTTTACCCCTTTTAACTATATCTCTAATTGAGATTTGTAAGTCTTATAAGAAAGTTGTAAGTACAATGTCAAATTTCTTTTTGATATACAAAAAAAAAAAAAAAAACTGTTACAGAAGCTTTTATAAGAACCAAATTTTAATTTGAAGATAAAATATATATTAATAAAAAATAAGCTTTTACACCTATAAAAAAGCTTTTCTTTAAACAACAATGCAGGATATTATCTACTAGCAAATACACAAAAAAAAGTGTATACTATTACATAATGGTGGAAATGAAGTGATAAAATACTTAAACATTTTACTAATGATTACATATATTATAATATTTATAACTGTTATTTTCTAATCATGTTATAATAATTTAGAATAATATAGTGTTACAATTCACAAAGCTCTGCAATTAAAGCAATTAAAAAAAGTTTAAAGCAATTATTTTTTTAATTGAATTAAACTTTTTTTAAACTAAAAGCAATTACTATATGTATACATATATGTATACATATAGTATAATTTTTAATTATACTATATGTAAACATATATTGTGGCGGGATAGCTCAGATGGTTAGAGCGTTAAAGGAAAAGTTAAAACCTGGACTGTTGAACGATACGAGTTCAAATCCCGCCATCGCTAACTCAGCGCTTGAGTAGTACTTTGGTACGCAAAAATGTTGGTCAATAACAGATGCTACTTTGGATTAGTCTTAATGACTATTTGTGGCTGTTCCTATGCTAAGCCAACAATATCTTCGGATATAAGAACATTGTATAGAAAAATATAGCATGAAAACTCAAATAAATAAAAAAATAAATAAAAATAAAAAATATGTACTACAAGTGTAGTAAATATATGTGTACAAGTGAATTATAGTTTTAGTATATACAGGTGATATCATAAATAGAAGCAGATAAAGTTATACACCATAAAAGAAAAATTAACTTTGTTCTATCTTCGCTTTTAGACATTCCTTATTGTTTAAACTCCCAAAATGCAGCAAATTAAGAACAAGTAAAGTCTCTAAACAAGAATAACTATTTACTAAAAAATTAAGATTTTAGCAGTCAGCTGGATTTTAATAATTTATTAACACTTTCAAGTGTAAATTTATGATTAAATAACTAGTTTATTCAAATTAATTATTTATTTATAAATTAAAATAAAATTTTAATTAAAACAATAATTTTATAATAATGTAAATTTATGTTTTAATCATAATTTAATTTAATAACTAAAAAAAAAATCACAATATCATTGTCTGCCATTGACAAAGATTTCTTGTCACAAATTATTAAATCTATTATCTTGTCACAATTTCATTGTCTGACAATGAAATTGAAGAAATTGTCAAACTCAAATATATGTGATTATAAATATATGTGTTTCATAGACAATTATTTCACATAATATATTTGAAATAATTGTCAATGAAACAAATTGTCAAACTCAAATATATGTGATTATAAAAAATAATTGTCTATGAAACAAATTGTCAAACTCAAATTGTGATTTTAATAACTATTAAATAAAATTATAATTAAAAAATTAATTTTACATTATAGGTAATAAAGTGTTTTCAATATAATTTTCACTTTTACAATGTTTAATAATTTTTAATATAATATGTTATATGAATTAAAAATTATATTTAATTTAAATAAATATTTTAAATTAAATATAATTTTTTTAATACACCTTTGACAAAAAAAGGTTTAGAACTTGCTGAAAATCCCGATTAAAGAAAAATTGTGTAAGCCTAAAAGTGTAAATATTTTCTAATGGATGTCTGTCTGACCTTTTATGAACGTCCAGACATCCTTATGGCAATGCATCCCCACTAGGTAGTTAAAGTAAATTAATTATATGCATGGATAAGTTCTTGACATAATATCATAGTTTTAAATAAGTAGTTGTCAAAACAGGTTTATCAAGTTGGTTTTTTTATTTGAAAACTTATTTTAGACTATATGACAAAATAACTGTTTGTCATATATTTGATTAGTTTTTGCATTACTATACCGATGAATAATTATTAAATTATAGATTAATTTTGTCAATATCATAAATCATTTTTATTACGGTAAAAATATTGTGTAATGCTTTTACTTTTTTTACTTTTCTTTATTTCTATAAGCGAGGAATAGTGTGCTAATCTTAAATGCTTTGATGATAAATTGGAAACCAGTGTTTTAGAATATAAAGATATATGTTTTTCTGTTCTTGACTAAGTAATTAGTTCATTTGCTAAATCTTGCTAAAATTGCTAAATTATAAAATACTTCATAAAATGTTTCATTTAAATAGTTACCTAAGCTTATGCTTGCTGTTAAATTTATACCATCAATATCAATAAATTTATACCATCAGTATCAGTAAATTTATGCCATCAGTATCAATAAATCAATACTACTTTGGTATCTTTTTTCAGACACTTCAAGCATTTTATAGTAGTTTTGAATAGAAAAAGAAGAAAAATTCATTCTTTGTCGATCATTATTATTGTTACTTTTTTTTCTTTTTTGGATATTGTATGCACATATAATTAAAGACATTGACATAAAATTTTTATAAAAAAAAGAAGTCATTCAATATAAAACAAAAATAACTGTAGCCTTATATTTTCTTTATTTTTTTGTTGTATTCCAATCTGAATAAAATAGATCATTATCAAATAAATAATAAAAATAATGCTATAAGATAATGCTATGATAAAACTGTTAAAAGAAAAATCTTGATAAAACAATTAAAATAACAATTATTTCATAGTTTAATGAATTCTTAAATAAACGACTGCTACTATTTAGACTTTGTTTAGGTTACAAAATAATAAGGAAGCAATGTGTCACTAAACTTATTCAAATGTTATCTCTTGACTGTACTGTGTGAATACAATCTGTAACTTCTTTTGTTAAAACATAAGTATAATTGTGTAAATATAATGTATATACTTTAGCATTAATAATTGCCTTAACTCGAACTAATATCTCATATCAGCCAAAGTTTTACTTGACAGAAACTTTTTTGGTTACTTTATTCCATACAACTTTTTCAAAAAAAAAAAAAAAGAGAGAAAAAAATAAAGAAAATTGAAAAAGAAGATTGCTGCCCCAGCCTAAAGCCTTAGTCAATCAAACTGCACTTTTTTGCATATTCTACCTATAATTAGTTGATGTATGAACTGAAGCAGACTATTATATATTGACAAATTTTTTCCTACTTTTTTGATTATATCAGTTTTTTTGTTGATGATAAAAATGTTTTTAGAACTAACAATTTAAATAAAAACAAAAATTTTGTTTTTTTTGGACTTTTATTTGACAATTATTAAGTTTTAACTTTTTTTTACCCAATTAAATTAAGTTTTTGTGGTTCTTCACCATATTAATTTTTTTTATTTCCTTTTGGATTTTCATTCAATTTAAAAGCTCTGTAACAGTTACTGATATTTTACCATCAATTTTGTAAATGTTTTTTTGTGACAATAGCAGTTGCACTTGGAAATGCTGTGTGAATTTATATATGTATGTTTATATATGTTTATATATATATATATATATATATATATATATATATATATATATATATATATGTTTATATATATATATATATATATATATATATATATATATATATATATATATATATATATATATATATATATATATATGTATGTTTAAATATGTATATGTATGTTTATATATATATATATGTATATATATATATATATATATATATATATATATATATATATATATATATATATATGTATATATATATATATGTATATATATATATATATATATATATATATATATATATATATATATATATATATATATATATATATGTATATATAGTTTTTTTATATAAAAAAAAAAATATATGTATACATATAGTTTTTTTGTATAAATATATATATATATATATATATATATATATATATATATATATATATATATATATATATATATATATATATATATATATATATATGTATATATAGTTTTTTTATATAAAAAAAAAAATATATGTATACATATAGTTTTTTTGTATAAATATATATATATATATATATATATATATATATATATATATATATATATATATATATATATTTAGATACATGTTTTTTATATACTATAACATATTTCGCATATTAAAATAGTAGAAAGTAATAGTAATAGTAGAATTGCAATTTGTAAACATTTTTAGAGATGTGGATTCCTCCTTTACCACTGATGTATTCATTTATTTCACTTTTTGGCGCATTGGTTTTATTAAGTAAGTTTCTATTTTAGAATGATATCTATAAATATATTAAATAACCATGAGCATGATGATAGGGATGATGATGCTGCTGCTGGTGATAATGATGATGATAATGGTGCTGCTGCTGATGATGATAATGATGATGATGATGATGATGATGATGATGATGATGATGATGATGATGATGATGATGATGATGATGATGTTGATTATGATGATAATGATGATGATAATAATGATGATGATGATGATGATGATGATGATGATGATGATGATGATGATGATGATGATGATGATGATGATGATGATGATGATAATGATGATAATGATGATAACAACTACAATAAAAAGGAGAAGGAAATTTGGAAAATATGGTAATGATTATGGTAATATTTTGTTTTTAGTATGTACACCATTGGGCTTCACAAAATTATTCACTGTACTAGGTACATATATCATAGTGCCAAAGGTATTGTGCATATATTTTAGCTAATATACACTTTAAATTAATGTATGTATATATATATATATATATATATATATATATATATATATATATATATATATATATATATATATATATATATATATATATATATATATACACACACACACAAATTAATTTAAAATGTATTTATATATTTATTAAAGTCAAATTTATGTTTGCATGTTATGTCACTAATGATGCCATAATAAGTATATATATATATATATATATATATATATATATATATATATATATATATATATATATATATATATATATATATATATATATATATATATATATATATACAAATAGTATTGCATAATAAGGTAAGCAATCTGACGTCATACTGAAATAGCCTGCTGTTGGGGCTTCAGTACATACATCGACTGACAAATAACCTGACTTGCAGAGGAGTGCTGCTACATCGACTGAGGGTTTGGGATGGGGAAGCAATTGTTTTATTCATCATCCTTCGTTTTTTCTTCTTTTTCGAAAAAAATAGTATAGCTTAAGGTAAGCAGAAAAAGTGAGCAAATGCTTATCAAAACACGCTTTAGTAGGTATATATATATATATATATATATATATATATATATATATATATATATATATATATATATATATACATACATATACCCATATAGAGAAAGAGAAGAAGAGAGAGAAAGAAAGAGAGAGAGTCATGGACTCTCTTGTTAATAATAAAAAATAATTGTTAATTTCAAAGGATTTTAAAGTTAAAACTATAAAATTCTTTAAAATTTTAAGTTTTTATATACAAAATAACCTAGTTAAACAAATTTTGGTGTTCTATAAAGATTGGTAATGAAAAAATTATATGAGGATGATTTATTGTACTGGAGTTAGCATTTAGTATTCAACTACATAAACTTTATAAGATTATTTAAAGCAGCTGACAGTATGATAATATATAAAAAAGCAACTGGTATTTACCTATGTTGGGATTTTAATTTTCCTCAAGTTGATTGGAACAATTAAGTTGGTAAAGTAGCTGGAAAACATGAAAATAGTTTATTAGATTTTTTTAAACAAATAATCCAACATTTTATCTTGAAAATAAAAAAACTAATAATATTTTAGATCTTATTATAAGTATAAGAAGTTCAAGAATTTTCAATTTAGTACACCACTCTTTAGTACACACTTCCCCAAAACAGTGTTTATGTTTTTAAAAAGTGCACACGCCCAAACTAAGTCTTTCTAGCAAAGTATAATTATAGTGTACACAAAAAAGTATTTCACAAAATCTGAAAAGCATGTCTCATCAATTAATCTACAAATCAGTAAAATAAGTAGTGGTTAACCTTTTAAAAATATTAATAAGTTATAAATTATTTGCAAATTTATAAAATATGTGGCAAGTTACTTTAGTGATGATATCATCAAGAGATCAAACTATTTCGAGGGCATTTGTCTGAGCCTGAAAAAAGAAACATCCATTGATCAGACATTATTCTTAGGAACAGTCCCAATTATTCAGGAGAATTATGAAAACTGTGCTGTCTTTTTCAAAAGTATTGAGTTGGGAAAGATTTATTATAAAATTTGCGCTGATTTGAAACTACTTAATTTGATTTCAGGACCTCAAAATCATAGTTTAAAGTATCCTTGTTGCTACTGTAATAAGAGTACAGATTGTGTAGATTGGCTTTACTCTACAGGAGATAAATGAACCTTTGAATCAATTAGAGAGCAAAATCTCCCTTGGAAACAAGGATGTATTTCTGACTCACCGCTGAAAGGATTTTATAATTGCAAGAATCAACCACTTCTGCCAGGTGATGATGAAACTAAAGTTATGGAAGTATGCAATATACCTGAGTTTTATCTCTATACAGGAACCATTTATCTATTGTGGAATAACCTATCAACAAGATGGAGACAAGAAAAATGGGAAATCTTCCTAGAAAGGAATTCTCTTGTCAGACAAAAACGTCACGGTGAACGAAACCAGTGTAAGAAATAGATAAGATTAACAAATAAGCTTATAGATGCTCTTCCCAAAGATCTAAGGGGATTTTGTGATGAATTTGATACTATGGTTTACTCATGTTTTAGCAAGGTTCTCAGTATGGGTTTTAAAAAAGCAATAGATTTTTTTTTTGATATTTTTTATTACTTTGAGGATCAAAATAAAAAGACTACCAAACTGCATATATTATTTTGCCATGTAAAGGAGTTTTGTAGAAATAATGGATATGGACTGGAAATTTACAGCGAACAGACAAGAAAAGCTATTCACTCGAGATTCAGTGAGTTTTCCAGATACAAACTTCCGAGTGGTTTACATTAAGAAACATAAATAAATGATCTATTACATGATGTACTTTAATACAGGGTGGAGAGAATTTGAGGCTTTATTACGTTCAGTCTATATCAGCTAACAAAATGTTTCAACTAAAATATTTTTTATCGATTTTGATAAGATTCTTTAATTTATTGATATGAAATATAAATATTATTTTAAGTAATGGTATTTGATAAAGAGTTAGCTTATTAACTACTAGTCTATGCCTTAAATAAGTTCTTCTACGAACTTCATTTTAAACCAGTTTTTTTGCTATATCATCATTTTTTTATCAAGACACTTTTTCCAAATTTTGTAAAATACTTTTTGTGTACACTATAATCATACTTTGGTAGAAAAACTTAATTTGGGCTTGTGCACTTTTTTGAAACATAAACACTGTATTGGGGAGGTGTGAGTACACCACCCACAACTTCAAAATGAGATATCACATTCTTACTTTTTGCTATAACTTTAATCATCAAATAAAATTATAAATCAACCATAAGGAAAAAAAAAAGTGATCATAAAATCATAAAGGAAACTTTATTAATATGAACAATCACTTTGATAATATTAACTGGGAGAAGCTCTTTGAAAACTTTAATACAGGCGAGTATTATAATGAATGGTTAGAACATTATGATATGGCATGTAAAATATATATTCCTCTATCAAATATGATAAAATCAAAAAGAACCTGGCTCATTAAAAAATTAGCAGCAATTATAAAACTGAGATTAAAATTGTGGATAAAGTGCAGGAATTCCAAATTTCAAGGCCACAAGCTATTAATAAAATACAATAATGTTATCAGGGTTACAAGAAAATATGTAAAATCTACAATTAAAGAGTACGAGTATGAAATATAGCTAATGTACTAAATAAATTTTTTCATTCAGTTTTCCATAAGTAAAATGAAAAAATACCAATTTTTTAATAAATTACTTGTTAAACGAATCGTAAATCCAGATTTGAGCATTGACAATGTCTTTAAAAAGTTAATCCAATTGAATGTAAATAAAGGTACTGGAGATGATAATGTGCACCCAAGTTTAAAAGAAATTTTCTAATCGTTTCTAAATCTCATTGATAATTATTTTCAATGGATCTCAAGTGATCTATCTGATTGACAATTATTTTGATAGATCTTTCTCCAAAAATATTATTGTGTGCAAATATTATTCATCACAGCACTCTAAATTACAGATGAATATGAAATTACAAACTTAAATAACAATTCTATAAGTACGAAAAGCTACTTTATGCATTCAGAGCTATATTTTCGCAAATGTGACAAGTGTGTATATATATATATATATATATTTATATATATATATATAGTAAACCATATTCTTAATAGCAGAGTGTGCATACACATGTAGAGGTACAGAATGTGTATACATTGGCTGACTATATAGAGATAAGCACTGGAGTTTACAAATACTCCAGTGTTTGTAAACATTGACTTAAGGTTTTGGTTTAGGCAAGCTATCTATTAATTCAAAGAAAAAATATTTTTCTTTTAAATTAATATACTGCTTGTCCAAACCAAAACCCTTAGTGTCAACTTTAAAAAAGTTTAATATATATATATATGGGGGTAGGCCAAAAACAAAAAAAATTGAAAATTTAACATGTCTGCAAAAAAACATGATCCTTTTCACATATGAATACAAACTATAAAAAAAAAAATTGGAAAAAAACATCATTGAGTGCTGCCGAATTTGATTTGATTATTTTCATTTTTAGTCTAAAATATGTCAAAATTAGGATTTTTTAGGAAAGTGAAAAAAGATTAGAATTTTTATATCTATAGGAAATATTTGTTATTTGAGGCTGTTCATTTAATAGACAACACGTTTTTGACCCTTTTTGAACTTACCCCATGTATCATTTTGTATTACTTGTTTATCAACTCCTCCCCCGCCCCCTCTTTTATGCGCAGTACTATTATTGTTAAAAAAGATATATCTCTAAGTAATTTTTTGCTAAAAGTTTACTAATTCTGCTATTATAAGAATTGTAATTCGCGTCACATTGTAGCTAACTACCCTCTCCATGTGATATTTGGTGACACTTTCAATACCCCTCCCCCATATGGGAGGGGTTTACCACAATACAATTAATAACTGCTTTTATAACTCCTTTTTAAATGATAGATTGCCTGATTTACAGAAGAGTTGATTAATTTGGAAAAAAATTATTTGGGGCTATTCAAATAATACGTGACAGTCTTATGACCAGGCTAATGAAAAACAGAAAAGATAATAAAAAAGCGGTTATTATTTATACTCAGCTAAATCAACGAATAATTGCTTCTTATTGCCTACAACTTTTCTGTCATTTTCAACCACGTTAAAAACTTCGTTTCGTACAGCCTCGTCCTTAAGATAAGAAATTTTATTTTAATCTGTTCTAATAGTAAATTTTTATGATTTTTTAATTGCCTTCTCAACTCATTTTACGGCTCAACTTTGTAAGTATTTGGAGATAATCGGAACACAACTTAATATTTTAAGGTTTTTTAAATCAGATTCGGTTAAATCTTTTTTAAATATTAACATCTTTGGTGCATAAAGCAAATGCGCCATCCATCTTGCATGATGGTGAGCACCACATGTTTTTCATTTCTTGGGCTCTTCTCCACCTAATAGAAAAATTGCTAGTTCTGCAGCCTCTTTGTAATCGTTTCTTGGATGATGCTTAGACTGCAATACTTTTTCTAAGAAATTGCGAGTTTCATTTGCTTTTGTTTTAAGAATGAACTTTCAAGATCAAGGGATCTATTTGAAAGTTTGAGAGGAATTTTTTTAGAGTGAAGCCATTCTTTTTGAAAATTTTTAAACTCTATATTATCATCAGATTATGTCTCTTTTTGAAATAAAGCTTTCCAAAACGACCCTAGGATTAATTCTAAAACATGATGATGACATGCAAGCCAGAGAAGCGTTTTTATAGATTTGCATTCTTCAAGAAGAGTTGCTGCTCCGTTTCTTACTCCAGTATTACAAGCCGTTGTATCGAAAACTTGGGCAACAATATTATCTTTAAGATCCCATTTTTCTAAATCTTCGATGATTCCTTTACATATAGAATGTCCTGTGCCTGACTGAATAGGTTTAATAGATAAAATTTTACCTTCCTCGCAGTTTGGAAAACCACTTACTAAAACAGTTAAATAGTCAAACTTTTTACCAGATATTTGCTTCATAAGTTTCCCATCCCAGTGAAGAGTTAAATAATCTAATCTACCTTTTTTTTTTAAATTCTTCAATTATATTTCTTGCCATAATTTGTCTATTTTGCTTACGTGCTCTTCTAATTGTGTTTAGTGAAATATCTACATCATTAGCTTTAACACCACCTAAAAAATACAGAATAAAATTTTTCTTATCAACTCATCACACTAATTAAAAACTCATGAAACTGATTAGTGATTTAAATAACAATAAAAAAGTAACCTAGAACCAGGATTGCTGAAACATTCATCATAAGCTGTGCGTTTGATAGTTTAGATCTATCAGCTGTTGCTGTTATCATTGGATGACAAACAAAGTTTCTTGGCAAAATTAAATTGATATTATCTATATATATATCAATTATATATATATATATATATATATATATATATATATATATATATATATATATATATATATATATATATATATATATATATATATATATATATATATATATATATATATATCTATATATATATATATATATATATATATATATATATATATATATATATATATATATATATATATATATATATATATATATATATATATATATATATATATATATATATATACATATATATATATATATATATATATATATATATATATATATATATATATATATATATATATATATATATATATTTATATATAAATACAAGAAGCCCTTATCTACCTCTATTTTTGTATTGCGTATTTAGTGATGTAACATGCAGGCTGTCAACAATATATATCTGTAAAGTTATAGATTTTAAACTTTAGTTTTTTGTTGATCTGGACGATCAAATTCATGCTTTACATTTGGAAGAAAATAATATAAGAAGAAAGTGTAAGTAAAAAGTGTATGTATATATGTGTGTGCATGTATGTGTGTAAAATGTGTTTGTGTATTCTACAAAAAGGTGCTCAATGTTCTTAAAAAACAGCAATAATAAATTAATAAAAAACACTTATTTAATTTTTTTGTCAGCATAAAAATATTAATTAGTGTTTTTTTAGTAGTAAAAAAAAGTTTTATAAAATTTATATATATATATATTTATATTTTTAATATATTTTTTATAAAATAATTAAGAAAAAATAATATTTCCTATTATAATGTTATTATTAGGAAACAGCAAAACAGAATGTTATAAAAAGTTGTACTTTACATAAAACTATATATATATTAGGATTATGACTTTTTTGTGACTCTGTGTTCCTGGGTCATAAATCGATGAATATTTGCACAAAAGTAATGAAAAAATATTAGTTCGATTTTCTTGTTAAAAAAGGTCACCCCCAAAACAAAAATTCAAAGTTATCTAATATACATATGAATAAAATTTCAAACATCTTTATGATCGTTATTTTTTAATAGTAATTTTTTTAATCGGAGAGTTGTTATGTAGTTTTTAAGCATTTAGCAGTTAATTGTTTCATCACAGTACTCTAAATTACAAAAAATAACAATTCTATAAGTACGAAAAGCTACATTATGCATTCAGAGCTGTACTTTCGCAAATGTGACAAGTATATATATATATATATATATATATATATATATATATATATATATATATATATATATATATATATATATATATATATATATATATATATATATATATATTCTTTTGTAAACGGAGTAGTGTTATTGTGCAGATTGTAAAATGTTAGTATTTTTTTTGGTTCAAATCATCAAAATACTTTTCCGTAATGATAGATTTTTTTCTTACCTGATTTATCATTAAGTCATTACAGCAAACTATGGGATTGTATAAACAAAATGACTGAAAGTTATCTAAAATAATCAATCAAGTACTAGGTACAAAATACTGGGTAATTATTAAATGAAAAATGAAAAATAAAAACTATGCAGAAACGCTAAAGATTTGAAAATGTCATTTAAAAAAGCATCAAATAATTTTGATTTGTGTTCTGTGGGCAAGCTTATGGGTACCACCAAAACAAAAGCTCAAAACTTTATTAGATGTCTAAGGAATAAATTAATCTTTTTGTAGTATTTTATTTTCTTACATTAATGCAATAAAATTAATACTTAGTTCTAAATAAAAGTTCATGAGTACTTTTTTTTAGTTTTTTTTACTTTCACACTTATTTTGTATACATGCTTTAAAGCATAATAAACAATTCTTATGCTTTGTTAGACAAAATAATTCTAAGCTGGAGGTTATCTTTTTCTTTTTCAGATGTCAAAAAGATCTTGAAAACATTTAATTGGTCATTCTGCATACTGATTTGTTCTGGGAATTTCCTGCCTCAATGGTTCCTGATTCCAATACTTTTTCACTGAGTTTAGCGCTTTTTCGAACATGAACATGATGTTTCGAACATGAACATGATGTTTCGAACATGAACATGATGTTTCGAACATGAACATGATGTTTCGAACATGAACATGATGTTTGCAACCAAGGAGTTTTTTTACTCTTTTCAGTAAAATGTCTAACTAACTGACAATATCATTCCATCTTCAAGTGTTTACATTTGTAGTTTCCTCTTTATACTCTTCCATAAATTGTATTCATAAAGAATAGCTGTTATACCTTTAACAACAGTATCCTTTTTTTTATATTTTCCAGTACTAGTTGCTTCTTTTAAAAGTCAATTATCTATGTTTATTCAAGATGCTAGCAATCAAAGATTAACATCAAAAAAATAAAAGATTCCTTTGCTGATTATTTTAGAGTTCAGAAATCATTTTTGACTCATCAACTTACTGAAAATATCAAGAAAATAAATTTTAAACAGTTCCAAAAGCCCAATAGAGCTCAATTTGAACTTTAGTTAATAGATTTTAAAGCAAAAGATGTTTAATCTTCAAAATTTACAACTTTACAAATAAGAACTAGAAAACAATAATAAGAAATACAAAAAAATGAGAAGATATTTAATTTAATCTAAACTAAATAAAGTAAAATAAATAATTTGCTCAACAAGTAGAAAATAAATAAAATGGATAAATTAAAAAAAAAAAGAAAAGAAAAGATAAGGAAAAATTACATAAAAAATACTAATCAATTTATATACAACTTTCGATAAATATAACCAAAAATAAAGAATAAACATTTACTAGTTAACAAAAGAATTTTGAATTCAAAAAAGATTTAAACAATTCAAAATAATCAATAAAAATCACGAAGAAAAAGAAGTAAAAAAAGAGAAGTAAAAATTATCTATTAAAAAAGAAAAATAAGAATTCAATTAAATATAATTTTTATTTAACTTGATTTTGTTTTATCTTATTTTATTATTTTAATTTATTACTATTATACATTATCATTATTTTATATATATATATATATATATATATATATATATATATATATATATATATATATATATATATATATATATATATATATATATTATTGTTAAATATATTACTTTTTTCTTTAATTTAATCATTAATATATTATTTAAACTTTTATTTATTTTTGTTTTATGTTATTTCTATTTTTGTTTATAATATATTTATAATATTAGATATAATTTTAATACAATTTTTATTTAATTTATAATTCGTTATATATTCTTTTTCTTGATTAGTATTATAATATTACTTATTATTCTATTGTTTAGTTATTATAACTATTATTTTATATTAGTTTGTTCATTAATACTACTTAAATTACAGCAGATAATATTATTATTAATGTTATAATTGTTGCTATTATAATTACTGTTTGTAATATTGTATTGTTATTTTCATTATTATTTTCTTTTCTTCTCCTTTAAAACTTGTTTTCCTGCTTGTTGGAAAATGGCATCTGTAGTTCCAATATTCAAAAACTCTGGAGAAAGTTCTGACCCCTCCAATTATCGTCCGATCAGTCTTCTTTCTGTTATTAGCAAGGTCTTTGAGTCTTTGATCAACAAATTCCTCACATCTCATCTTGAGTCAAATAAACTGCTGTCAGACAATCAATACGGTTTTCGATCCTCTCGCTCTACGGCCGACTTGCTAACTGCTGTAACTGAAAGATTTTATATTGCATTAGGTGGAGGCGGTGAGGCTAGGGCTATTGCTCTCGACATATCTAAAGCTTTCGACAAAGTTTGGCATGCTGATCTTCTCCATAAGCTTGCTTCATATGGTGTTTCTGGGAAATTCCTTGCTCTATAACTCTGTTCTTTTTTTTTTTCCTAGTAACTCCCAACTTAATAGTGGTTGCTTGCAGCCTTGTTGGGAGTGAATGCAAATAAAAAAAAAAAAAAAAAAACTTAACAACTTCAAGCTTTCTTATGAATTTAGAAAATTTTCTTCTTTTATCTTTCTCATTAGTTTTACTATGACTTCTAATTTTTGCGAAGTATGCACTGCATGTACAAAAAAAGTTTGTATAAGTTACCATGCAACTCAATGTGATGTATGTTTGTTTTGGACTCACTCAAAATGTAGCAGGCTTTATGATCATGGGTACAATTTAACACATTCAAAATGCTCAACATGCTGTGTGTAAATTGTACTAAAGGTGTCTTTCCATTGACTGATGTATCTGTAATGAATTTAAACTACTCTTCACTTCAAATAAAATTATTACAACTGATGACTTGCCCTTATCAAATAAACTCTTTCTAGCATCAGATTTTAATAAAATCTATAGTCAATTTATAAATTTACTACATTTCATGCTTCAGTTTCTGATGAGGAAAACTGTTCATTTTTTGATGTAGATTGTCAATATTATGACATTTATAAGTTTTGTTCTCATAATTTTGACATAATTAACTCTGTCTTTTTTCCATTTAAATATATCCTCTTTACAAAAGCACTTTGAAGATCTAAACATATTATTATCATTAATTAGTTTTGAAATTAGTATTATTGGAATTGCAGAAACAAGGTTAAAAAATGAGTCTCCTTCTGCACATCTAATTACTATTCAAAATTATAATTTTGAGCACACACCAACCAAATCTTCTTGTGGTGGAATTTTTTATTTGTCATAATTTCAACAAGTTATTTATACCATGCATTCATAATTTATACCGCAGGAACTTTAAAAATTATAATAAAGAATCATTTAAATCTGAATTATTAAAAGTTGATTGAAATGACATTTCCAATAAAAACAACGTTAACTCTATTTTTAAAACATTTATTTCTCAAACAACATCGTTGTTAGATTGTCATGTGCCACTCAAAAAGTATTCATTAGTATTAAGGGCTACATGCGTCAATTCAAGCCATGGATTACTAAAGGAATAATAAAATCAATTCAAATTCAAAATCTTATTCAAGGGAAAATGTTAAGGATGAAAGATCCAACAAATATAATTAAACTAAAAACTGTCTTTAAATGCTATAAATATACCATAATTAATCTGAAACATCCAAATCTTCATAGTTTACTAATATCTCCAACAAACCATTCTGAAATCTCATCACTTATATCTAAATTAAAACCTAGAAAATTAATAGGTTCTAACAGCATCCCCACAAACATACTTATTGATTTTAATTCTGAATTTTCTCATATTCTCTCCAAGCTATTTAATATCTCCTTCCTAAATGGAATTTTTCCTGACATTTTGAAATTAGCTTGTGTCATTCCGGTATATAAAAATGGCTCAAAACTCTCACGTACTAACTATAGACCAATTTTCAATTCTATTTAACATTAGCAAGCTCCTTGAAAATAAATGTATTCTAGATTATACTCATTTTTGAGTTCTTTTAACTATTAAAATGATTTTCAGTTCAGATTTCGATCAAAACACTCTACTTGCCACGCTTTAAAAAGTATAAGAAAAAAAATAAAAAAGGCACTGGACACTGGTCATTTCGTTGGTGGTGTTTTTATTGAAAAAAGGGTTCGATACTGTTAATCTAACACACTAATATATCTAACACTCGTTAAATATCTTTGTATTTTTATAGGTTTGAACCTCTCATGGAATTTTCATATAGATGCACTCCATAAAAAAATTAATCAAGCTAATGGTATGCTCAAGGACTATTATATGACAGGATGCACAAACTCGATTTTCTGAATTCGCTAGCGAAGGCCATTAAATACTTCTTACTAAATGCTTATAAAATTAAATTAAACCAAAAAATGTTTCGTAAAACCAATAATAATAAAATAATTTTACAGTGAATATAAATTAGTATTATTAAAAACTTAATAACAAAGTAAAAATTAATAACAAATCTAAAACCTTTTTAAAAAGAATAAAAAGTCTTTAATTGATTGCCTTTTTAATTGATGTCTGATAAAGACATGCATTTTTTGCTTGGTCTTTTTCCAAATTATGAATTCCATGCAAAAGAACATTAGCTAATATAAAGATTTTTTGATGATAAAGCAAAATCATAATATGTATCTATTATAGACAGAATGTTTATAAGTCTTTTTCTACAACATGCTCTGTGTTTAGTTTTTTTTACAAAGCATAACCCAATTCTAACTAGCTGATAAGTACACTCATGAGGAACTGTCAAATATCCTCGTAAAACCTCTTCGATAAAGTCTTTAGCTTCATAAAATTGTTGTTTTTGGTTTTATTACTTAAAAAATAACGTTTTTTAACAAAATATGAAAAAAATGCATTTTTTATGTTTTTTTATTATAATTTTTCAAAATGAATATAATTTTTAAAATTTTTATACAATTTCGCTTCATTTGGGTACCAGGTTGACATATTTTTGAAAAACTTTTTTTTTTGAAAATATTAGGGACCCATTAAATATTCGAGGGTCTTGAGGGTCCCCTTAAAATATTTTTTATTCAAAAAAATGGCCAATTCCATAGTTCAGTGACGCATAAGAGAGATTTTTTTTAATAAAAATTTTTCTATAACTCAAAAATAATTTTTTATTACTCTAAATCAATCTTGAATTAAAATTTTATAATATAAATTAAACACAATTGTATAAACATAACAAAGACACATAGCAAAAATTAAAACATGAGTTCAGTGGCGCAACGCGGAAAAAAGTGGTTTTTTATCACCATACTTTTAAATGAAGCTTTCCCTGAAATTTTAATTTTTGCTAGACTAATTAGATTTTTTAATTATAATTTATTCATTTGGCAATAAGGCAGTCATAAAAAAACCACAAACAACAAAGTTTTCATATCGTTTTATTTTACAGAAAAAAACTATCAGTTCAGTGACATAACATTCAGTGGCGAAACAAAAATATGGAATTAAAATCATTTTTAAAAGTTTTGTTATTTTGTAATAAGTTTTAATTACACTCAGGTGAAAATAGCATTGAAACAGTGTTATCATTTTGAACATAATAATAATGTAATTTTGATATATCTTTGATTTTTCTTGAATAACTTAAAATTGAACTGAATCCATGTTCATTTTTTTGTTGTCTTGTGTCGTTTTCTGACATATGAATTACAGATATTTGCAAATCTTGTAATGCTAGCGCAAAATCTGCTGCTGACCTGATCTCGCATTGACTAGATTTAACTTTAAGGGCTGCGATTCGCTTAACAGTAGCTCCTATTCCATCAACCACTCCTTTCCCGTGCATCGCTGTAAAGAAATGCCAGCAGAATTTTTTATGAAAATATTTTTCGAACACAACCATTACAGCCGTAATGCTTTTCTTTTTGAACTGAGAAGTGGCATTATCGCTAAACATGTGTACTTTTTTGACTTGATCAGGAATAAAGTGAAGGGTTTTCAGTTGAATGATCAGTTGAATCAGAAACTATGGCAAATATAAATATTCGGATAATTTTTTTGAATAGTGATAAAAAGTTTACATTAAAATATATAATTTCTAAAAACACTTTGCCATAAAGCCTAGTTTCATTGTGATAATTAAACTTTTTTAGCTTTTAGTTCAGTGATGCAACCTTGTTTTTGTAGAAGTGTATGTGACAAAAAAACACTTGAATTATTTTTAAAGAGTAAAAGTTTTTTTTTACTCAAGACATATATATATATATAATCTCAAAAATTCTTTCTAAACAAAAATCTAGTTCTGTTTTGTTTAAAATATTGCAATAACTTGCTCTCATATTTTACTCTCTTTTTCAAATAATAAAAAGAAAAAAGAGCTGCTAACATTCATCAAATTTGTCTACTCTGTTCAAATATTTTCTACTCAAAATTTATTTTAAAAATAATTTTAAGGTGTTTACACTACAATTAAAAAAAAAAAGTTTTTTGAAAAAAGAAATTTTTAAACACAAAATTTATTGCTTCCATCGTGGAAATGCCAATATATATATATATATATATATATATATATATATATATATATATATATATATATATATATATATATATATATATATATATATATACCAATATACACATGCTTACTAGAAAGTTACCTACCTTTTTAATTTTTTTATTTATTTTAGTGAGTAGCCCTATTAATAATTTATCAAATGGAAATAATGGAATTTACCTTCAGCAAAATGGTGAAGCATACAAAAAAAAATCTGAGATTCAAGATGTGATTTATGAAAGAATAAAACTTGGTTTCTTTTTTAAATATTCAATTTTATAATTTTTTATAATATATTATTATATATATTTTTTATTATATTATTATCTTATTATATATTAAGTTTATAACTTGTTCATTAATATATTAATAACTAAATAAAATAATACTGCAAATTTTTGTGAAGTTTTTTTGATAAATAAAATATTTATGTATATTTATAAAACTAATTTTTTCTAATATTTTTTTAGAAAAAGAACGTGATTCTTCTATGTTTGAAAAAAATTTACTATATCCTTTGTGTCTCATTGGCCTGTTAGCTGTAACTGTAAATATTTTTTAATGTCTTTTTTATTGCATCATTTAGTAAAATGACAAACTAATGATTTTTACTTTAAAACTCAAATGTAGTGTCAGGAATTGATTTATATTTTTCTTGAACTATATTTAAAATTTCATAAAAATAGTTATAAAAGCTCTCCTAAAACGAACATAGCAAACCATGCGAGCTGCTCCTCCATACTGTTTTTTGCGAGAGCTTTTTTTTTTTTTGCACAAGCTATTTGTTTATTTATATAAAAATTGCTTATTAATTACAAAATTTGGATTTATACTTGTTACGACCATATGTTTGTAAAGTTAATGTTACAATAATATATACATAACAAGTGTCATTTATTGCGCCGTGAAAAAATTCTTTAGATTTTTTTGCAAAAACTGTACCTTTTTAATATCCAGCGAATTAAATTTTTTTGACTTTGCGTTTTTCATTTAGCTAAAATGATAGTTAAACTTTTGAGAGAGAAAAAAACACTTTTGTAAGAGCTGTAAATTGCTCCCGTAAACTGTTTTAGGGGAATGTGGGCGAAAGCGAGAGCTAAAGCTTTCACTTCCCGACAAAGCCTATATATATATATATATATATATATATATATATATATATATATATACACAGTATGTGCCAAAATTGTCATCATGTTTGAACAAAAAAATATTTTATATATATTTTACTAGAAAAGCTGTGAAGAAAAATGAAATTTTAGTTTTATTAATTAAATTTGTGACTAAAAATATTGCTTTTTGTTAAATTTATAAAATATTGAATTTTTTTTAAATTTTTATGTGAAAAGCTAATGGTGACAATTTTGTCACGAATGAAAGCAATTAACATATTTGCCCACAGTTAATTAGGCATACGACATAAATTAATAGCCTTATGACTAAAATGATTGAGTTATCAACTTTTCACAGATTTTGAACGATTAAATATCATTTAAAGTTTGATTTTGTTTACAAAACATAAAAAAGTATTGTTATTATCATCATGAGGAAAGTAAATCTTGAACTAGAAAAAAATATTGTGGAAAGGCTTAAATTTGGACAATCTTATTGTGAAATCGCTGCTGAGTTTGGAAAGTCTCATAATCTCATATATAAAATCAAATTGTGCAATAATAAATAATAAGTAAATAAGCCTAAAAATGGTCAAAAGAAAATTTTTACACAAAGAGACCAAAGAACGATTGCTTGTTTAATTGCTTGTTTAAATGCTTCTGGAGAGTCTAAACCTGCAAATAATGTTACTAATTTAATGAATAACAGCTATGGGACTCATGCTTCAGTGCGGACAGTCAAAAGAGAGCTCAAAAGAATTGGTTTTCAATCCAGAAAGAAGATCAAGAAGCCATTGTTAGTTTCTTGTCACCGCCAAGCTCGTTTAAATTATGCTAAATGCCATGCACACATGATTTTTGATGACTTTAATGACTGGATTTGGACAGATCAAAGTAAAACTAATATGTTTGGATCATATGGTATAAGATATACTTGGAGAAAGTCTAATTCACAATTAAGTGCTTGAGATTTTACACCAACCGTTAAATACGGCAGAGGAAAATTCTTGTTTTGAGGATGTTTCTGTGCTCATGGAGTCGGTGAATTAGTGAAAGTTAATGAAATAATGAAGGCTGATGACTATATCAACATCCTTACGGACGGATATTTCAAGTCCCTTCGAAAATGTGGCAGAACTGTACGTAACACGATGTTCATGCAAGATAACGACCCCAAGTATAAGGCTGGTAAGACCATTAAATTTCTTCACGAAAAGAAATTGAAAGTTGATGACTGGCCAGCACAAAGCCCTGATCTTAACCCACCCGAATATTTATGGGCAATAGTTAAACAATGGGTCTACAACTTTCTTACTCCACCTAAGAATAAGGATGAACTTTAGGCTCGTGTTCAAGAGCATTGGTACTCAATTACACATGAAGAATGCCTCAAATTGCTTGCTAGTGTTCCTGAAAGAATTCAGGCTATAATTAAATCTAAGGGAGGATACACTTGATATTAATTTACTGCAATATGTTATTTGCTTTCATTTGCTTACATTTAATTAATAAAAGTAAAATTTCATTTTTCTTCACAGCTTTTCTATTAAAAAAATATAAAATATTTCTTTGTTCAAACATGGTGACAATTTTAGCACACACTGTATGTGTATATATATATATATATATATATATATATATATATATATATATATATATATATATATATATATATATATATATATATATATATATATATATATATATATATATATATATATATATATATATATATATATATATATATATATATATATATATATATATATATATATATATATATATATATTAGGGTGGGTCATAAAAACTTTTTTTCTTGTTACAGGCTCTAAACATTGCGATCAGTTATTAATAGTGATACTATCAAATATGAGAATGATTGTGATAGATTTAAAGGGCGCAACTTTATTGGGAAAATTACAAGTACCCTTATATTTTGGAGAAAAAAAGTTTTTCAAAAATAGATCAACCTGGTAGTCAAAAGAAGTGAAATTTTATAAAAAATTCAATAATAATAATCGTTTTGTAAAAATCATATTGCCTAAAAAATTGTCATTAAAAAACATAGAAAAAATGCACTTTTTTCACTTTTAGTTAAAAAACCATAGTTATTATGCAATAAAATCTAAAATTTTAATTTTTATATCAAAAAATTATTATTTTTGAAATTTCTATAAGATTTTGCTTTATTTGAGTACCTACATCACATAATTTTGAAAAACATTTTTTTGAATAATAATAGGGCCTGCTAATTTTTGTAATTAAAGTTGCGGGTGGAAGACATTGTTCAATCCATAAAAGTAAATACTTTCCTAAATTAGTACATAAAAAAACAATTTTCTAGACCATAACCAGGTTAGCAACTTTAAAAAAAATTTTATGATCCACCCTACTAAATATATATATATATATATGTATATATCGTCGGGGATAGTGTAAATCCGTGTAACTAGCACTGGCTAATATATTTGGTTTTTAATAATTTTAACACCAAATATCTACTGTTGACATTACAAAAAATATAAATAGTACTCTTTATGCTAAAATGATCCTAAAATCTGTTGAAACAAAAAATATATAAAGTTTTAAACTTCTCCAGTTAAAAAACTGTTGATACTCATTATTATCCAATGCTAGTTACCTTATTTTGCAAAAAGGAAATTATCCTTACGTTGTCAATATATATATATAATCTTATCTAATCATTGCTATTTTAAGAGAGATATAAAAAGGTAGGTGACAGGATGTTTTATACTTTATAAAGGATAAAATGAAATCCTGCATGATTCTGCCTCACTTTGAGCACTATATGTTTATAAAGAATGAGAGAGTGAGAGAGAGAGATGATTTATAAAAAATGAGAAAAAAATAGATAATTTATAAAAATAACTAATTCTATGAATATTAAAATAGAACTATTTAAAATATTAAAATTTATATTCAATAAATAATGTATGTTTTACGTACTTTATAAACATGTTTTTCATATTTTACAAAAGGCTGTCTGTTTGTTGATGGTAGCTTTAAACTGCTTTAAGTTGGTGTTTGGTACTGAGTCTCATCCACTCATGCATAAGGTAAAAAAAATTTTAATTTAAATCTGTTTTTTATTTATTTATTTTTTTTTGTCAACTTCTTGAATGTTTAAGTTTTTAGAAATGCAAGTTTAGTTTTCTTCAGTTTCTGTTAAACGAAATATAAAATATCAAAATAAAGTTTAATCAACCATGGGCACAGTGCAAGAGCACAGTGATCCTGAACAAATAAAAACTAAATTGATTTTATTCAAATTAACTGTTTATTCTAAATTAAAGTTAGGCCCGTTACATTAATAAGTTTTAAAATGCTAACTTAAAAACATAAAAACATATAGTTTAATGTAGTACCAAATAAAGGGAGGGAGGGGATTTTTAATTTTATAATTTATTGACTTTACCTCCCGAAGACTCCAAAGAACTATATATTTATATATATATATATATATATATATATATATATATATATATATATATATATATATATATATATATATATAGAGAGAGAGAGAGAGAGAGAGAGAGAGAGAAAGAAAGAGAAAGAGAGAGCCCCATGCTAGAGCCTTCTGCGTGCCCCTACCCCCTGCCCTAATATTTAAGAAACTTTTACTTTCAAAATCTAAATCATTTTTGTATTTATTTAGAGATTTTTGTTTTAAAAAGGATTAGATTTTTAAATGTTTTAAAGTTTAAATTCAAATTATCAAATTTTTAAAATTGATTTTTTAACTTAATCAGACTGAATTTTAATTACCTAATAAAAGTTATTATTTAAATATAAAATGATTTAATAATAATTTAATTCATCTTTTGCATCGCATCTTCAAGACATTGTATTGAAATTAAGGAGATCAATTGGCATGTTAGCTAAATTTTGTCATTATGTTAATCATGAAATTTTTTTCATGCTATTTTTCACTCTTATCTCAGATATGGTTGTCAAGTTTGGGGACAATTTAAGCAGCTTGCAAGGCTAACTCATCTCCAAAATAAAGCTTCAAAGTTAATTTATTTCCAACACACTGATTCAAGGTGTAGCATACTCTATTTTTTAAATAAAGTTCTTAAATTGTGTGACCTTATTCAGCTATTAAATAGCCTATTTGTTTGGAACCAAAATCACAATAACCTACCTCTTACATTTATCAACTTTTTTAATTATAAGAACAACTGTAACTATATTCTACAATCTTCTTGCAACTTGTAACTGTAACTATATTCTACAATCATCTTGCAACAAACATGGAACAATCTCCCTTCCCGACTAAAATCTCTTGAATCATTCTCAAAATTTAAAACTGCTCTCTTAAACTATTTCTTAGAAAAATATTGTTTATAAATTGTATACCTTTCTACAACTTGTTATTTATAATCCTCTGTGCTTCTATTTATCTAATATTTTTTCTCTTTTCTTTTGTTTTATAATTTTAATTTTAATATGTTTTGTTAAATTTATTATTTTAATTTTTCTTAAACTAAAATATTTTCATTAGTATTCTATTTATCACTATTCTTGTTATTGTTATTATTACTATATTTTTATCATCATAAGTATTGTTATTCTTACTGTTGATAATAATGTTATAGTTTTTTTTTTTTTTTACTTTTTTTTGTTAAACTATTATTGTTGTTTTTATTATTTTTATTATTGTTGTTATTTTTATTATTATTATTATTATTATTATTATTATTATTATTATTATTATTATTATAGTATATACTTTTTATAATCTTTACTATAACTTTTAATCACTGTTATTACTACTATTATTTTTACTTACTCCTACTTCTATTATAATAATTATTATTATAATAGAAGTTTTATTATTATTGAATTTGACAGGTGTTTACTTCATATTACTATTGTGAACATTGATGTAGCAACTTTATTCAGAATATATTTGATTTGATTTGTTTTAAATGGTTTTAAAGATTTATTAACTTTAAGATTGAAGTGTTTAACTTTACCTATATCATGGTATCATTTTGCGCCCTCGTGGTATCATTTTGCTCCCTATTAAAACTTTAGATAACTCTTTAAATCAAAACCACAAAAATGACTAAATTTGTCTTCATTATATTTATCCAAACAAGATAGTTTCCTTATTTGGTCGTCAATTTTTATTTATCAAAACATTTTTATTATTTATCGTAACATCATTTTTAAATGTTACATTAAACAAGAAATTATACAGTGTACCTATTTTTATTGCTCTTGGCAATCAAAATAACGATTACTGGCTTAATTATGTTTAACAGTTTAATAACCAAGTAAAAAGTTGTTAGAAAAATGCGGAAAATGGCTTATACAATCGTTCGAAAAACCCTAGTTTTGAGATTAAATACAAATGTTAACCTATTGTGCATGCATGTGTGTACATTCATATATGTACTTGATTTATCCACTGGGCCCCTTTACCTCCATGACCTAGTGCTAGAGTACCAACTGCCCCTACCCTTGTGAGCACCATGCATATATACATAAATATATGTAAATTATGTTAATGTATTCTACTAATAGAGTGCTCAATGTTTTTAAAGAACAGAGCAATAATAAATTAGTAAATATACTGTGTGTATATATATATATATCATATATATGTATATATATATATATATATATCGTATATATGTATATATATATCATATATATATATATATATATATATATATATATATATATATATATATATATATATATATATATATATATATATATATATATATATATATATATATATATACATGCATATATCATATATGTATGTATATATGTATATCATATATATATATCATATATATATATATATATATATATATATATATATATCATATATATATATATATATCATATATATATCATATATATATATATATATATATATATATATATATATATATATATATATATATATATATATATATATATATATATATATATATATTCAAATCCAAAGTAGTTACTCTAAAAGATTGGGTATAGGACCAAAGGGTATGGTTGTAGATTAAACGTTCTTTTGATGTCTTAAACTATTTTATCACTCAGAATAAGAACCTGCTTGATTTTGGGGAAAAACCACTTGAATTTCATGTAGCAAAATGTCTTTACCAGAAAACTGACATGCGAAATAGCTCTATTTTTGTTAATTTTTACTTAACGGTCTAGTTTTTTTCAAGAAACATAACTACAAGCTCTGCAATTTCACAATAATCTCTTCTCAAAAGTCTAAATGTCAATAATTTTCAATTTTGATTAGAAACTTATATATTTTGACTTTGCATAAAGATATTTTAAAGTGATATTATTTTATACTTACCTTACTAATTCTTAACTTTATAGTCTATCTGGTTCCTGCAAGTTTTGAGTGCCAATTAAGCCTGTTTCTCCAATCAACATTCTTTTAGTTGAATTGCAACAGCACAATATCATTTTTTGCATCAACATTGTCCCAGCTTTGCATCAGAGATTTATATAGTTGACTTTCTGGAAAATAATACCTTAGGAACATTTTGAGACAACATGTGTATTAAAATTTGTTCATGAGGGTCAAAATGGGATGGGTTGATTATTGTGGACAAAGCAGTTTTTTTTTGTCTTAAAAACTTTCTGGAATAAAGACAGCGCTTTAAAATTTAAAGTGTGCATAATCATTGGGTCTTCATCATCACATTGCATTTCATCATTAAAAAAAAAAAAACATTTATAAAGGTTCAATAATTTGTTTGAAATTTGGATATTTACTTTTTTCTTGAAAAATTATTAATGCTGATCACTTATAATAAAAAGAAGTTTTCATATTGAATCACTGTTTTTAATTATATTTATTTAACTATTTGAATTTTTAAGATTCAAAATATTTGCTAAGTTCTTTATTGATTGTTTATCGATGTTTGATAGTTTGATTGTTTGATAGTTAGCTGTGTTATGATCATGTAAAGTTCCAGAGTTTTTTGGTTGTCATCTTTTAATAGTTTTTAAGAATGGTTTGAGAGGCAGTGATGTCCAGTACCTATTTTGACCCCTCTTCTACTAAATTTATTTGATTTGAATGTTTTTTTTGTTATGTTTTGTTTCAAATTTGAAAATAGCTTCTGATTCTATTATATACCAAGTTTAAATTGGCTCAAATTTAAAGACAAAGTTAAAAAAAAAAATTGATAATGGTTTAAAGCTTTTCCAAATAAAAGTTTTAATTGAACAAAAATGGCACTAAATAAGTTAAAATCTACATACATACATACACATACATGTACATACACAAGTTAAAATCTGCACACACATTATTTTTTTCTATAAACTTTAACTTTTGTTTATAAATATAAAATAAATAGCTTTTTATTAATTTTATTTTATTTAATTCCAGTTTATTTTATTTATTTTTTATTTCAATTAAATTTCAATTATTTAATTTCAATTTATCTTATTTATTCCAAGTTTTGTTTAAGTGTTATTTTTTTAGTATCCATTGGGAACAATATCAATTTCTAAGTTGGGATGGTTTGGTATTTTACTTCAAATTTTCCTTATATTGTATCTTTTCATTTTATATTTGTTTAAACTATTTTTTTAAATTTTACTTGCTAATGTAATATATGGTAGTAGTGTAGTGATAGAGTGCCTTGTAAGCAAAAGGTATGTAATACAGCATGTCTGTGGAATTATCATGCTCAAGATTGGACTTGTTTGTCAAGGTTTGCGTTTGGGGTTAAAGGGTTATTATAATAATCACCTCGCCAAGGTCAAGAAGGCCACTACAGACAAGGAGGCTACTTTATTGTGGATATAACCCTCTCTTTTACTCTATAACTCCAAAACTCGGACCTTGACAAACTAAGCCACTGAACTGAAAAGTTGAGTGCTATACTAATGGGTATGTGGTGTGAATTGAACTCAGAACCTCTTGCTTATGAAGCAAGTGCATGACCTACACACCATTACCAACTTCTGTAGCAGCTTGGTGGTTGCAGTAGCGAGTGAGTTTCAACTCAAAGGAAAAAGTTTGCTAAGAGCTTCTTATGTTATCTTATTACTTTCAACCTTCCATGGTAATCATATATACAATCTGTTCATATATGCAATACATCCAAAGTTGCCTCTCTTTATTGTTTTCACCCATTATTTACTCTTTATTCAATTCTCTACCTCTATAAATCTTTTACTCATACTTGTATTGAATACTGTTGTCATATTTGAAAAAATATTTGATACAAGGAAAAATTTGTAGATTATGAAACATAAACCTTTACAAACAAGGCCTTGCGATATTGCAAATGGCACCTACCAGCAATAATTACATTTTTTCAGTGTCAGTCAAGGAATAGTCATTTATATTCTTACTGTTATGGTCAATCAATGACCAATAATCTTTGGCTCTGCCATAATGTGTATTTTGTAATGCAGAGATGACAAATCAAAAATTGCTGCTACTATCTAAATTTAATTATACCATTCAAATTTTTGAAAGACTCAAAGTATTTCTGCATCTTTGTCTACATTTGCATTGTTGATTAGACATTGCTTTTCTGGGAGTTGTTACACTTACAAATATTTACCTTAAATAATGCAATAAATGAAAAAATAAAATAAAAATTTTTCAAGAATAAATCAATTTTTTTTGAAAGAAGAACAGTCCTCTACAAAAGAAACATTTTTTAAACATACACTTATGACAAAAAAAAAATAAAAATATTTATTAAATTTTTTTCATAAAGTTTTGTATACAACATTTTACAAGCAATTAACACATGAATATTTATGATTATTTAGTTAATAAAACAGATTTATTTAATAAAACAAAATTAAATATATTTTTTAAGCAATGTTTCAAAAGTCTTTGTTGTAAAATAAAATAAAATGTTTATAAAATATTTATAAACATAAAATATTTATAAACATAAAATATTCATAAACATAAAATATGTTCAAAAATTCTACTCAATTTAGTCTTGACTTGAATAGTTACATAATGGCAGCTTCTATAGTTGGATTTTATAGTTCGCCTCTTTTTATGCACCTCACACCTAAGAAGAACAACACAAGTATGACAAAGGTGTTCTTTTTTTTTAATGTACTGCTATATAAATAGTTTTTGATGTTTATATATATATATATATATATATATATATATATATATATATATATGTATATATATATATATATATATATATATATATATATATATATATATATATATATATATATATATATATATATATATATATATATATGGGCAAATTCGCGAGAAAGAGAAAAAAAAGTAAAAAAGTTATGAAAACACATAAACTTCATACCTCTTTTTTTAGCTATTTAAAAATACTTATTAAACATATTTAAAAAAATCATTTTATCATACCATACTACAGTGGGTCAGAAATCACTTTTACTTGACAAAATTCATAACTAATTTGATATTAGGGCTATACTTACTAAAATTAGCATAAATACTAATATGATGTCTGCGCTTTTTATGAAGGTTATATTTTTGTACTTTTTTGCTATGGATTCCTTTATTTTGCTTAGCAACAATTTAATTTTGGTATTTGCAGATATTTTACAAATGCTATATTCACTAAATTTGGCATGAGTACCAATATAAGATCACATTTCTTATAAAAGTGATAAATTTTTTTGTTTAGTTGCTATGGATACATATATTGCTTAGTTACCATATACTTTCCTTAGTTACAAAAGGGTAAATTAATTCTTGAATAAATTTTATTGAATATTTGACCCACCAGCAACAAGTTAAAACATAAAATTTGAATGGGGATTTAAAGGGACGAGCAATCAATGGAAACTTGAATAAAACATCGTATAGCTCAAATAAATATTAGACAGCACATGGCAAATTGTGGCAATTTATTAGCTATCGTGCAGCAAAAAATAAAATTCTTTTTTTAATCTTTAATTTCAATATTCAAATGATCAGAGTCCTGGTAACTAAGGGATTTAATAAAAATAAATTATCAATAAATTTCTCCTAATATATATAGATATTAAAATTAAATAAGTTTTCAAGATTAAACAACTAAAATTTTTTCCATTTAGTCCACCTACTGGCCCACTGTACTTACTATGGTTTTAATGTTGTAAGGGTTGTATAAACGTGTTTTGGCCATCATGGTTATGACCATCATGACAAAAAAATATAACAATGCTTGTGAAACTTCAAGTAAAAACTATGAGACTCAGCATATAAAAATATCAGTATGTGCTAAATACACACAGTAAATTATTTTATTTTTTTACCATGCTATTTGCTGCATTAAGTTTGACAATATTGTTTTGTTCAGAAGTGGTAAAAGTAAACTTTATGACCATCACGTTAGCTAGAGTTAATTTAAATAAAAGTTTAAGACTTTAATGCTGTACTTTTGCATACTAAATTATATGATAGTTCTTCACATTTCTGGAAAGTTTCAAATTATTTCCATTTTTGGTTCATTTTTAATAGCTTAAAAAGTATCAAATATTATGACTGTCACTTATACGGAATTGCCCATATATATATATATATATATATATATATATATATATATATATATATATATATATATATATATATATATATATATATATATATATATATATATATATATATATATATATATATATATATATATATATATATATATATACTAGGTTGGTTGAAAAGTTCGCGGAGCGGAAATGAAAAAACAATTTTATGATTCAAAAAATGACTTTATTCTTCAGTATATTCTCCCTTAAGAGCAATACACTTTTTCCAACGATTCTCCAATTCATGTATCCCATCTCTGAAGTGCGATTCCGGAAGGCCTTCAAAATACCCATTTACGGCTGCAATGACTTCTTCATGTGATGAGAAACGCTTTCCACGTAGAAATTTTTTGAGATGTGGAAAGAGGGGGAAGTCGGACGGAGCCAGATCTGGTGAATAGGGTGGATGTTTCAAGCGTTCGTACTTTAATTCGACCAATTTCGCCTTTGCAACATCGCTGATATGAGCAGGTGCGTTGTCTTGGTGATAAATGATTTTTTTATGCAGCAAACCAGGTCTTTTCTCACGAATTTTTTTATCCAACTGGTCCAAAAGATTTTTATAATATTCACCTGTTATCGTTTTACCGGTTTGAAGGTAATCTATTAATAAAATTCCTTTCGCATCCCAAAAAACTGATGCCATAACCTTCTTTGACGATTTTGACACCTTCACTTGCTTCGGAGCTAAACAACCGGGTTCTGTCCACTCTGCAGTTTGTTGTCGCAGCTTCGGATCATAGTGGTAAACCCAAGTCTCATCCATGGTTACGAATTGACGCACAAAATCTGTTTTATTCTTTTGAAAACGGGCCAAATGTTCTTGAGAAAGTTTTACTCGAGTGCGTTTCTGATCCAGAGTTAGCGAATGCGGCACCCATCTTGCCAACAGCTTTCTCAGACGTAATTCATCGTGCAAGATGTGTAATACCCGTTCATCTGAGATGCCCACAGCCTCAGCAATTTCACGTTTGGTCAATCGTCTATCATCCATAACCATGTCATGCACAGCATTAATCGTTTCTTCAGTAGTAGCACTTTTTGGACGTCCAGAGCGAGGGTCATCTTCAAGGCTTGAACGCCCACGTTGAAACTCCGCAGCCCATTTGCATACTGTTGTTTTTGAAGGAGCATCATCACCCAACACATTTACCATTTCATTATGAATTTCCATGGGCTTTAAACCTTTTTTCACAAAGAATTTTATTACAGCACGATGTTCAATATTTTCCATTTTAAAAAATACTATGACACGTCTAATTTCAATAGCTTGTAAACAAAGACTGAAATGACATATCGACTTGAAATTTTTTATGCGTTCATACGAAGAATGAATACGTTTAATACAGTTATAAATTTGTTTCTACTACTGCAACATAGGTGCCGCTCCGCGAACTTTTCAACCAACCTAATATATATATATATATATATATATATATATATATATATATATATATATATATATATATAATATATATATATATATATATATATATATATATATTCTACCATATATATATATATATATATATATATATATATATATATATATATATATATATATATATATATATATATATATATATATATATATATGTATACATATATATATATATATATATATATATATATATATATATATATATATATATATATATATATATATATATATATATATATTTTCTTTAGTTAATTTTAAATTGCATTATTTTGTTGGTGATGAGTTCTGCTCTACCTGTTTTATCTCGAACACTTGGTAAAGATTTACAGTTTTTACTTTTTTTATAACAATTTTTTGATCTCTTTAAGTAAAGTAGAAAATTTCACTAATATTTATAGAGCTTAAGTTTTATCTATGTAATAATTTATCTATGTTATAACATTATATATGATTATAAATTAATCTCTTCATAATAATGCCTTTGGCAGCCATTGCAACTGAGGTAGTGGCGAGAAAGAGTCTCAGCACTTTTTTTTGTAAGAAAAGGTGAACGAAATGCAAATAACTAACTTACGTAAACTTCAAATTTTGTAAACTTAAAACTTTAAAAGTTTTACTTTTACTTTTTAAAAGTTTTACTTTCACTTGAAAATTGCTATAAATCTTTTTTATCCTTTTTATCCTTTTTATAAAGTCTTTTGTTTGGTTAATAGTCTAAGTATGAATAGTTAAAATATTCATCAGACAACACGCCTGTGCGATCGAGTGGTTAGCTGGCAAAGTTTCAGAAGCAAAGTGCCGTTGTTCAAATCCTACCACAGGAACCTTTTTTTTTTTCCAATTTTTTTTGATTTTTCTAAAATACAAAATAAAACACTTCCGGGTCTGGTCAGCTATTTCTATAATAATAAGATTAGGTGAGCGTAAAATTTTCAAAATGTAATTAATAGCATTGTATGTATGTTATAACTTTAACAATTAAACTTAACAAAAAATAAAATTGGAAAGAAAATAAAAACTTTTGCTCAAATAAACTATGCTCTCACAAGACTTGAAATCAAATAAACAATTATGCAAATAATGTTAATTGTATGTATTATACTTATATATTATAATTTATATATTTATCTAATTATATTGCAATTAAACAAATAATAATAAAATAATAACTTGTAAAGCTAACTTTGGTTTTTCAACTTTTATTAAAATCTGGCAACGTTCCATAATCTTGGCTCAGTGCTAATGTTACACCTATTTATAAAAAAGGTTGCAGAACAGATCTAGCCTGTTAGCGATATTGGCCTGCCAATATCACTCACTTCTGTTATTTTAAAAAAATAGTTCTGTTATTTTAAAAAAAGTCATAACTGATCATTTGTTAAATAACAAATTGCTTTCCTTAACAAAACATGGTTTTATGTCAAAAAAAACTTGCATCACAAAACTTTTAGAAACAATGGGCTTTTTGACTCAAAAAAGTCAATAATTCAAAGAAGAAACCAGTTGAAATTTTTCTTCACTTTGCAAAGACATTCAATAAAGTTTGGCATGTTAGACTGCTTCAAAAGCTTGAAATGTATGGTGTAAATGGCAATCTTCCAAATTGGATAAAAGCTTTCTTGACAACCTATAAGCAGCGTGTTATACTTAGAGATTCAATATCTAATTGGGTTGAAGTAACTAGCGGTGTTCCGCAAAGTTCTGTTTTAGGCCAATAGTCTTTGTCATATTTGCTAATTCATGTCGATTCATGTCAAATCAGCTATTTTAAAAATGTACACAGATGACACAAAGCTTATGAAAGTTGTCTAAAACGATGAAGACCAAGCAAGTTTACAAATTAATCTAGACAAGGTTGTTTAATGGACGCAAACCTGGCTAATGGTTTAAATATAAAAAAGTGTAAAGTTGTGCATGTTAACTCTGGAACAATAAAATTTGATTGCTTTATGGATGAAATCATAAAAATGACAGAACAACCAACACAGTAGTTTTAGAAATCACAAATTCCCAAAAAAATCTTGGAATTCTAATCTCTAAGAACCTTAAACAACAGTGCAATATAACTGCAAACAAAGCAAATAACATGATCGGAATTATTGAACACACGTCGGTACCAAAAATCATTTGAAAAAAATTTATACTGTATATATTAGATCACATCTGGAGTTTGCCATACAAGCTTGGAACACTTATCTTGATAATGACATTAAAAAAAATGGAAAAGGTACTAACGCAAAGCTACGAAAGTTCCTCAGGCTTTAAAAAGCAGACTACAAAACTTGATGCAAAATGATGAAATTAGCTACTCTTGAAGACAGATGGGGAAGAGACGATTTTATTCACCAATATAAGTTTCTCGGTAGTTAAAACCTAATTGATTGGCATGTAAAGCCTTGCAGTATAGCACCTAGAGCTCAACATCGAATTAGATTTTATTGCGAGATTGTCAGAAACTGCAAAGTCAGATAAATTTCTTAACAAACATGTAGTAAATGACTGGAATGCTCTGTCAGATAATGTTATGATGATGAGTTTAACAAGGCTGTGGCTTTGTGTAGCTTAACTAACTAACTTTAAGACTATGCCAAAAAGCATATATAATATGTTGTGATAAGTTTTTGCTTTAACTACTATAATAGTTATAATAGATATTCCTTCTTACCCTATCTCTGCAACTTTTTTATGAGATCCTTTCTTGTGCTGCAAACTTTCTATGATATCCCTTCTTACCCTACCCCCTGTAACTTTTTTTTTGAGATTCTTTCTTGTCCCTGCAAACTTTCTATCTTGTAGGAAAAGATTACCTCTTTAAAGTAAAAAATATACCAAGACAAACCGTTGACATAATCCAGCGTGTTAAAGAATTAGAGGAAGTGCTTGCGTGGTCAGAAAAATAAATAAAAAATTTCAAGTACTAAAAACCATGTTTGATACTATAATAGATTTTTCCAAAACCAGGCTGTTTGCAGATTTGGATGTAGCACAGCCCTGACGAGTTGATACAGGCAATCACACTTTGCTAAAGATGTGATCGCCTGTGTTAGTTTTTTGCAACGAAAAGTTGTTTTTCTTAGCCTCACAGACCAATCAATGGCAATGATATTTTTTACTCAAGCAATGTTGAACAAACTTCTGTCCGGGTAAAACATAAAAAGCAGGATAATTTAACCAAAAAATGCTTGACTTGTTATGCATTCCTGATAAAAAGTGTCTTAATCTGATTGGTGACTAGGTTGTCTTTCCAGTTACAGATGAAATTTTAATGGTGAATGAGTTTAAATGAGCATCAAACCCGCATACCTATAGATGCATTTTTCATTATAAGATCTAGTGCTCTATGAAACTGTGTCAAATCCTCTGAAAAACGATTTTGCCGTTGAAATAGATGGTATTCTTATCCCTAAAAAAAACTTCAGTGAAAAATCTCATCCTTTTAAAAGTTAGAAAATAAAGGTCTTCTGTTTTAACATTCAGTTTTATGCAAAAGAATTTCAGTTACTAATAAAGAGTTTTTATTTTACTTTAGATCTAGCCACAACTTATTCTTTACAGTTCAACAATTGTTAAAAGATTCAAATAGGGTTGTATTAATAGATTCCGTATCTTCCATATCTTATCATTTCCACGTTTTTCACATCTAGATATTATTCCACATGTTATCACCTCTACATTTTCCGCATCTAGATAGTTTTTTATGTGGTGATTTTATCTTTCATTGTTGTCGCTCTTGTGCAAGTTTGACAAAAACTTAAAAATCTTTCTACAAAATCCAAGAAAAAAGGCTTAATAAATCAAAAACTTTCACTTAAAGACCAACTTAAGAAAGAACTTAAGACCAACTTAAGAAAACTTATAAAAACTATTTAAATGACAAGTTAAAGCTTAAATTTGGAAATAGTGATGTGGAGTTTT
>NC_061162.1:32487197-32599697 GCF_022113875.1 Hydra vulgaris
AGTAAATAAGTGGGACAAATTTCAAATCTTTTTGATAATTAGTTTTGAAAATATCTCCGTCGCCAGCTTAAAAAACATGAATTTTAGAAAAAAAGCGATTTAAAAAAATTAAATAAATAAGATATATCAAGATATATTCACCACTTTTATATGTTACACCTTCCAATGTTTCGTTTTGGTCACAAAAACCTTTATGTATTGCTTTCAACTTCTTATCTTGATTTTGCTATAGGTTTATATTTTTCTTCAGCTTTAACGACTCGTTTAGTGTCCTTATGTATACAATAAATTTGCGCATTTACATCAAATGTCATTCCAAGTTCAATAAACAACTTATCTAAAAATTGTTGTCCATCATTAAAATTTAGCACAGCTGATGCTACTCCAATACTTAAAGCAGTTCTTTCAATAAATACATCTTTTAGACATCGCTTCCTTATTAACTGATTTAATGACTCATTGGGATTTTGCGTTTTACCGTGTAAACATTTTTCAAGAAGTTTATCAGAACCAAAGTCTATAAATATTAGTTTGATAGCATCACAGACAGCTGCAGTAATATTTTTTTTTTATATGTCATTTTCCCAGTCAGTTTGTAAGCCTAGAACTTGCACTACGAATCTTTAGTGCGCAAACAAAACTGATGACGTGATTTCACAATCACAATTTTCAGACCAGTAAAAAAGTGCAGCTGCAATACTCTTTTTCATTCCATATAAACTTCCAACGTTTTGCCTTAATGCCTTGCCATAATAGTTAAAATATTTTCAGTCCAGCGATATTTTTTTCTTAAATTTTTTAGGCGAGTACCAACGTTTTTAATATATGCCCATCCAATGCCGGCGCGATGGGGGTGGGGTGGGGTGGCAGGGATTTGACACCCTCTATCAATGATTTTTAGTCGACAAATTTGACCCTTTTTGACTAGTTAGTCGGCAAATATAGACTCTTTTGACTAGTTAGTCGGCAAATACAGACCCATTCGACAAGTAATGGCACCACCCCCCCACCCCCACCCCCACACGTGACACCTACTCGCGCTGGCCCTGTGCCCAATACATTCTGCTTTTTTTATTTCTATTATATCTCCATAAGATTTTACAGTAACAACACTAACATATGAACTGTAATCTCCATCACCTAAAAATGTTGTATATCTTAAATTGTTTTTTTTTTTCAGAACGCAAAAATATTTTTATTACACCACTTGATTCCATAGAAGAAGTTGAACCAGTACGACTGATTTTAGATTTTTGATAATGTAAGGAATAAACGTCATTATATTCTTCAGGATGTGTGTATTTCTTTAAGTTCCATATTAAACACAACTTGCAAGTTTTCGTTTCTATTTCATAGTCAATACATTTGCCATTTTGTACTGCAACAGCTGTTACTACTCTATTGTTTGAGGTGAATCCACGTTTCTGCCATGATCCATCAAACCCACATATAATATCCTAAGGTTGTAGTTCTTCAGCTGAATTTTTTTTGCTAAAGTTTAGCTTTTATCAGCTAAACTTTGATAAACATCTAACAGTATGTCTAATGTATAACTATTATAAATGATTATAATGTAGCTGGATAGCTCAGTTGGTTAGAGCGTAGAACAAAAAGTTTTTAACTATTATAATTATGTATTAACTATGAACCATTATAAATATTTTTATTCATTGGTGAATGCATATTCATAATTCCACAAAATTTTTCTAATGCTGACAATCCCTTACTCATTTCACGAAATTCAACTACTACACGAGATGTCAAATGACGTCCAACACAATTGTTTAACAAGATTATTTTGTTTGGCATTATAGTTCTCTTTATTAATAGATGAAAAAATTTTTTTTTCCCATTCACAACCATTGCAACAAATTTTTAGTCCAATACTTAGGCTATTTTTTTTGGAAGAATCAAACTGCAAGTTAACTAACTCTTCACATTCTGGACATTTAAGAAGCACTATTGCTTTTTTTAGCAAATTAAAGCTTATAATAACGTTATAAAGTCTTCAATTATATTATAAGGATCATGTATAATCGCTTTGTTAAACCACTTCTTGAAAGATGATAAACATGGAATGCTACCAATTGAAGTAAAAGCAGTGGTTTCATTAAAATTACAAACTTTTTTATATGTTTTCATGAAGTTTTTGTTTTTTTATTTTTGTACAGTCTTTTTGATAATTCTTTTCTTTTCGAACCACTTCTAGCACTTTTATTTTAACAAAATATTATAATAATTGACTGCAATATAGAGTAATAAGCAAGTTTGTTAAGAGCATAAAAAGTAACAAAAACAGTCTTAGACAAAATATATTCGCATAAATCAAGTCAATAAACAAGAAGCAGTAGCTGTATTACAATGTTCATATTGTACCTTAGGTAGAGAGATAATTTTATTGCTTTTTGAACAGCGTAGTACAATTTTTTTTTCGTAAAAGCCCAAAGCAATAGAATAAACAAAGAGTTGCTATGGATAAAATTTGATATCGAATAATTTAAAACAAGTATTAAAAATGGATACCAAGGTTGTTTTTTTTGTAAATTCAGAACAAATTTAGAATCTACAATAGTTATATTAGTCAAAAAATGAGTTTTTGAAAAAATGAACTATTCAATTTTAATTACTGTACTACCCCCTTTACGATATATATCAGACCATCAACATCATTTATTGAAATAAGAAAAAATATGAAAAAAAAAAAAAATTTATGCTTGCTTTTTTTCAAAGTGTTTTTTGATAAAACCCCTTAAAATATGTAACCTTTTTTAACACTAACCTTTACACAAGCAGAAAAACATTTGTCCGCACTATGGGACTAGGCACTAGGCCGCACATGTGATCAACTTTAAATTATACTCTCATTTATAGATAAAAATTTATAACCAAATTTTCTGAGCGCAGTAGGTGCAAGGCTTTTTATTATAGATGATATCCAATCGTAGATTTTGCTTTAAATTTATTCATTTAAATTTTAAAATCTTTTTTCAATAGCACTTTTAATGTTGTTATTGGTACATTTTATTGTTGTTAATGGTACATTCTATAACGACTATGTAGTTTAAGTTTAATAATTATTTTATTAATAATTATTTTTGTTATGTTTTTTAATGTACATTTTTGTGGATTGCTGTATTGTATTACAGAATGTGAACATGTGTAAAAAGATGGTTTATGGAAGAGAAGATTTATTATTTGTATTTATGTATGCAAAAAGTTTTTAATTATTTGTATTTATGTATGCAAAAAGTTTTTAATTATTTGTATTTATGTATGCAAAAAGTTTTTAATTATTTGTATTTATGTATGCAAAAAGTTTTTAATTATTTGTATTTATGTATTCAAAAAGTTTTTAATTATGTAAAAAGTAGAGTTTGGTTTAGTAAAAAGAAATTAGTTCGTTTACAAGAAAAAAAACTTTTTTACTTTCTCGATGTGTTGAAAACAAGAAAACTACATTCTCTAGTACTTTTAGTTTAATGTCATCTAAATAACTTTTCTAAAATGCCGTTTTTATCTAGAAAATTGTATTTTAAATGGGTTAAATGTCTTTTGTTTATTTAAGCAACGCATGAAAAATAAAAAAAACAATTAATATTGTGAAAAATAAAAAAACAATTAATATTGTGAAAAATAAAAAAACAAATAATATTGCGAAAAATAAAAAAAAAATTAATATTGTGAAAAATAAAAAAACAATTAATATTGTGAAAAATAAAAAAACAATTAATATTGTTAAAAATAAAAAAACAATTAATATTGTCAAAAATAAAAAAACAATTAATATTGTGAAAAATAAAAAAACAATTAATATTGTGAAAAATAAAAAAACAATTAATATTGTGAAAAATAAAAAAACAATATTGTGAAAAATAAAAAAACAATTAATATTGCGAAAAATAAAAAAACAATTAATATTGTGAAAAATAAAAAAACAATTAATATTGTGAAAAATAAAAAAACAATTAATATTGTGAAAAATAAAAAAACAATTAATATTGTGAAAAATAAAAAAACAATATTGTGAAAAATAAAAAAACAATATTGTGAAAAATAAAAAAACAATTAATATTGTGAAAAATAAAAAAACAATATTGTGAAAAATAAAAAAACAATTAATATTGTGAAAAATAAAAAAACAATATTGTGAAAAATAAAAAAACAATTAATATTGTGAAAAATAGTCATTTCATACACCCTAATGTTTTACACTAAAACAACAAAGAGCACTACACAATGGAGTTCTCTAGGCCCCAAACAAACTATAAACTTATGATGAAAATGCTTTGCAGCTACGAAATTAAGGTGTCTAGAATGAGAAGGAGGCCAAGGGGCTCTTGATGTAATTTATGTATGTCATCACCTAGATTCTTAAATGTATAAAAAATTATGCTAATAAAGTTCAATTTTTTTGAACGTGTTATGTTTATATTCACAATATCAAAGAAATTAAGTACATGAAGTAAATAAAAATAACTAAAATACCGTCATAATCACGCTTACCTGCTCCTGGAGACCAAATATGGCCGGATTTAAATTCTCCAACTTCAATTACCTATATTTAGACATTCAACTATTCCATCTAATTGAAAAACCATCGGGACATCCCAGGACCTTCCTTGACCATCCCTAAAATGACCACCTGTACGGGTATGATCACTCCCAGAGACCAAATATGCCCAAATTCGATTTTCCTAATCTCAATTACCTATAATGAAACGTGCAATATGCACCATATAATTGAAAAACCATCGGGATATCCCAGGACCATCCTTGACCATCACTAAAATGACCAATTAAGTGGTCATGAGCAATCCATTTGAGCAATCATGACCACTTCTTAAGACCGATAATGCCCAAATTTTAATTCCCTGAGCGCAGTTACCTATATTTAGACATACAACATGTGCCATTTAATTTAAAAACCATCAAGTCATCCCACGACCATCCTTGACTACCTTTAAAATGACCACAAAACCAACAGTAATTTTATTATGATGACCAGTAGATTTATTAAAACAATCAGTAAATAATTATATGACAAGTAAAAAATTTCATACAATTTAAATACCGTTGACAATAATCTCAAATAGATAGAAAAGGAGAAAACATCGATTAACTAGGTAGAAGTATAGTAGTAAAAAAATAGTAAGGGTATTCCAAAAAAAAATTATTTTTTCTGTTCATTTGTAACACTAATAAAAGTTTTGACTTTATTTTCAACAATATGTAGGGGAGATGGGGGCGCATTGATCGCCGGGGCAATATGATCTTTTAGCTTTTACTCGTTTACTTTTGCCTTAATTTAACAGAGATTGCAATTTAATTAACCATTATACTACTCTTCATTGCTTAGTCGTAATAATTTTTTATAAGATCAACTTCAGCGTTAAGAAAATTGAAAAGACAGTTTTTCATCATGAAAGGTGATTTTTGAAAGTTCTAAACAAATTCAAATAAATTTTTAATTAGATTTCCGTATAACTTTACAACCAATTTATTGTAAACTCAAATGTGTTAAGTTTAAAATAACCTTGTTTTTTTGAGTTGGTTACTGTATTTATAGAAGTTATTGGAATCAATATATCAACTGTACCTAATGGGGCACATTGATCGTTGACTATGCGGGGCTCATTGATCGGAGGATCAAAGTGCCCCATATAACTTATATTATAAGACTTAAATTTTTTGTTTAAATTTTATACATTTAAACTTATGACGAATAAAAAAATTTTATATAAATTTTTAAAATTTCATTTTTAAAATGTAATAGTGTTAAAAACTAATATTAATAACATTAGTTTTTAGTTTTACATAAGTTTTACAATTAGTTTACATAATATTATTATATAAAATATGTTTTTTTAACAATCATTTTATTTTACTTTTTTTTTTAATTTTCAGATCTTTAAATGGTTAGGTATAGAAAAAAAAAACAGACAGAGTTGCTATATCATGTGATACAATGAAAGCAGCTGTTAATGAAGTTTTAGAGGGCAGACCAGTGAATGTTGTAGCTCGCAAGTATAGCAGAAATCGAATGATTTTAAAAAGATATTGTAATAAAAAGAACCTCAATCCAAATGAATCTTTTAAACCTAATTACAACAATAAATAAGTTTTTACTGCAGAAGATGAAAAAAGTTTGCCAAGTTATTTACTACTTGCATCAAAAATGAACTATGGACTTTCAACTAAGTCAACATGATTATTGGCATACAAGTTTGGTGTAAAAAATAATAAGATCTGCCCTTCATTATGGGTCAAGAATAAAATTGCAGGGATTGGTTGGTTGCAAGGTTTTATGAAAAGACAACCAGAGTTGTCTTTACAAACACCTGAAGCAACTATCTTTGCTCGATCAACTGCTCTTAACCGACACATTGTAGGAGAATTTTTCCAAAATCTAAAAACATTAAGAAATTGATATAAGTTTGATCCTTATTGCATATATACTGTTGATGAAACCATTAACAACAGAACAAAAGCCAGTAAAAGTGTTAGCAGTTAAAGGAAGTAAACAAGTAGGAAGAACCACATCTGCAAACCGAGGAGCATTAGTAACTGTATGTTGTGCTTCAAATGCAATTGGAAACTCTATTCCTCTACTATTTGTTTTTTCTAGGGTCAAATTTCACAATTACATGATAAAGGAAGGTCCTCTTGGATGCGTGGGATTTGCAAATCCTTCTGGTTGGATGAATTCAGACATTTTTATAGAATGGATAAAACATTTTGTGAGGTATTCAAACTGTTCTCATGAATCTCCAGTTTTGTTACTTCTGGACAGCCATAAAAGTCATATTTTTATTAGAGCTTTGGATCTTGCAATTCAACATAGAACTAAAATGCTAAGTTTTCCTCCCCATTGTACCCGTAAATTGCAACCATTGGATAGAACTGTTTTCGGACCATTGAAAAGGTTTTACAATGCTGCGGTGATAATTGGATGGTCACAAATCCAAGACCTATGACCATTTATGATATTGTTTCAATAGTTTGCGAACCATATACAAAAGTTTTCTCACCATCTAATATACAAAGAGGATTTTAATTAGCTGTCATTGAGCTATTTAATCCAGAAATTTTTAAAGATGATGAATATTTACCATCATCAGTTACAGATCGTGCAGCTCCAAATGTAGTAAACACAGTTCTTGTGGAACCTGAAATTACTGTAGCACATGTTGATGGCATGGAGCCTGAAATGCCTGTAGTACATCATGAAACAAGTTTTTCGAACAAAGTGTCACCACGTATTGCTTCCTTACTCTCACCTGAAGTTTTGAAACCTTACCCGAAAGCATCTGCTAGAAAAAGAAGTGTTAAAAGTAGGCAATTAAAACAAGGATTTTGACTGATCAGAAATGAAATTCCTTTGTCAGAAGAAAAGAAAACCCTAAAACAAATCAACAAACAAAAAAAAACACATCGCAAAAGATAAAAAAAGGGGAGAAGTTAAAAACTACTTGCTTAAGCACAAAAAACATTGTAATGTAAAAGCAGCATCACGACTTGACTTTATATAAAAAAATAATCTTGTAAACTTTAGTTCTCATACAAGTTTTGTATGAATGTTGTATTTTCTTTGTAAACTTAAAATACTATATTCATATAGACTTTATAAGCTTCAAGTTTTGTAAAACTTAACACATATATATGTTAGTAGTATATAACGGGCTCATTTTCATAGATAGAATTGTGGTCATTCTTCTAATGAAAACTTTATACACTGGTGTGTATTAGGTTTTAATGATATGTATATATATATATATATATATATATATATATATATATATATATATATATATATATATATATGTTTTAAATTTTACTTTTTTTTAGATGTGTTATATAATATACACTAATACCCTTCAACTAATGCATTTGTAGCACTTAGGTATAGCATTATTAAAAATGTAAATAATGTTACTCATGTAAGATCAAAGCGCCCCATATCGGAGATCATAGTACCCCATTGCATGCGGTACAATGATTTTTTGCAAAGGGTTGTTGTAATGTTGAAATATACCATGTTCATCAATTTTTTTTATTAAAATATTTATTTTTACTTAAAGACAGATTGTTCTAGTTTAGTTTAGTAATTAATAAGTTTTTATATCTAGATCGGGTTGTTCTCAGTTTTCAAAATACTGCAACAGCGATCGATGCACCCCCATCTCCCCTAAAGTATCGATTTTTTAATTTTTATAAAATTTGAAATTTTTCTCTTTTTTAGATGCATAATCGCGTTCCCGTTCACTTATAGGGTTAGGAAAGCCAACGCGTTTAGGTTAGGTGGATCTGGACAGTCCGTTACAGACTAAGTGAACCCTGGTTCACAGATCGTTTCAATCTTCGCGTTTATTTTTTTGTTTTAATTGTTTATTTTAATAATTCAAAACTGTTTTTTTTTAATGTTTTATGAACTAATTTAGTGAAACAAAATTATAGGGTTTTTTTTAAAAAAAAATTGTATATTCATAACATAAAAATATATATTTATAACATAAAAATTATATATTTATAACATAAAAATTATATATTTGTTACATAAAAATTATATATTTCCCAGTGGGCACTGGACCTAAAAAAGACGTTTTTTAAACGTTCAAAAGACGTCCAAAACGTTCAAAAGACGTTCAAAAGACATCTAAAACGTGTATAAGACGTTTAAAAGACGTCTTTTTTACTTCCGTGCCCACTGGGTTATAGCATAAAAATTTTACTTGAAATTTTTATTAAGATATTATGAAATATAACGTGTATAAAATGTAAATTTTATACGTGTTAAATTTCATAAATCTTAAAAAATTAATTAATAATTTTAATAAGTTTTTATATTTTAAAAATAAATTTTTTTTGGAGAGAGGGCTTCTTAAATACACCAACAGTGATTTGTTTTAGAATATTAACTAATATTAAAAATATTAACTGAAATGGGTTGTACTGAAAAATATATAAAAAAAGGAATGTTAGGAAAGAAAGTTCACTTTGTCCACTAATACAAGGAGGCTGCTATTTCTCCTGAAGTACCCAATCAATGAGTTTTTATCAAACCATCAGAAATATTCAAAGAGACATCCACTCAGTAAGCACAAAGACGTTCAAAAGACGTTTTAAAGATGTCTTTAAGGAGGTCTAAAAAGCGCACTTGTAGACGTCTAGATCATAAGGCTAAAAGACGTCCAAATAAAGACGTCTTTATAAAAACGCGTTTTAGACGTATTTTAGACGTTTATTTTAAGATGAATTTAAGTACATGACGTAACATTTTCGCGTAGTATGTATTTATACGTCATTGTATTTATACGTCAAATATTGTTATAATTTCGTATATACAAAATATACATAGGAACCAGGAATCTAAATAATATAGCTATCACCAACAACGGTTGATGATGCAAAGATGAAGATAATGAATAACAATAACAATTATATATCAAAACAGTATTTTAAACATTTATAACTTATTTTTAGTTATTATAAATTTTAACTTAGGTTGTTAAGTAATTTTTGACAGCATATTTGACTTATTATATGGCTTGTGGGTGTATAAAAACTAAAAATACTGATATTTATTTTATATATTATTCTTGCCATTTTCACTTATTATCATGATCAGTCAACTATCTATTAAAAAAGCAAAATAATTATTAATAAAAAAAAGATATGTTAATATTATAGCAATTATTTTAGTGATTCCTGTGACAACAATTTTAGCAATTGTGTAAAAAAGTAATTTAATTTAAAGTAATTTACACTTAAAACTTGAACAAATTATTGAAAATAATAAAAACTATGTTTTTACTTTGAATATACGACATCTACTTAACGCGTAATGATAAAGCCGTCAAAAAGAAGTCATAATGACATATTTATAAACAGGTCTCAGAAAAGACGTCTTTTAGCCTTGATCTAGACGTCTTTTAATGCGTCTTTTAGACTATTTATTATGCGTCTTTTAAACGTCTTTTTAAACTTTAAAAAGACGTCATTTTAAAAACGCCTTTATAAAAGACGTCTAGAAGATGTCTTAAAAATTGACGTCTTCTAGACGTCATTTTATCTTTTAAAAAGACGCCTTTTGAACGTCATTTTAAAAACGCATTCATAAAAGACGTCTAAAAGATGTCTTCAAAACGTCTACAAAAGTGCGTCTTTACCTAGACTAGTTTTAGTCGTCTATAAGTGTCTAAAATGCGTCTTGTGCTTACTGGGCAGTTTCTAAAATCTTCCTTGAAAAATAAATAAATTTTAATTTTTGTAAAATTACTATACTAAAATGATAATCTGTTTGAATGTTATTAACAGTGGCCTATTTTATACAATATAGATTTATCATAACACTCTATTCATGTGTCAAAACATAAGACACAAAGAAATCTAACATTACATAAGAACAACAAACCATAACATCAAATAACTTTTATTTTAACTTCTAGATTAATAAGATTTCATTCTACTAAGTTGGTTGTAGCCTGCCCACAGAAACAAAAGAACAGGGATCTGATCTGCAGAGATTTAATAAATCTACAGGGAGCAGCAATTATGCTGCTAGAATCCTGAACAGAGTTGTGTTGTTTCTATTGTAATATATATTTGGAAGAAAGCAGGGTTTCAAAATATTATCAACAGTAATTCTATTATGAGAGATAAAATGGTGAAGTTCCATAATAAGTACACAGAGCTGAATTGTCTCAAATAATTGAATTGGAACTCTAGCTCTGGCAACCTCCCTATGATACAATGAGTTTTTGGAGAAAAGTAACACTCTCTCTGATATTTCTGTAGCAAATTTTAAACAGAAAGTAGTTCAGGATTGTGGTAATTCTAAGAATGCTAAAGAGGAAGATATTCAGCCCTATTTAGACCAGAAAGGAGAAGAAACGTATATTTTACGGAAAAGTTGGAATATTCAAAGCATTCCAGATGTCAGTGAATAATAAAAATATTTGGTTCAAAATGATGACGGGGGAAAGAGGTAAAGTAGAGATGACAATTGGTGGCTACAATACTTTTAGCATTAAAACCACCCTAAATCAGAGCGAACATCACACTATATTGTTACGTATAAGTTTCATGAAAAAGCATGGAAAGCATGTGGCAATTATATACTTACCACCCTCTTTATGTTAAGGTATTAGTGAGATCCATGTGTAGTTATGATTCTTATACCGCTCACAAGCACACTTAAAAAAAAATTGCCACACTATTGTAATGGAAAGTTCTTATACGAACACAGATGCATAACTACACATCATCTATAAAAAATAGAACAAAATATTATACTTTTTTCATTTCTTTATAATTTTATTGATAAATACATATATACATTCAAAAACTTTTCATAAACTTTTCAACTTATTCGTTCTGTATTCGTTCTATGCTCCACCATAATCTGATAAATAAAACGGTGATAGCCTCTTTAATTTCATTGTCTAGCATTTTTACATTGCCTTCCAACAGTAGCTAAAAAGTTTCATATGAAACCCAAGTAATCCAATTGTCAGCAGTTTTAGAATATTTTTTCCGCTTATTTTTCTTGCAGCTAAATGTGTGACATTTTAGTCTAATTTATTATTGAAATATAATCTGCTGATTAGTTTCCGCCCACAAGCGGAACACATCGTGTGTTTTTGTAACTTAAACTGTATATTAATTAAGTACGTGAAAAAATTAGATATGGACCATACATATAAAACATCTTGCCGATTTTGAAATTTAACCATTTTAAATTAATAAAATATTTCATCTTTATCGACAAAATATTTCAATTTTATTAACAAAAACTTTTAATTTTATCAACATAAAAGTTAATTGAAAAATTTATATTTCTGTCAACGGCCAACAATAAGTAACTGTAGAAAACAACTAAAAAGTTTATGAGTATCACAAACTGTATATTATTTAACCACTTATGACTATATACACAGTTCCCAGTAAACACGCTTTAGTTGGTCTAACTGTCGGTATTCTAAGCCAACCATTAACCGACTGTATACCGCGCGTTTTTGAACAGTAAAAGTTTCCCGTAAGTTTTATAAATGTATGAAAATGTTTAGTCGCGTGGTCTAAGTGAATAGAGTTAGTTTAATTTAAAGCAATTTATCATTTTTTATCTTTCAATTGCTTTTTTACCTTTTTATTTAACTTTTAAACTCAAACTCTCCTTCACCTTTAATATAACCGTAACGCAGGTAAGTACATATTTTACTTTTAATAAAAGTAAACTTTTATATTTACGTTATAAGGTATAACGTAAGTATAAAAATTTACAAATTGGTATTTATACATATACATATTTAATACAATACGTGATATATATTTATATATATTTAAAAGAGATTTAAAATTTAAGAAGATTCAAAACATTTTCAAGATTTAAATTTATCTACTTATATTTTATATACAAAATTTAAACAGACAGACAAAAAAAAAACAAGTTGCTTAAGGAAATAAATGCTTTAAACTAAAATTTCATTTTGAAGTTTAAGCATAAATAACAAGTTATGTATAACAAGTATATAAACTTCATAAACTATATTCAGTTCATATACATTTAGAACATTTATTTCCTTAAGCAACATAATCCAACATGATGTGGTTACAATGCTCATATCACTGAAAACTACATTAAATACAAACAAATGCCACATATAAAAACAAGTTAAAACATATAAAAACATATAAAAACAAGTTTTATGACTTGTTTTTGTATGAATAGTTATTCTTATACAAATGCAGATATACAAATTTATCCACCGAGCTTTCTCTAAAATTTGTAATTATCAAAGTTTTATTTAATGAAAATTTTAATAGATCGTGTTTGCAACATATAAAATGGCCAACAATTTAATCAAGCCCCTATTGTGTTAGATTTTTTTTTTTTTTTTCAATTTACAGATATGTATTCTTCAAGTCACCAACAAACCCACCAGAGTAAACCCTATCTCCGTTACTGCTATAAAAAATATATTGACTAATTCTTTTCTAAAAATCACCTCAAAAGCATTTTCCTATATAATTTTTAAAGCGAGTAATTTATAATAAATTGTATAAATATCTAACAAATAACAAAATCTTATTTATTCAATAATTACTTTTACTATTTAAACATCTTTTGAAAGTAAAAAATATTTACTTGAAATCTTTGTTGACTTGTCTAACGCGTTGGACAACATTAAAGACCTCCCAAAAGCCTCAAGTAAATTGGATTTTATAATCTTTCCAAATGATACTAATTTATTATATACATCCAAATTTATTACAGAACTTTTGAAAACTACAAACATTGAACTTGAAAAACTAAACAATTGGTTTAAATTAAATAAATTATCGTTAAACACAGAAAAAACTAAATACATCCTTTTTCATTACAACTAAAAAATTATTTCACTCACATTACCTTTGCTAAAAATAGAAATTAATGAAATGGAGAAAAAATAAGCAATAAAATTTCTTGGTATACTTATTGATGAGAACATTTTATGGAAAACGCACATAAATATGTTAAATAACAAGATATCAAAAAACATTGCAAATAAAAAGCAAGTCCATAGCTGTCCCCTAAAAATTTAATGCCTCTTTATTTCTCTTTTACACAAAGCTAATATGCAGTCCTAAAGCAACCGGGGGGAGTAGCAGGGTCATTTGCCCCCCTCCCCCTAATGATTTTTCAAATAAATAATTTTGAAGAAATTGAATGAAAAAATGACTAAAAAAAAAGGTCCTCAAAACTATTTCGGGGTAGTACTGCCACCCCCTCCCCCATTACAATTTTTGTTCCTACGGGCCTGATATATATAGGCTAATGTATATGCGCTAACATTGTATGAGCAAGTACTCAAAAATCCAAATTATTCACAGTTTATCAAAATCAAAAGCATGCTGCAAGATTAGTTTACATAAATTTTTACACGCTGAACTACTTAAAAGCATTACATTTCTATTAAATTAAAATATTTCAAACTTTGATGTTTATGACAAACAGGATGAGATAAGATCAAATGATAAGATACAAACTTGGATTTCTTTCACTGTTTTTCTCAACAATAAAAAAAAAAAAAAAAATAGATACCGCACAAGAGGAGAAGAAAACTTGAATTACCATTAAAAAATATAAATCTCTCTCGGTTCTGTTTTTCATATCGTTGTTCTTATCTGTACAACAAAGAAATATCCAAAAATATTAAAATTACAAAATCGAATAATCTGAATTCTCGTAAAATATTATTAAAATCTCATCTTTAACACAGATAATTTTATGTACTTTTATTAATCAAGAAAATAATGAGTAAAATCAATTAAAACTAAAAAACCCTTAAATATTATCATAATTATAAAAAATATAGATAGAAAAGTTCTGCATACATTTATTATGTTTATTTATACGTATGTGAACTATATTCTGAATATAGTAAATTATGTACCAGCATATTTATGTGTATCCAAATAAAATGTTTGTTTAAGATAAGCAAGTTTTTTTTTTTTTTCGCATCTTTTTTATATTTCTCAAATTCTTTTTATCTTTATGCTATCCAAAATGACAGTAAACTGAGGACATTATTTAGTTTATAAATATGAATTTATCGATAGTATAAGATAGTATACAAAATATATGTAGAGCGGTTTCTTGATGACAAGACCATCGGTCTTCTCAAAGTTTCCCGTGCACTTTAAATAATGATGACTTGTTTTTGTATATTACAACAATTGTGGATTATTATTATATGCTATACTTTCTTTATACATATATTTATAATACTTCTGTATTGATTAAAGAACATCAAAAACAACAACAAAAACAACAACAACAAGAAATGTTGTTGTTGTTTTTGACAACAACAACATTTCTTGTCACAACAACAACAACAACAACAACAACAACAACAACAACAACAACAACAACAACAACAACAACCACAACAACAACAACAACAACCACAACAACAACAACAACAGCAACAACAACAACAGCAACAACAACAACAGCAACAACAACAACAGCAACAACAACAACAGCAACAACAACAACAGCAACAACAACAACAGCAACAACAACAACAGCAACAACAACAACAGCAACAACAACAACAGCAACAACAACAACAGCAACAACAACAACAGCAACAACAACAACAGCAACAACAACAACAGCAACAACAACAACAGCAACAACAACAACAGCAACAACAACAACAAGTAATGAACATCGCGCAGCCGTGGCGCAGTGGTTCGCCGCCGGCTTTAGAGGAGGGGGCGTGAACTTTCTATTTAAATGCTCTTCCGCGGTACTAAGGCCGTAGGATTTCTAGAAGCACTTTGAGTAGTAGAGGAGGGGGGGTATATCTTAAAGCGTTAAAAACCTAAAAAAAGGATCGTATTATTCCTTAATTTTAAAAATTAAAAAATAATTAAAAAACGTAATTTAAGTTAAAAAATATCAAATGATTAAAAATTAATAGTTTTAAGGATATTTTGCCAGTCATATTCGTCGTAGCTTAGGTCAGCTTTGAAACAAAACATTAAAAGTTGACTTGACGTTGAAACTTTCAACGGTGGAGCGACGATAGTAAATATTTCTTGTTTATAAATTCATATAGTTTTCATGATTAAAGATATAAAAGAAAAATGCCACGAATAAAATCCTCGAAATTTGTTAGTGGTAGAAAAGCAGTTAAGTCTTGCGCTTATACATGCTCAAGAAACACGTTAGCTGCAATAAATACATTGTTTATAGTAAGTTAAATAATATTTTATCATTGTGATTATTATTATATGATGTGATAATAGTATATTGAAACATAATGAGTATATACTTGAATATATAAGATATATTGAATTATATACTTACTATGTATAAAACGCATAATACATATCTTATATACAATAAAGGGATATATAAAGTAATAGGTTATTTATTTCCATATGCATTTACACTTTTTTTAGATTAAGAGTCTAGACTTTTTTGTTAAGGTTATATGGTTATTATGGTCGGTTAAACATTTGTATTTTTTATAGTTGACAAATATAAAGCAGAAAAAATAAGAAATTATCACTTTATTTATATTAAACATACTTAATCTACTAGTTCACACAAATATTAAACATGCTATTTCAAACAAATCAAACAGTCTGATTGCATAAATAAAAACTGAAATGTAGCAAAATGTCATATGGAGTATATTTCTTCTGTATTCAAAGCAACAAATCTAGAGATAGAACCACATCCTACTAATTAGTGTGAAGATCCTATCACATCTTTGTGGTATCATTGCTCAACAAGTTTTTGTTTAGCAGCCTTGCTTGTCAAAATTCTAATCAAAAAAATTTATCCTAGCACATTAAAAAAATTTATCTTAACACATTAGAATGTGTTAATAAACATTTTATTTTACCAAGTGTTGTATATAAAAAAGATAGATCCATTAACATGAAAAAATTGTAATTAGCACAATTGTTATTGTCAATAAAATTAATTAATTATAGGTGAAACTTCCCTTTACTTTAAGTTATTTACTAATATGGTTTGGTATGCTTGTGAGTAGTTTTTTACCATTAGCAATCATTCCTTAATCCCTAAGAAACACACTAATGGCTATTTCAATTATCTGCTTTATCATTGTTAGTTTTAACTGGCTGAGTTTACCCTAATTGATGTTACGCAAATTCTCTATTTAATTTATATCTAATAAATTGCCAGGCAAATCTGGAGTGTGTACTTTGTTGTCAGCTAAAAACTCATGACATGTAAAAACACATGACATTTTGATTTGTGGCAAAGAGCACTTTCCTGCATAAAAATGCCACTGTTTGACAGTTATGTCACTTTTCTTTCAATTTTGTACTACTCATTAATTTTAACCTCTTTATTTTAAGTTTTCCTAAATGTGTCTTTAATTATATCAATAAAAATTTTGATGCTAAATTATCTTTACATTCTGTTATTACTATTATTTCCTACCTCTATCTATACTCACAACTTGATGTTTTGTTTTTAAGACTATCACCAAAATCTACCTGATTTCTATTTTCTCCAGATGTCGCATATCATCAACATATGTAATTTTTATTTTACTGTCATACACCACAACAAACTAGACACATGCTCTGTACATTTTTATTTTAATTAATCAAATCATCAACAATCCACCTTGATTTTGGTAATAAATATAGTTCTCTGATCTTCAAGATCTTGTCCTTGATTTCATTTTACCTCTACCTATTGATCCAATCATATTTCCTAACTGATTCAAACTTTTTTTTTTATCTTACTAAAACATTCCATTTTGCTTTTTTAATTCCATTTCTTCTCTTTTTTCACCCTAAAATTGTGTTGTCTGCTAAAAATTGGAATAATAGTTCTAAGGGTTACAGGAAAAACAGAGTGATCTGATGCCTCAATTTATTTTGTTAATTATTTTTTTGGTGTACTGAAAACAATTGCAATTGCTCATGAGTTTTTTTTTACAATCAACAAGACTCCAAGTAACCACTATTTAAATCAGAAGTAAGCAGAAAATAGAGTTAAAAAGCAAGAAAATGGCTTACATAAGTTTTCAAAAATTGTAAATTGTAATGGTTCAGGAAAATATAAAGACAAGAAATAAGTTCCAAAACACCAATGTTTGAGGAAAAAAAATAGATTAATTTTTAAATTATGTTTTTTTGAGAACAAAGAAACAGTTATAATAAAAAAATATAACTTTGCTGAATGAAGAAACCTTTTTTAACAAGGTTTGTATTTTAAAGTTTTGGAGTTACAAATAAAGTTAGGAGAAAAAAAAAATTGCTTTTTTGATTGTAATACCCCTGTTAATAAAAACTGCAGCTGCCTCTAAAAAAAATGAGTGTTGCCATTCACTGAGTTGTGTTTGGGTTAAAAGTTACTACTACAAATTTAAAAAAATCTTTTTCATCCAAAATGACTTTAATACTTTTAAGGAATGACTGATTCTATTCTCTACCTTTACAAATTTCTTATTCGCCCTTGTATCAATATCTCTTTCTTTTTTCTATAAATACTATCATGTCCACAGCTTATAGGAGCTATCATCTCTAGTATCATCAACCAAAACTTATTTTTGTTTGACTCGTAATTCAGCAAACTCTCATTCATTTACTGTATCTGTCCCTGCATGCTCTAAAAGCTTTTATTCATCTATTTTTTTTCTCTGCACTTCAACTCTTTGGAACTTTCACCCATCTTCAAATTTTCCTGCCTTCTACAACCTTCAGCTTTTCAAGTGTTCTGTCAGCCGTTTACTTGCTCTTTAACTCTATTCTCTTTTTTTTTTCTAGTAACTCCTAACTAGTGGTTGCTCTCAGCCTTGTTGGGAGTGAATCAATATTAAAAAAAAAAGACCAGCATGCCAAACTATTGAAAGTCTTTGATAATTCAAGAACAAAACCTCTCACCTCAATTAAATAAACAAAATAAATAAGTTTAATAAAACTTATTTATTTTGCATAACATATTTGTAATAATTATAACAGCATTTTTATTTAAAAAGCATTTAAATACTGTTAAGACTAGAGGGTTCTTCTCTAGAATTTTTTATATTTCTCATTTCCTGTTAACTTGGAAAATTATCGTAATTTCCTTGGAAAAATTTAAATCAAAGAATTACTTGTGTATTCATTTTATTATATTAGGATAATTATTTATTCAAAATAAAAATATATTAAGCTATAAAATGTGTATGATATAGCATTAAATGTTGTCTATAATATTAAAAAATGTAAAAGTCAAATTATAACTTTTTAGCAAAGACTATTGTTATGACCCGCATAGCAGGTCACATGTACTGGAAGGACTAGTGGCTTGCAAAACGTGGTTCAAACCAAACATATAAAGTCATTATTTAAAATACAAAACACATTATTCTTTTAATTTTATAATTAAATTTATTATTCAAGAAATGAAAATTGTAAAGTTTATCACTTTGATTATTTAGAAAATGATTCTAGTTTTTCCAGTGACAACTCTTTTGAATCTATAAGTGATAAACAAAAAATTTTGTTTATCACTTTTAGATTTCAAACACTATATATGTGAAAGTAATTATATAAATTTGATGAAAAAAAGTGATGATATAAATGCGACTTTACAAACGATTAAAAAAATAAAGTTTTTTTTTAAACTTGTGCCAAAAAGAAATTTTACAAGACCGTGTAAAAGTAGAGCACAGAACTGCTAGATTTCCAGACCAGATGGAACAGGATTGTGACAATGGTTGAAAGATTTCTAAAAGTGATGGACTCATCGAAAAAAGTATAAAATAAGTTAAATTCTTTAGAGCTGTTTGGCGATATTTAAGTTTCAGTTTTCAAAAATGTTTTGAACGCTCTTTAACCAATCAATATAGCTGTAGAGGCATTAGGTAAACATGATGCAAATTCACTATGTGATAATAATGATGCAATTTCAAAGGAGGTGTTACAAGCTCTGTTTATTCATGTTAAAGAGTGAAGAAACCAAGACTTTGATTAAATAGCTTAAATTGCTCAATTTGTATTCAACTGCAACTCTTGCGCTACCTTCATCATCAAAAGTTGCAATTATTTGTTATATGAATGGCTTATTTAATAAATTATTCATTGAAGATGTTAATATTGAAATTAAAAGTGAATCCTCTGAAGAAAATGATTGTTTAATAGTTAGAAAAAATAAAGACAGATTGGCAATAGCTATAAATGCAGCATATAAACCTAACAAGTATGCACATACAAAAACAAATTTTGTATATACATACAAATTTAGAAAAAAATAGCAAATGTTGTTTTGTTATTAGAATTTAGTTGCAGCTGGTGCTCTTGTGTTTGTATATTTATTTAATTAATTTTTCCTCAGAAATTTCTAGGAAATACATTTTTTAGTTCAAAAAATCACTAGCTTGGACTAGTAACCCCAATGCAATTAAATTATTTACCCAGGGCCAGATTTGAAAAAGGTTAAATTTAGAGGCTTAATTAGACTTTATTTAATAATGCAGATCTGTAAGAGATGCCGCAACATCTAGAAAGAGATGCTAATCTACTCATCTTATGATAGTTTATGTTGATCGTTGAGTGACACTTCATTAGCAAGAGCTACTGAGTTCAACCCCTATCATGTTTCTCTGTAGAGTAGTCTTGTTTATTAAAGTCCTCACTGAAGTTAGGTGTTCAAAAAAAAGGTGTCCAATACCTAGTTTTCAAAAATGAAAATATTTATGGAAAGTATTTTCTCTATATTCTCTATAGATATTTTAATTTCTACTTTTTGTAGTTGAGTTCTAATTAGAAAACTGCTATTAGAGTTAATTTTCTAAAGTTAATTAAATTTAACTCCTCTAAACTTTGGATTAAATAATTCAAGAAACTTTCACAAAAAAAATTTGATGCGCACCTTAAAGAATCAAAATATTGCCAAATAATGTTCTGTTAAGCCAGGGTTAATGAAAAAATGTTTATAATGGTTTTGATTACTTATAATAATTATGAGTTTATGATTTTGAGTTTACTAATTAAAATCTTTATTTCAGTTTTTAGGATTAGTATTGATTGGCATTGCAGCATATGGAAAAAAAACTGCTTTCCTTGTATCTGTTCCTGCTTTAACTGGAGTGATAGCATGTGGTGTATTTATTCTTTTAATTGCAGTCCTTGGACTTGTTGGAGCAATTAGACATAACCAAGTACTATTGTTTTTTGTATCTTTTCCATAGAGATTTTATTAAAATCTTTGAAAAAGTAAAGAAAAGCAATGAGCATTTTAAAAAATCAATAAACATTAATAAAACGTAATTAATATAAATTATAGTTTATTACTTTAACATTTACGTTTGTATGAATGTTTTTGATTTTATTTCTAGTTGATACCTAGTGTAGAAAAAAAAAAAAAACTGTTTCTCCAAAGATTCACTTTATTATTTCTATTATATTTTTTATTAAATTTTTTTTCAATGTTATCTTAGCTTTCATTTATTTCTAGGTTTACTATGGTTTTAGATTAATCCTCCAAATAACAGATATATTTAATAATATAAATCTGTTATTTAGAGAAAGTATCTATAAATATTTTATTTTTAACTTTAAAGTTATGAGTACAATTTTTAATATATGCATGGATAAGTGTAAAAACTATTCATGGCTCACCAGCACTGATTTTTAAATGCAATTATTTTATTTCTGTTACTATAATTTTTGTTTTGTTAACCCTTGACATTTTGATCAGTACATGGTGGTTATGAGCCTGATGTTTATATTCCTTATTGCTTTCTCTGTTGCTGCTTTAGCAGTTACTCGAGAGCAGCAAACGATTCTTATTAAAACAGCATGGAATATGAGTGAAAGCCAGCGACTGGTTGTAGAAAAAAAACTAGGCTGCTGTGGACTTTTTACAAAAGAAAGAGATATTAGTGAATGCAACTATGTAATTATATAATTTGTTATTTTTGTTACTATTTGTTTCTATGTACTTTGTTATTGCATATGAAATTTAAACGGAAAATAAATAATATTTTTTGATATCTTTGTACAGTTTTATTACTTTTGCTCAAATGTTGTTTCTAATTTACATATTAATGAAGTTCGAATTAAGTACAGTAATTATTTTTACTTATAAATATTTTTTTGTTTAGATTGATGCTTGTAATAAAAATGGCAGCAATGTTAGTTGTCCTGCTTGTTATGATGAATATCAGGAACTACTCGATAAAGCTCTTACTGTGTCTGGTGGAGTTGGATTATTTTTCTCTTTCTCATTGGTATGTGATTCAATATTTAAACTGAATACATAAAAAATATTAACTTCTTAAAATGTTGGTTAAAATGTTTCAAGAAAAAAATATATAAAATAAAAGTAGATGTTATGAATTCATATAACAATTTTGATTTTTAAATTGAAATAGATTTATGCGACTTGCTTATCCTGAAAATACTCTTTTATGGCAAATAATAAAGTAGAAATTTTAGGATTTATTAATTTAAACAATATATATATATATATATATATATATATATATATATATATATATATATATATATATATATATATATATATATATATATATATATATATATATATATATATACATACATACATACATACATACATGCATACATTTTTTAATGTTAGTTTTTGAAGTAAAGTCTTTGATTTTAGCAAGGAAGTAAATAAAAAGTTTTTGAAATTTCAAGTGAAGTGCTAGGTTTTCAATGTAAACTTTGTAAAAAAAGCTTCTAAATTCATCAAAGAGATTAAAAGACACAATAAGTTAAGAGACAAACCTGAGCTTAGTTCAGATGGTTTAACAAAAGTTTTTTTTTTTACGTCATTTTCTTATTTTTTGTAATTCTAAATTTAATTTTTTATTGCTTGCAGCTTTGTTGGAACAAATTTGTAAAAAAAAAAAAATTATTTTTGGAGTTGGAGCTCTTAACTTATATTAAAAACCTGGATTTCCCTATACAACACAATGCTCAATATATATAACGCAAAGCCTCAACTGTTTAATAATAGGCACCATTCATATGGCTTACAAATGATATCAATAGTCTCTGGTAACATTCTTGAAGACGCATAACATATCTTTCTGACTGAAGAAGTTGGAAAATTTCCCTGATATGTGATTTAAAATTTTTTTCCAAAATTCTATTTTTTGAGCCTGGGCATCAGAGGCTTAACATTTAACTTTGTAAAGCTTAGGTCTCTAATTAGATTTTGATATACCTGTGAAACTGTAATTTATTCCTCCAATATCTTCATTGCTGTTAGATTTGCTGTTTTCTCTTTAAGATGGCTGATCCATGTTATAGGGAGATTAGTTTGAGATTATGCGGTATTAGAGCAATGGACAAAGGAATGTCTGAATAAGGGGTCGTAATACTTTATTGACACATCCATAACACTTTATTAACCCCCTCCCCCAATATTATGCAACAATTTTGTACCCTCCGCCCCCCCCCCCCCTAAAAAAATTCCCCTAAAAGTCCTTTTAGGGAAGCGAGGGAAGGTTGCAAAATTTTACAAAATACAAAGCAACTTTGAATATAATAAAATTCTATAATTCTCTGAGCTTCTTTGAGTTAATTAATTAGTACTTTTCAGTCTGTTTAATGTTTTTTTTTCACCCCAATAGTTCCGTGTAAAATTCTATAAATTAACATCGCTATTCTAAACATCATACCAATTTTAAAAATCTATTCTGCCAATATATAATATATGCTAAATATTATATATATAATATGTAATAAATAATAATTTATTATACATGCAAAAATATTATTTATATAAATACAATTTTCTTTCATATAGTAACGCAAATGTAGTTGTGTGGATTATGTCTCCAGCTTGTAAACCAAGGATTCCGGGTTCGTCTCTCAGTACGAGATTACTTTCTTTTTAGTTAGTGCACAAAGATTTTTTTTTGCTGCTGCTGCTGCTGCACACTTTTGTGAACCAACTAAATAAAGTTCTGCACTTGAGCCATATAAATTAAAAGCGCAGAACGTGCACTGCACATGCAGCCGTAACAGTCCGTTAACAAGCTGTAACTACTCTGTTAACGGAGTGTACACATTGACTAAGTAAGATTTAGGCGTAGTTGATTTTACAATCAAAATGTAGATACATCGACTGAGGGTTTTGGTTTGGTCAGATATTCTTTTAATTAAAAGAAAGTCTTCTCTAAAAAAAAAATAATTTTGCGTCACAAAATTGAGACCTTCCCCCTCCACCTCATAACAAATTGTCACAAAATCGCCTAACCCTCTCCCCCCCCCCCTACAAGTGTGACGTAATTTATGGATGACCCCTGAATGATTTTAGTTGCATTTGTGCCTCAGGGACGTTTTGTGAATTATGCAGAAATAGGAGTTGTTTGAGTGACGCATTGGTTATTACTAAATTTGTGAGATACCAAACGTTACCGCTCTCATTTTTCTTCTGTACCAGTCTGTAAGTGCCAACCTTTGTACCAACCTCTAAGTAGCAATCTGAAACTAATTATGAAAGAAGATAATTTCACACATCACTTGATACTGGGTATAATATTAGAATACAAGAAATGTATAAATAGTACACTTATATATAGAAACTTTGTCTGTAGTACACTCATATATAGACTTTTGGCAATTGCAACTTTTTGCAACAAATTATAATTATTCAAATTTTACAAAATAAAGAATATCTAAGTGAGAAACAATTATTAAGCTTAAGGCATGCAGAAGTCTCTCTTGTAGGCTTCACACATTTTATGACTTGCTACTTCGGAATACTTTTTCAATTTTTTTATTATAAATTGTCTTTACACTACCAATCAAACTATATAATTACTCTTCTAATGTGATTCATTCCTTAATAACATGTACTGAGATGGTGGTTATTATAACTTTTGTTTTTTGAATCACTTTTGCTTTTTTTATTCTTTTGCATCTACTTTTGGACAATTTCTAGGAGGTTCTAGAAATTTCTTGAAAGTTTGAGTTTCTTGGTTTTCTGGGTAAAATATGTAATGTGTTTTCTGTGTAAGGGCAAAGACGCTGCAACATCTGACTATGCAACATATTTTGTGAACTGAAGGAGTGAATTAGTTTTATGAACTATTTTTATGAATTTTAAAGCTTTATGAATTATTGCTACTAATATTATATATGAAAAATAATAAAAATAACAATTGTAATAATCTTATATAATTTATTTTATTATTTAGGAAAATTGTCATAATTAAATTTATCAAATAACAATGATAAATTTAGCAAATATCAATGATATATCATTGATATTTGCTAAATTTAATTTGCTAAAACATTGTAATTTTTTTTTTTTTTTTTTTTTAAATATAATATTAGTAGTAAAAATAGTATTAAATAATAATTTTTATTATTATTTTATAAATTATTAATTTCATACAAATATAATATTGATCAACAGTGAAACGCTGTTTGCATATGATCAACTTTCTTGTACAAATCATTTAATGAAGCATATATACATCTTTAGCAATAACATTTATCATTACTCCATTTGTTGTTGAACTCAATATTAGATATAAAAATATTAATAATTTTTTTTCTTTATCTCAAAGCAGAACATCAAAAATAGCGCAATTTTTCTTGAGGCAAAATCACAGTTAAAAATCACAGTTTAAAATCACAGTTAAAAATTATGAAGATTACGACTTAAAATCAATTTGTGCAGAGTGGTAGATAAGGAATCTATATTTTTTTATGAAAAGTTTTTTTTTTTTAAATTCTGATTCATTCCCAACAAGGCTGCAAACAACCACTATTATTTTGGGAGTTACTAGAAATAAAAAGAATTATAAAATTATTAGTTATAGAACAAGTTGGTTGACAAAATGGTTGACAGAAGACTTGAAAAGTTGTAGGTTGTATGAGTCGAGAAAATATGAAGATGGAAGAGAGTTCCAAAGCATTGAACACAACGGGGAAAAAAACTAGACAAATAAAAGTTTTTAGAGCATACAGGAACAGATACAGTAAATAAATGAGACTTTGCTGAACAATGAATCAAGCAAGAATGAATTTTAGTTAATGGAACTAAAGGTGATAGCTCCTTTGAGCAGTAACCATGATAGTATTTGTAGAAAAGAGAAAAAGATGCAATTTTTTGATTATGGGAAAGAGGCTCAAGCTTAGCAGATAGACTGCTAAGTTAGAGCCTCTTGACCAATTACGTTTAGTTAAAATAATGATTCTTTGTTTCTTAACTTTATTTGTTGTGACTACTAGCTAATAAGTTAATAAATTGTTTATTATTTTATAGTAGGAAATTAATACTAAAATAACTATGTACTTTATTAATTATTGTATATAACAGTTGTATATAGCAGTATTTATATAACGATTAATCTTGAAATAATTTAACTAAAATTTAATAAAACAAAATTTATTAGCAAATATGCAAGCACTAATCAAGTTGCAAGTTATCAAAAAACAAAGAGAGTAAAAAAATAAAGAACAAAAAAGTGGAGGCAAGACTTAAAAAGCTATAAGTTGTATAAGTCAGGAAAACTTGAAAATGGCTTAGAATTCCAAAGCGGTGTACAAGGAAAACCATACGAATCAAAGTTTTTTTTAGCACAAAAGAACATATGAGAAGATATGACTTAGTAGAAAAATGAGTCATGCATAATTGATTTTTGGTGGAACAGGTGATGATAGCAAAAATGTTAACATTATTAAAACAATGCTGATTAAGAGGTTTATATACGTAGAGAATAGAGTCAAGATTAAAGAAATGGCAAGCACGATCAAGTGAGACCACCTTCGCAAATGTTAACTTTTCAATAGATCAAATATAATGGTTTCCAAAAGAAGTATTAATTGATAATCTGAAAAAATGTTCAGAAGAGGATTCAGTACGAGTTCATCAATATACAAATAATAAATAGAAGTAATAAAATAATAATAGAAATAATTATTGAAATAATTATTAGCAGTAAAAACATTTTGCTTTGTTTGATTTAAAATTCATGAGCCACTGCCAGCTCTAAATTGTCACTAATTAGAGATTAGATTCAATATTGGCTGCCTGCTCTAAGCGATCAAAGATTAATGACTTTTTATCAAAGCTAGATGTATCATTTTTTTCATCAGCAAATAGGACCACTATGGAGGAAAGATTATCCAGAGGACTATTAATAAGACTAGCTGTCCAGACCAGTAAAATTCATTTTATCATTATTTCAGTGAATAAATATTAACAAATATTTTGTGAAGTTATAACTATAAAATATTTATCACTGTTTATAATTAATTTTAGTTTTATTAAATAAAAATTCAGTTTTATAAAAATTGTAGCAACTTATTGAAAGAAGCGAATTTTTTTTTTAGCTCTTGGCTGTTTATTTAACTGTTCGTTACCGAAATCAAAAAGATCCCCGTCAAAATGCAGATGCGTTTTTGTAATGTTTCATGGTTTCTATATAGTATTTTTTTATTATTATTTGTTACTGTTGTTGTTTTTGCTTTTGCTTATTCATAGTTTCCTAATTTCGTATTTCTATCGTGTTTTTTTAACGAAACATACATTTTATGAACCTTTTTTCCTATTTATTTTTACTTTTTTGTGTGTTTGGCGATAACTCCAACATAATGGTATATAAACTTGTAAAGTTTTCATTTATTTATAATGCATTTTATTAGGGATTTATGACTCATAAACATTTTGCTGTTGGTGTTGATGCATATTTTTACAGCAGAAAGCTTTATATTTATTATTTAATGTTAGAATTTTATCTTCTTATTTGTATCGTACTTTTAAAAACAAATAATTACACATTTATACTCTTATACTAAAAATGGATGAGAGTGTGTTGTGGAAACCCGCTATGATTTTTTTTTTGGAGTAATTAATATTATTTTATAAATTTAACTTCTTATAAATTAAGTAAATATCAAAATTGTCTGATTAAAACATTTATTTTTTAAGGGGTAAAATGGCACCTGTAGCAGGTTCCAAATCCATAAAAGCATTGAAAGACCCCCGGCCATTGTGTCTTAAGATGTACTCAATCTTTTTTGCATACTTATTCTTGTAAGGTTGGTCTATTATTCTAGAATTTATATCTATTCTTGTAAGGTTGGTCTATTATTCTAGAATTTATATCTATTCTTGTAAGGTTGGTCTATTATTTTAGAATTTATATTTATTCTTGTAAGGTATTATAGGTATTCTATTATAGGAAGTAAGGTTGTAAGGTATTATAGGTATTCTAAGTAAGGTATTCTAGCTATTCTTGTAAGGTATTAGGTATTCTATTATAGGAGCGGAACAGATTTTTGCATGAATTATTAATTAATAGACTAATATAATGAACCAAAATCGGGGTAAAAAAAAAAGTGACGGAATTTAGTGACTTCGTTGACTTACTCCAGGACTAAAATTTAATTTTATAAAATATCTGCCATGTTTAAATTACAGAAGGCAACAACGCACATTCATACTAAAGCATAGCCACAATAACATTGGCTCAACTTTATTAGCGTTAAATTTACGAAATATATACTTATTGATTGCTTTTACATGTAGAGTTCTCATTAATCTATTTGATATAATAAAATGTTTTGATCTCCTTTCGAGCAAGACTACGATCTTTTTGCTTAATACCTTTCAACTTTTGGCTTTTTATAGTTGTTAACATAGTTCACTAAATCAGGTCAAAATCTTACATAAACATTAAGAAATTGTATAAAAGGTAGAAGATATTTTTTCTGGCACTCTTTCTTGTAAAGTTCGCAGTATATCGTCTTTGAGGTTACAAAGCTTGGATTTTTTCCCACAGCGACAAACTGCTTGCTAAATCAAACATTAAAAATTGCTATTTTTAAATAACACATTTGATTTTAATTCAAAAACAATTTTACCTCTAAAAAGGTATGCGCAACATAATTTCTACGTAGGTCTCTGAATTATTAAATTTTATAATTTCAAAAGAGCCCGGGTAGAGACTACTGAAAACTGTGTTAATGATAAGTCAAGATTATTTTCCCAATTTTTAAATCTTAAATACTTAAGGTGTTGAGTCTATTTCACAATATTCGAGATTAGAAGAGCACCAGTTTTTTTAAATTTAGTTTGTAACGTTTCACTTTCTGGTCTCTGTCCTAGTTAAAATTACTTCCAAAGTATCGATTTACCTGTTTACATTTGTGGTAAAACCTTTACCTCTCTTCATACCCCTTTTTGTATTAAAAGACTTGTGCTAGTGACGCACAAATGTAAGAAGAATGCCGCGCTTTTTTCGGGGTAAAATATTTTTGAAAAAATAAAATAAATTTTTATTTTTTTATTTTTACTATATTAAAAATTAATTGAGCTTAATTTAATTAAGCTCAATTAAGTTTTAATATAGTACCACCTTTATTAGACATTAAATAACAAAATATAGGTACTCATTCGAAAGCTGGAATTTTTAGCTATAAAAGGATAAAGTTTAAAAATAGTAAAGTTTTTAATCAATCAAAATAGTATTTTAAACATACTGTGCCATCTGGGGTCTAAACTAGACGTTAAAAGAAATGAGTGTTTTTTCATAAAACTTGATTTGTCATTTTTTAGTGCATTAATGAGTAAAACTAAAAATCTATATTTTTATTTTTATTAGAGACAACCTATTCGTGAATTAAAGGTAAGTTTTAAATGTCCTTAACTAATAGTTTTTTCAAAAAATGCTGCAAAATGTCATCTGCCTCAATTTCTACTTTTTGTGTAATATTTTTGGCTAAAGAACTTTGTTTATACATTCATTTTAGTCTTAAGAAATTTAAGATTACATATTAGAATATAATTTATGTCTGAGAAAAAATTCCTTTCAGATGTTTTCTTCAAAAAAAGAAACCTAAATTAATTCAAATAAAAAATGGTCATTATTATGCTCCATATGCCATAATTCTTGTGGAAAATTTACCAAGCCAGATGGAGACTTTACTCCTGTGCAGGAGCATTTAACTAAAGGCTCAGTTTGTTGAAATATTGGAAATCGTTGTTGATAAAAAAAGAGATGGTGGTGCTAAAAATACTTTTACTGGTAATTTTGCCAGAATCGCCTTTGACAACCCTGCAATTACAGCAGATATTTGCAACGCCTCTGTTAAACTTGTTGAAAACCTTGCAACCATTTGGGGAACACTGACAAGTGGATTTGCCAACTATGTTTGCTGAGCTTTGCAAAGAACTGTTTATTTTTATCATGAGGATAGCTGTGATTGGTATTTTTTACCTTTAACACTTCACAAAATATTTAAACATGGATTGATTGACAGCAGCATTGATTGATGATTAGACTGGTAAATGAAGAGACATCGGAAGCTATTTACAAGTTTTTAAGAAAATTTCAATTGCATCATACCAGGAAGGCTTCAGGCTCAAGATATAGTTGATATGTTCCACAGGCTCACCGATCTGAGCAATCCAAAGGTTCAAAAACCTTGTGTTTCAAAATAATAAAGATAAACAAAAAGAAGAAAATGCCAGCAAGTATTAATGACTTACTTGAGTGTGTTGAATCGAACTAAAATCATTTGATAATGGTGATTCTGATTAATTTATTGAGGATAGAAATAATTTTTAAAAAGAAATTATTTACAAAATCAAAAGTGAGCGTTTTTTCAATTTAATATTTCAAAAACATTTTGTGAGCTCATGCGTTACTAAACTTTTTTATTCTTGTCAAATTTTATTCATTTTTGAGTTTAATTGGGTAAATTAAATTATTTTTTGAAGTATACAATATTTCTTTTCTAAAAAGTGCTTTAAATTTTGCTAGTTTTATGTGTTAGACGAGGAAAATTAATTAATTTGCATTTTCAAGCATTTCCGACCACTGCGTGACCAGGTATTTGTTTAAAGTCTAATATGATATAAGTTTTGTCATCAAAAATTAGGTAGCAATCGAATTTGGTCAGAATTTAGGCGTACAATTTTCTTTCTTTCTGAAATAACAAAACGTTAATACGTTTACGTCCAAAAGCATCTGTATTAAAGCATCAATAACTTGTCCAAAAGCATCTGTATTAGATAAGTTACAAGCTTTTGAAATTTTTTGAAGAGTTTATTCAAAGTATAACATATTTTACCATATAGCTACCAGATACCATTAGAGCTGAAATGGAAACTAGCTAAATTCAGTGCCGGATTAAGGCTTTGTTGGCCCTAAGTGGCCTGAAAATACAGATAATACGGACTTTCCCACAAAAAGGAGTAAAGTAAAATTTAAAAAAAGAATATTTATTAGGCAAAAACTACATTATTTAAATTTTTTGCGCTTTTATAACTGCAAATTTGTCAATTAGTTCTTTGAAGTTGACCTTGTTAAGCAAATCACTTTCAATGCACAGAAGTGAAAGTACAAAAAGACGCTGTTGAGCCATTGCTTATCGTTTTGCATCTTTAATTCTATTCAATTGAGAAAACAAACGTTCTCCTGAACAATTGGTTGACATCAGACATAAGTAGATCCAGAGTACTATTTCAGTATCTGGAAATGCTTGATATACACCAGAATTGTGCAGCATTTTAAACATCTTCTGAGAACTTGAATCAACTTGATTCTGTGCTCTTGATCCTTCTTCATAGTTTCTCTGTTCTTTATACCAGCACATAAATTGTCGAAATTCTGTTGAAAAATTAGAACAAAGGTCTTTCGAGTACACAGTAACCATTCCTTTAACAGCAATGTCAATATCTTTATCGGTCATGGAGTCATACTCAGTAAGAACTCCAAATCTCTGCAGCACAATTGAGTAAGCTTTAATGCTTTTTTTAAATACATTTTTCAGCTGATCGATGATGACATAGAAGGTATTGAACTTGAAGTTTTGCTGGCTTGACATCCCTTCCATAGCATCTGCGGCATCTCCATCATTGATTTCTTACGCTTTGGTTGTCTTACGCTTTGGTTGTCTTCAACTTTCAGATTTATATGTGCTGTTGCCACTGCGATCACCTGCCTTCTGATTATAATCATCAAACTTCTCTCGGCATTCATCCAAAAATATATACAAGCTCTTCAGCAGACCAATAGCTGGAGTTAATTCGATTGTAGAACTTTGCAATAACTTGCTATTAATGTTGAACCTCTGCAGAACGTCATTCCAAAGTTCACACAATAGGGCAACTTCAATTGTATCCATGTGTTTGGTCAATTAACCCGCTTTATTCCTTGTGCAACCATTCTGATTACAATTCCCTGAGATCTCCTGAAGAGCACTTTGTAATTGGTGGTACCCCTTGAACACTGTTGATGCTACAAAGAAAGTATACAGGCAATTCAATATGTTAAAAAATGAAACTGCTTCAACGCAACAACCCACAGCTGACTGGCCAACTAGGTTCAACGAGTGGGCAGCACAAGGAATGTAGTCCACTGAACTGTTTTTGTTTTTCAGGATTTGTTGCATGCCAATATATTTACCAGACATATTGCTGGCATCATCATATGTCTGACCACGGCAATTTTTGTAGTCGATGTCCTGATCTGACATGTACTGAAGCAGTGTGTCAGCAAGATTCTGCCCTGTGTGACTGGATAAACTGATAAATGTCAAAAAACGCTCCACAGGCTGGTAATCCACTATATTAATATAACGAAGAATGATGGTCAGCTGGTCACAATGGATAATATCAGGAGTGGAATCTACTGAAACTGAAAAATACCGTGACTTTAAAATCTGATCCTTTATGAAACCCATAACTTGTTCACCCCTCATTGCAATTAATTCTTCACAAACTGTTTTTAATAAATATCTACATTTCAACAACATATCTATTAAAAGAAAATATTATCTAAATAAGGATGAGTTCAAACAAAGATAGTTTATCTATAAAAGAACAAAAAGCATACAAAAGATGTAAACAGACTATATGTGCATAAGGGTGTATAGGTGTAATGTGTAAGTCTGTGCTGTTTATGTCGTTCAGTAGAGTCTTGTATTGTTTGTAACCAGCGTAAAAGATTTGTCTCTGAACCAAACCAAGCTAGCCCAGCCATACTCCAGAAAACCATGATGGATTAAACACCTATGCATGGATTTATAACTGACTTATGACTAAAAAGCCAGCCCAGGCATCTTCCACAGACAAAAATCCTCTTTCGCGGTGACAGTAATTGCGATTAGGAAAATAGTCGTGCTCGATGACCGTAACACTAACCCTTACGGGCTAGGCCCAATATTATTTAAAAACTTTGGCATATAAAATTCGCCGAATGGTCACACACGAGCAGTGAACGCCTGAGGGAAGAAATGAAGTACATTAGAATAAAGGAGAATTATTTATTAGACAAAGCATATTTTGACAGTTGTCAAGACAAAAATAAAGATTAATAGAGGAATATTTAAAAATAAGTAAGACAAGCTATACAACCAAAACAGTACTCAACCATAATAACAATAAAAAAAAAAAAATAATAAAAATAAAAATTAAAAAAAAAAAAAAAAAAAAAAAACAAACAATAATAAAATATATATATATATATATAAATAAAAAATAAAAAAATTGTTTTATAAATACCAATATGAACTAAAATATACAAGAAATACATAACCAGTCAACAATTTGTAAAACAAAAAACCATTCAACAAATTAAAAATATGCTAACAACAATGAAAGGACTAATAATGGAAAAAAAATATTAATGCTAATGTGTAAACATAATTAGTGTAGTGATAAGTAATAAACATCTCCTCAGAGTCGCGTCTATTATTACTGGCGTTTCGATGAGGATCAGCATTTATAACTAGTTTATCCCGTCAGACAAACGTCATTGCCACTTATGCTTTACCCCGCGACTTACGCCTATTCCATACTGCAGTAAAAAAGGACTCACTACAAATAGCCAAAACCCAACCAACCCCAAATTTGTAAAGCACCAATATTTCTTTTGATGATATGATATAAAAAGTATAGATTTACTGAACAAACAAAAATAAAAATAACTAAATAAAAACACTTACCGTACCACCAAAAGAAAACATGAAAACAAAATAAATTAAAATTCTAATAGAAACATAAAAATATTAATCAATTTATTTTAAGAAATAAAACCAAATAGGTATTATTAGCATAAACAAGCCCAAGATAATCAGAAAGCAGTATACCTCATTAAAAAATTTTTTAATAAACAAAACAATACCCTTAAATAAACTCTAACGCTGTCATAGATACCTCATTCGAAATATGATAACCAATCAAAAGTGTAGGAAAATGAGTAACCCGCGAAACCCAAAATCATAATAATAATAGAATAATAAATGATAGCGAAAAAAAACGTTGCACAAAAACCTTAAAAATGTAAGCGACATATATGTAAAACATTAAATGAAGGATATAAAAATATTCTCTGAATAATAATAAAGATGAAAAGTGCATGTGAAAATTAAAACAAAGCTGAGTAATGAATGCAAGATAATATAACATGAAAGTTTCTGTACACAGTAATAATATGAAAATCAGGAGATAAGTAATATATTAATAAATATAGCAATAAGACTAAATAAATATTGTAATAAACCCAGATAATTTGAAGCCAAATGAGTGGTTAAAAAATTAGTTGTTGGTAATATAACAATGATATAAATCGTGATATAAAAACGATGTAGAAAGCGGGAAAAAAAATTGTTAAGAAATGAAGTTTTCTCTACGGTCCGAACTAAATGAAAGTTTGAGACCATATCTAAATCGAAATTTCCGAAAAGTAAAGTTTTCTCTACGGTCCGAACTAAAAGAAACTTTGAGACCATAACAAAATAACAAGGAAAAACATACTTCATAAAAACAAGTCGAAAGCCGCTAGTTTATAAGAATCGCTCTTATGCTTATATGTATATGCATATGAATCCTTTAATGAAAAATTCAATTACACATGATAAACACATATAGATAACATACAAATCTGTATCTACATTTCAACAACATATCTATTAAAAGAAAATATTATCTAAATAAGGATGAGTTCAAACAAAGATAGTTTATCTATGAAAGAACAAAAAGCATACAAAAGATGTAAACAGACTATATGTGCATAAGGGTGTATAGGTGTAATGTGTAAGTCTGTGCTGTTTATGTCGTTCAGTAGAGTCTTGTATTGTTTGTAACCAGCGTAAAAGATTTGTCTCTGAACCAAACCAAGCTAGCCCAGCCATACTCCAGAAAACCATGATGGATTAAACACCTATGCATGGATTTATAACTGACTTATGACTAAAAAGCCAGCCCAGGCATCTTCCACAGATAAAAATCCTCTTTCGCGGTGACAGTAATTGCGATTAGGAAAATAGTCGTGCTCGATGACCGTAACACTAACCCTTACGGGCTAGGCCCAATATTATTATTAAACATAAATAATCACTATTTATTGGAAAAAACACAACAATGTTTTCCAATAATGACACGATAGAAGACCTTGATGCAGTGTTTATGTTACTAAAGATATAATGCAATGAATCGGTCAACAGTGGCTTTTGGAATGCATAGGGCTCACTGCAAAACACAACAAAATGTTTAAAATCTTGCAACCGACTCTTTGTCTTAGTTAAGGGGTCTTGATATTATTTGTGTCAATGTTGAAGCTATAATAATCATTGACTTGTTCAACGGTTGTAGTGAAGACCTATTTACTTTTGTTAACACAAAAAGAATGTCCCATCATACACAAGTTTTTTCGTTTCAGCAGGAAATCAACTTAACTATGAGCTTTGCGTGAAATACACATTTTTCGGGCTTATGTTACTTTATCAAGTATGTTGTTCAACTGGATATATACAGTATATATCCAGTTGGATAAATACTGTACAAAAAGAAAAATAAAGGAGAAAAAAATAAGCTAAAGAGTTTAAGTACCATAAACATTATGTATAATAAATAAATATTATGTATAATAAATAAATATCAGGGGCGTGTCTAGGGGATGTCCGCTACGTCGTTAGACGTACCCAAAAAAATTAAATAAAAGTTTTTTAACTTGATTATATTGTTGAAAAAAATCTTACTATATATAACTATTACAAGCTAAAACTAAACAAATTATGCACGGTTAATTATCTTAAACGGTTGGAAAAAAATAAAAAACCGGAAAACGGTTCAAATTCTAAAATATTAAAAACCGGAAAGTAGTATATCGGTTTCATAATTTTGCGATTGTTAAAAAATAATAATTACAATATTTTGATGGAGGTTAAACTAACTTTTGAGTTAAATAACTTAATTAGAAAGTTGAACCTTATTTTATTTTGTTATATAGAACTCTATTTTTAAAATTTTTTCTTTCATTGGTTTAAAAACAATCAAAATGATTATTTCATGAAATAATCATTTCTGTGAAATAATCATTTCATGAAATTTTTTTTGTCATTTGTCATTTGTCAAATCATTTCATGAAATTTCTTGAAATAAATCATTTCATGAAATAATCATTTCATGAAATAATCATAATCTAACTGAATTCAGTTAGAACAAACTTTGGACTTCCTTTTTGACATACACCCTGAGTAGAATTTTTATCAAGTTTAATTGTTTAACTATCATCAGGAGATAAAATTAGTTAGTAACAACTAGTATATATTAATATATATATCAATAGACATCCCCAGTTTTATTACACTAGACTGTGTACCATTTTATTAACTTGCATTTTAAGTAATAAATAAGGAAAAAAAAGGTTTCAAATGTGGAAAATAAATTTTGGACTTCCTTTTTGACGTACACCTTGCTTAATTTGTGTTTTATTTAATTAATTAATTTTATTAAACATATAACATGGCCGATGATTAGTTCAAAATGTCGCTTAATTCACAAGTTTATATAGCATTTTAAAGAAAAAGTTAGTATGTTAAAGAAAAGCATCATTTCCTTCAAAGTTAGACGACCGAATATTACTTTAATTGTGTAGAACTTTTGATATCACGATATCCTTTAGATACAAGAAAGGAAGACAGAGAGTTATTACAAGTAGAAGCTGTTTATAATTGCATCGATAAAAACTAGTATTTGTTCCTTGGTTTTCTTTGATAATCAACAAGAAAATTTTAGGCTTATTAAATATAAATTTAATTAGCCATGTTGTTTATCCTTTATGAGAGTCATGATAATCGTAATAGGAACTTTGATGAGCCACGTTAAAGAAAAAACTTGTTTACTTAGTATTTTCATAAAAGCTATTACTGATTTTTCTTTGGGTGTTATGAAATGTTAAGTTGTGGCATGGATACTTTACGAAAGTTTTTTATACCTGTGGTTTTCTATCTCAAAGAATGTCATTAATGGTGTAGCCTCTGCTACTGCTTCTTCTGAAGTTAATAACAAATTTTGATTTTATTGTTCCACTGTGTATAACAAGACATGTTTTTAATATAACTTTTTTAATTATACAATTTTGCAAGCAAGTAATAATGATAATTTTTATAGTTTAAATCTTATTCAAGCATTAAAAGATTTTGTCTCTATAGTTAGAAATATTATTAATCAACACCTCCAAATATGCTTTAAACAAGCCTAAAAATTGCATTTCAAATTATTTTAACTTGGTTATCGCTTTTACTTTGCTAGACTATCTGAGTTTTATCTAGATTACTGAGTTTAACACAATGGTTAATTGATACAATTTTGAAGTGTTATAAAGCACTGTGTTTTAATTTCTCCTTTCTAATATTCAGTTTCTTCTAAAAACAATTGCAGAAATTCAATGTTTTGTTATACTAGTTGGGAAGACCAAATCATACGTTTTAGATTCTTGTTTAACCAAAGGCTTTATTAGGTTTATTTATTATTTCCAAACCAAAGGCTTGATTACTCAAATTTGATCTGTGGGAAGTTTAGTTGAATTTCACTTAAATGCCTGAATTACAAAAATGAACTTTAAAGGGACCCCCAACTGCCGAGACAAGTTGTGTTCATATTAAAGAAAATGTTTAAAAAAAACATTTGGGCCGAATGTTTTTGATTGAAAATAAATAATGAATGCATACCAACAAAATTAAAATTATTTTTTTAGTCGAAGCTCGCCGTCTCCATCCGTCGCCATTTTTTATTGGTTCTCGGGGTCTGTATAATGTTAGCGGCAATCTGCAGACTTGATAATTTATTCAATGCGTGTTTTTTTTTTTTAAAAGATATAAGTATTTTTTCTACTACAATCAGAAAATCAAATATTTGTATAATTTTTTACTAAATCACAAAAAATATTTGTGACAGTAAAAAATTATACAAATATATATATATATATATATATATATATATATATATATATATATATATATATATATATATATATATATATATATTATATTTATAAATTTTTTATTATTACTTTGTTGTAGAAGCCAGCCAAAATCATGACACAATTATACATATTCTGTGATTATTAGAGTTTGCAGGCAGAGAAAAAATAAAGGCACTATGATGTGGTTTTTAGCTTTATATTTAGTTTATATGGTTCAATAGAGTTGTTCGTTTTATATTTAATTTACATTTAGTTATGGTTTAACTCTTTCATTACCGCAAGCCACTGGTAGCGGCTTTCGAGTATGCTTTACAATTTATCTTGTACTGTACATAAATTTCCATTCTAGAATTTGTTTGTTTTGAAGGTTTTAATTAAACCTCTACATAATCAAGAAAAAATAAGAGCTATATCGTGTAATTATAAAAAAGTTATCACAAAGTTAAAAAATCTTGAATAATCATAAAAAAACTTCATAAAAAACTTCAAATTTAATTAAAAAATAAAACAGCGTTAACACTGTTAAAACTTGTAGAAGTGTTAAGTATTTAGTTAAGTAATTACCAAAGTATTTTGAAGAAAAAATATTATTTTTATTCATTAAATGAGGTTTGATTTGTACTTTATGTTTTATTTACTACTTACAAAAATAATAGTTTTAAGCACTTAGCATTTATCACCAGTAATTGTTGTTTTAACAAACAAAGAAGAAAGAAATGCTGTACTAAAAACAGCCAAAACCCTACGAAATTTACCAGAAACTAATAACATATTTATTAATGCAGACTTGACAATGGCTGAAAGACATAAAATGAAAGCTTTAAGAGAAGAACGTGCTAAATTGAATGAAACTAATAAAGACTTACAATTTTATTACGGAATTAGAAATGAAAGAGTTGTAAAACTCATAAAAAGGTAGCAATTCATATCAACAAGATCAGCTGCTATTTTCAAAAAATCTACTCTTTAAAAACTCAAACAAGTTTATTGAAAAAAACAACAACAGGCAACTAATAAATTTAAAAAACCAAGAGCTAATTAACCATCCAAAAAACAATTATTGTGGGAAATGGGCACTTACTAACATTCGCAGTCTAGGTAATAAAATTGCTGATTTCCAACACTTTGTTTATTTACACAGTCTTGATATTTGTTGTGTTATTAAAACTTGGTTAAATAAAAATCTACCTGACAGCCTATTATGTCCTAGGTTTTATATTGTTCTTCGCTGTGACAGAAGTAGTAAAGGTGGTGGAATACTTTTTCGCAGTTTTATACAATTTACAAAAGTTGACATACCACCAAAGTTTCATGAGTTAGAAATTGTATGTGCTGATTTAAACCTTAATGGTCAGTCGTTCAGAGTTATTGGCTATTATCGCAGTGGGGGTTTTGGTAAAGTAGCTATTGACTATATGCAGAGTAGTGTAAAATGTTTCTCTATTTTGTTTTAATATTGAAGCTTGTTGGCATCCTTTTTCTACTATACTTAAATAACATTATTACACAACATGTACCTAAAGTGCGAGTCTGTGAAGAGCATAAATTATCATATAAAATACACTATCCTTATTATGTTAAAAGGTTGATAAACAACAAAGCATGGAAAATGATCAAAAGTAACAGGTAAACCTAATGACAAAGCAGTCTATAAATCAATTGCCACACAATGTTCTGATTCCATAAGAAAGTATCATGCAGCAAAAGAACTTAAGATGATACGCAAAGACAACCTTGGCAGTTTTTTTAATTTTGTCAATGGAAAACTCAAAGCCTGTAGTAAACTCAATGACATTCGTCGATCCAATAATACCCTTTGTCATGATAAAGAAGAAATATCCTGTATTTTTAATAACATTTTTGCAAGTGTTTGTACAGTCAATAATGGTTTATCACCAAAGTTTGCGGATCGTGTTAACGTAAATTCAACTTGTCTGTCATCTATTAGTTTCTCTCCTTCTACAGTCGAAAAAGCACTTAGAGCACTTAAACCCACCACATCTACTGATCTAGATGGCACTCCCAATGTTTTCCTAAAGAATTGTGCCAATAGTTTATCGATTCCATTAAGCCATTTATTTGATACCTCATTTAAAGATGGTGCTATACCGCTAGACTGGAAAGTAGCAAGCGTTATTCCAATTCACAAAAAAGGACCAACAGTTGACCGAGGTAAATATAGACCTATCTCCTTGATATCTACTTGCTGTCGTGTAATGGAAAGAACCATTAATAACAAACTGATTAATTATCTCTTACTCAATAACCTAATCACAAAAGAGCAGCATGGTTTTATTCGTAAACGTAGTACCTGTACTAATATTCTAGAAAGTCTTCATGACTGGACTTTAAATCTTCAGCGCCGTATTCCGACAGATATTATTTATTTTGATTTTAAGAAAGCTTTCGATTCAGTTTCACATCCTAAGTTACTAATGAAATTACTTGCTTACGGAATAGTTGGCAATCTTCTGAATGGGCTAACTAATTTTCTGCACATGAGATCACAGGCGGTAAATTTAAACAATGCTATATCTGTAACAAGCGGTGTTCCACAGGGGAGTGTTCTTGGACCTACTCTATTCTTATTGTTTATAAATGATGTGAGCCACATTAATAAACAGCTTGATATCAAACTTAAACTTTTTGCTGATGACATTAAATTATATTCAGTCTATGATGTACGTGGCCTTCAGTCAGGCCTTCACACAGCTGTTAAACGTTTGTACAAATGGAATTGTACTAGGCAACTCCAAATAGCAACTGAAAAATCTTTTGTCTGTACTATTACTAACCAGAGTCAAAACATAGCCCAACGTGTTTGCACCATAAATAACCATGAACTTTCCCATGTTAACTGTATAAGAGATCTTGGACTTACCATTGATAGAAATCTCAAATTCAATCAGCATATCATTCTTATCGTACATAATGCTATGTCAAGAGCTTTTCTTCTTTTAAAATCTTTTTTATTCACGAGATAGATTGCTGATGGTTAAAGCCTACTGTACTTATGTACGACCTATGCTTGAATATTGCTCTTCAGTATGGTCACCTTACACCATATGCCTGATTAATAAAGTTGAGAAAGTGCAGCGTTTCTTCACTAAAAGAATTGCTGGTCTGTGGTCAGTTTCCTATGATAAGAGTCTAACCACACTAAAGCTTAACACGTTAGAATATCGACGAGTGTTTAAAGATATAGTTTCATGCTACAAAATTCTTAACGGTAAACTGGACACTGACCTACCAAACATTCTTATTCTCAATTCTTACTTGAATAACCGCGGTCATAACTTTAAACTGTACAAACACCATTGTAGTTTAAACAGCACAAAGTCTTTCTTTTCTAATCGAATTGTTAATGTATGGAATAGTTTATCGAAGGATGTGGTGTCTGCATCGTCTGTCTTGATGTTTAAGAAACGTTTTGCTGTACTGCTTTGTTCAAGTTAATACAATTTTGTTGTAACTTGTCCAGCACTTGATACAATTTAACATTTCAGTAAAAAAAAAAAAAAAAAATATATATATATATATATATATATATATATATATATATATATATATATATATATATATATATATATATATATATATATATATATATATATATATATATATATGTATATATATATATATATATATATATATATATATATATATATATATATATATATATATATATATATATATATATATATATATATAATTATTATAATTAATTGTAATAATTATATATATATATATATATATAATTATTACAATTAATTATAAAGTTAAACTATTTTTAATTTCTTGTATATACTATTCAACTCTATTAAGTGCGAAATTCTCTAAAGAAATAGTTTTACTGTAAAACTAATTTCATGTAAAACTCTCCTTTGACAATCAATAATGATCGTAAAACTTTACAATCGTTATTGATTGTCGAAGAAGAGTTTTACATATAATTGTCATAAGGGAATTGCTAAGGTTTTGCAGTTGTTAATGATTTTCAGATACAAATATAATCAATGATTTTTTTAAGGGAATTGACTTTGTAACTATTATTGCAATTCCGGTGCTTGAATTAATTAAAAAATTAATTAAATATTCATTTCAAAATTAAAAAAATAATAGTTCAACACAAAAACACACTTGATCAACCAGTTTACTGAAGCGATGTTAGTCTTCTTTTGAGGTTGGTATTTTAGTTTGTATAAAATTTATTATCTTTTTTTAATCTAAAACTTTTAGTTAACTTCCGCGCTCGAAATAATTATTTAAAGGTGATCATTGATCATACTAATCGGCTGAAATGATAAGATTTGAAAGGTAGAGGATTAAACAAATTTCCGGATGATCAAGTTTTCTGTAACTTTTTATAAGCATTACTGTTTATGTAACACATTAATAACACTTTTTGTGTTAGTCAGCTTAAAGTACCTCAGCGTAGTTTAACTATGCTGGTTTTCGATTTAAGATTTACTAATTTGCCCTATTAGGGCAAATTAGTAAAACTTAAATCGGAAATTTTAGCAAAATCCTAAACTTTGACAATGTATAACTTAGGATAAGATAAAATACATGAAAAAGTATTTTTTAATACAGCTACTTCTGTTTGTGTTGAAAGAAAAAAATATGTATATATCTTTTTTGCTTAAACAGAATTTTAGATTTTTATTAAGTCTATATTTGAAATTCTTTAGGATTTCGTTATGTCGCTTCAAATTGTTAAAAAATTATAAACAAAATTTAAAATTCATTAATTTAAACATGATTATAGATCAAGAGAGTAAGAACTGTTATAAAATGTCTAATCCAAATTATTTCTTAAAAACATGTTTTTTTTTCATTAATAATCGTAATGTTCTTCACCTATCAAGTTAAAGTACTAAAAAAAAGGATAAGTTGGTAGTTGCTACTCTTTTCCTTCTATTTCCTTCAAGGAGTACAATAGAAAATTCATCTATAATGAATTTTCTAATGTTTAAATGCAATAGTTTAAATAATTCCAGCAGTAAGCAAAGTCATAATATAAAAGAAGAATACAAGAATTTCACAGATCTGGAAAATATAGCTATAGTTAAGATTCTAAAATATACCGGAATTAGTGCCGTGGCTAAGGAGTCATTGCCCTCCTTTCTTTACCAAAAATCTGTCATTAGTGGCCTGTCTTTGTTTGAGTTTTAATATGTTTGATTTGCAATTTTTGCCGTTCAAACAAATTTGATCGGACAAAATTTATTTGGGGAGATCTAAACATCATTTTTTCTAAAAGGAGACGATCTTTATTTTTGATTTATTTTTTAAATGTTAAAACCTTAACTCAGGTCACTATCATCATGTCAAAATCTGGAGCACAAAAGCGCAAAGAAAAACTACAGACAGAGATCACATCATTTTTGTCAGTACAACCACAATATCAAGGCAATATTGAGTCGAATGTACAAATTACATCAGAGATAATTAAAGCACGAGGTAGAAAAGATCTTGAGTCAAATTTACAGAGTACATCAGGAATTATACAAGCAAATGGAAGTCGAGATATTGAGTCGAATTTGAAGAGTACATCAGCAATAAGACTAGCGCGAGGTGGTGGAGATATTGAATCACATTCGCAGAGTACATCTGCAATAATACAAGCACTAGGTAGTCGAGATCTTGAGTCAAATTTACAGAATACATCAGCAATAATACCAGCACGAGGTGGTGGAGATATTGAGTCGAATTCACAGAGTACATCAGCAATAATACAAGCACTAGGTAGTCGAGATCTTGAGTCAAATTTACAGAGTACATCAGGAGTTATACAAGCAAAAGCTAGTCGAGATATTGAGTCGAATTTGAAAAGTACATCAGCAATAATACAAGCTCGAGGTGGTAGAGATATTGAGTCGAATTCGCAGAGTACATCAGCATTTGCACATGAACATTTGCCGTTTGATAACAAGATCTACCATAGACAAACGGACTTGAAGGATAGCATACCGAGAAATTGGTAGTCATTTAGCCAATCTCTCAGTCTCTAAATTGCTCATTTTGTGTTGCATTTGAATCACCACAGTCTAACACCGTTTCATCATTTGAGTCTGGCTTCAAAGATTTTAGACGAGTTAGCCAACGGGTTGCAGAACACGAATCAAGCAGCACTCACCGCAGGCATGTTCTTGATTACATTCGTATAATGAATAATCAAGACTTTGACAGATTTTATAGTACAGCAATAAAGAAATATAATGATGAAGTACTGATACGGAAACAAATACTTTCTCGAGTTATTGATATCATTAAACATTTATGTAAGCAAACATTGCCATTTCGAGGTCATAGGAATGAAGGTGCTTATTCGTTGGACAATGATGAAGAAAATCATGGAAATTTTTTGGCTTTGGTACAGCTCTTGGCTAAATATGACCCACTTTTAGATTCTCATCTATCCATGTGTCAAGAGAAATCAACCAAAAGAATAGAAAAACTGAAGCGTCAAGGTAAAGCCGGCAGTAAAGGTCGCGGTGCTCTGGTTACGTTTTTAAGTAAGACTACTATATCAAAGCTTCTCAATATTATGAAAAATATGATGCAGGAACAGATTGCAAGGGAAGTATCCAAAGCAAAAGTGTACTCCGTACAAGTTGATTCTACACAAGATATATCTGCAATTGACCAATTCAGCATTGTGGTTCGCTATGTTTTAAATGCTACAGTGCATGAACGGCTGCTTTCTATTGTACCAAGCAATGACGGTACTGGCCAAGGCTTGTTCGATCTCTTAAACTTGGCGCTACAGCGGCTTGGCTTTAACTTGAAATACTGCCTATCGGACAGCACTGATGGTGCTTCAAGTTATCATGGCCAGTACAATGGACTGCAACAAAAGATTACAGAAGCTGCAGACCACCATGTACATATTTGGTGTTATGCTCATGTTCTCAACTTAGTTGTGAAGGAGGCAACCAGTTGCTGCATTCAGGCAGTTTCATTTTTTACCCTTTTGCAAAATGTTTCAACATTCATAAAAGTGTCATATAAGCGAATGGCAACATGGATTAAACTTGTTGAAACACAAATTAAAATGGATAAGATGAAAAGATTGAAATTGATTGGTGAAACAAGGGGGTCGGGTAAATCAAATGCTGCAACAGCGATATTTGGAATATTTGCTGAGCCATCTTCAACAGTGTTTGTCAATTTAATTTTATGTCTGCCATGTATAAGCGAATCAGAAAATTTTGATACAAAGACACATCATGAAGCTAAGACATTGCTCATGCCATTCCTGAAACTTGACACCATTTTGACTGCCTTTACCTACATGCGAGTTTTACAGATACCTGGAAACTCGTGGATTAAATGTGTTGGTTGCATTCAAGATGGTGGAGAAGGCCGTAATTGAATTGAAAAGTCAATCAAGACTTTTTGATGATGTTCATAATAACGCTCTTCAATTTGTACGGATGGCAAATGCAAGCATCATTCAGTGAACTGAAACCATATTAGAGGTAAAGATAGAACTACCAGCTAAACGGAAGCGGAAGACACCAACGATGTTAGATGAACATACAGTAGACGAACGTGACGAATCTAAAGCTTTGGAACACTACAAAATTCACACTTACAATGTGGTGATGGATCAGGTAGTCCAAAGTCTTGAGTCACGTTTCACTTCACATTGACAATTATATATGGACATAGCATGTTTTGATACATCAAACTTTGGTGATCTTGCCATTTCGGGAATTCCTGAAAACAGTTTACACAGCATTATCAAATTTTTACCAGATGCCGACGTTGATAAAATAAAGGCCGAATTGTTATCATTTGTCACTAACTATGAGATTTTGAAATTGTCCTTGCCCTTAACAACAACATTGAGAGAGAATGCATATCAAAAGGATGACATAGAAGAACCGCTCTGTTATCAGCATACAAATGGAGCATGCGGATAATGTCCATCTTGTGTGTTACAAATTCTTGCTGCATATAGACTCAACGACAAAACCTATGACAATTTTTATCATATTTATAAAATAATATGTACTATTTCTGTAACACAAGCTGAATGTGAAAGATCGTTTTCTAAGTTAAAGTTAATCAAGACAAGATTGCGTAATTCTATGTCAAATGACCACTTAGAGTCGTATATGTTGATGTCTGTAGAAAAAAATCTACTTGATAGCCTTGAGTATGATACGATCATTCAAAGATATGCATCTTCGTCCTCTGAATTGAGCAAACTGTTTAAAGAATAGTTATTGCTATACTTTGCACTGTGCAAATTGCACATCACTTCTACTTTTTTAATTCAATATAGTTTTATTAATCTGTGATTTAATTGCTCCTCTTAAGACTTATTTTTAGAGAGTTGCGGACCGGACAGTCTTTGCAATATATGTATGGCCGGGAAGGCCCTTTAATTATTTTCATGGCCGGTAATATATATACAGCCAGTCCGCCACTGATATTGTTTAATGATGTGTGTTAAAAACTTTATTATTATCGAATTTTAATTAATTGTCAATGTTATGCTATTCAAATGTTATTCAAATAAATGTACGGTAGCTACAAAAAGATTTTTGTTCGGCTGGTAGCGAACAATTTAAAGCGATTCTTTATTTTTATATTTATATTTTATACACTATCTTGTATATTTTAGTACAAATACTTGTTTTAACTTAAATTTAGTTTGATTTGAACGGTTATTAGTAAAATAAGTCGTTTAATATTTATTTTTTACTTAGTTTAGTTTATGTTCTATTCAAGTCACTCGTTTTTTTTTTTTCAGTTTATACTTTAAATTGATCTATACGCTTTTGTAAAATTATTTTTTTAGAATCTAGCTTATATTTAGTTTAAACCACTATGTTTACTGTAAATATTCGTTGTATATTAAATTTTTATTTTTGTAAATTTTATAAATTTAATTTTTAATTGGATCATAAATTATTTTTGGGATTTAGTAAAAAGTTATACAATTAACATATTTGTTGATTTTGGCAAAAAAATAATACATTTTAAAAGAAAAAAATTATACGCTGACGTCATATACTGAAACTGTTATGAATTAAACACGCACGGAATAAATTATCAAGTCTGCAGATTGCAGCTAACATTATACAGACTCATAACATTATAGAGACGGCGAGCTTCGACTAAAACGTGAATTTTAAATTTAATGGTGTGCATTCATTATATAGTTTTAATCAAAAAAATTTAGCCCAAATGTTTTTTTTAAACATTTTCTTTAATATGAACACAACTTGTCTCGGCAGTTGGGGATCCCTTTAATCTAATAATACTGAAACATTACAAGCAACAAACATTTTCAAGTTTGTTATAAATACTTATGAGTTGTGCTTTAAATAAAACTCAAATACGATAAAAGTATAACTTCAAATGTTTTAGCTGCTTTTTGTTAAACAGCTATTTTCATAGCCAGACATCTTTGTAAAAACATTTAGCATGGTACAGTTATTGCAGTAAGTATTTATAAAGTTTATTTATAATTAAAAGTTATTTATAAAGTTATATAAAAAAAATTTACACAGCAAAATCTTGTATTAATCTTGTAAATTGTTTTCACAAATCTTGTAAAAAACATTAACATGTATATATTATACATTACGACAACTGAGTATTTTCAAAAAATAATTTTTTTAGTTTGCAAAAATCATATTTTGAGCTTTAGTTACCATTTTATCAATGTTACAAGTCATTTAAAGAATTAAAACATTTTTATAAAATACACTCAATCCGGTCAAATTCCGGTCTCCTTCCCCTCCCTAAAAAAATAGGGAGGCAGAGGGGAGCATAATTTTTTTTTTTTGGACTTCTGTATTTTTTAATCTCTTATTAAGTTGTTAACTTTGTTAACTGATTGTTTTCCAGACAACCTTAATCACTGACCTTCACTCTTTGATTTGCGTCTTGTTTCTGACCCAAGCATGCGTTCATTTTCTCCTAACGATTGTAACTGAAAAATTCTATCGTGCATTAGATGGAACAAAACATAGGTAATTGATCTTGACATATAAAAAGTTTTCGATAAAGTTTGACATGCTGGTCTTCTCCATAAGCTTGCTATGATAGTGTACCTGGGAAAATTTTTGAAATTATTAAACAATTTTTTTCTAACATCAGTATTAAAGTCGTCCTCGAAGGCCAACACTCTGCTTCATTTCCAGTTACTTCTGAGTTATCTTAAGACTCTACCCTTAGTCAAATACTGTTTCTTATCAACATTAATATTCTTGCTGAAAATCTTACATCTAAAGCGTCTCTATTGGTTCTGATGACTTTATACTACTGAACAACTATCAGAAAGATCTTAAAATGAACGGATGGGTAAGTATTTAACAAATAAATGCTATTTATAATACGCTAGCTTTACCCTTTTTAATGAGAGTGTTAGTTGAAAGCCTCATTTTTCACGCTTACTAAGAACAAAATTACATCTTTTTTCTTTCAAATATATATCCAAATTTAAAAATAAAGTAAATATATTGTAATATTAAATTTCCTCGATTTCCTCTTCAAAATTATTGATGCCATACAAAAAATAAGTTCGAAAGTAAACGACAAATAGCTTGTGATGCTATAAATTTTTGATTGTAAAAATAAATATGCAAACACGAATTATCTTTTTTGTCTTAAAATGATTGGTATGTGATACGGTTCAATTTCTATACCACGGTTGTTATCAAAGGCTGCTGTTGGTAAAAGTTGTCTTGATCTTAGAATTTTACCAAATAATCCAGTCTGTTTTCTTTCAATGATGATTATTACCATCTTATAAAATGTAGCTTTCCCTGTTAATTTTAAAATTTTCCCTGTTAATGTTGGTTGACATTATCATTTAGCCATTGCTTGAATACATTACTTATTTCTTTTCTATTTTTGATTTTATTCCTGTTCATCTCTTCAATCGCTAATTAAACCGGTACAATTCACATTAAGTGATTAAAAAACCAAGTGGTAAGAAATGTTGAATTAGCTGTTTACATCCAGTAGATTTATCAATATTGATGGGAAATCCGAATAGTATTGGTACAATGACACTTTTTGTTCTTGAAGCTAATATAGTATATTGGCTCAGGCTCAACCAACACAAGAGAATCCATCTGTTGAAAAAATAAACAGAAACTTATTTGCAGTCCCAATATAATAACCGATTAGGGATGGCAAAAATCCCGGAAATTTTCAATCCCGGGATTTCGGGATTGAGAAACTTGTCCCCGGGAAATCCCGGATTGAATACAAAAAAGCGCAAAGGGTTCGTCCATAAATTACGTAACGCAAAATTTCACAATAAACAAAACAAAAAAAGATCAAAAGTTTTCCCTTTCAGAGTCTTAATTTAAATAAATAATCAAAATAGGAAATTAAGTTAAGTGAAAATCGCCGCGTAAAAGAGCCTACTATCTCCTACTTCTGTTCTTAAAATATTTTTTGCGTTGCGTAATTTATGGACGATCCCAAACGCAATTGAATACTTTTTAAGCACTCATCAAACACTTAAAAATGATTAATTTAATGATAATATAACTAAAATATTTGATACATTAATGAACCTTTAAAATTAAGTTGAAGTATGTTTTAACTTAATTTGGTATTAAAACTTATCTAAGACTTTTAAAAATTAATAGACCTAAGTCTTATAAATTATAAAACAATACCTTAAAATGGTAACACTGTATAAATAAAAATAAAAATTAAAAAATAATATAAATATGCATGACGTTAAAAAAACACTTTCGTAAATCACGCATTTTCATAAATCACACATAAATCACAAAAAAAAAAAAAAACTATAGCGTTAATTGTTATTATACTAATGCTACATCTCTCGATAATAAAATGGCCGATTTAATTTCAATATCTAGAACGTTTGATTATCACGTTATTGCTATCTCTGAAACATGGTTTCGAAATGACTCAGTACCTAATATCGATGGGTATAGCCTATATCGTAAAGATCGTCAAGACGGACGTCGAGGTGGTGGTGTAGCTATCTACATTACAGACGTATTTAACTCTCATGAAGTTAACCAATTTTATACAAATCTTCTCGAACAAGTCTGGGTATCTGTAAAATTTAACAACAAACATATACTTATTGGTTGTATATACAGACCAAATGATGCCAGTTTAATAAAATATGTCGCTGAATCCTTCAAATTAGCTCATAGTTTAATTAAAAAGCCCTATGATGACTGTTTGATTGTCGGTGACTTTAACTTCCCGAATATAAAGTGGTCTAACGATGGTATTGAATCTTTTAACCCAAACAATCCTACCGAGTATGATTTCTGGAATATTTTCCAAAACAGCCTTTTTACTCAACATATCACATTTCCTACTTTCCAGACTGATTATGGTTCCTCAAATAATATGTTGGACTTGTTATTTACCTACAACAGTAATTCTATTTTAAACTTGTCTCCTAGTACTATACTAGGTAACACCACTAAGGGTCATTTTAGTATCACTTGGAGATTCTTAGTTTCAGAACTGTTTACCGAAAATGTATCTCAATCGTTAAATTACAAAAAAGGTGATTACGATTCAATATCTAACTTTATTGCATCAATCGACTGGGAGTTTTTATTCCTGCATAAAACTGCAGATCAAATGTTCAATATACTAATTTCTAACTATCGCACTGCTTGCACATATTTTATTCCCAAGATTAATAAAACAAAAAAAAAGTATGATCCTTGGGTTACCCCACATATTAAAAACCTGATCCGAGAAAAAAAATCCGCTTGGCATATAAACTGCTCTACCAAATGGGAGAATAGTGAGCTTAAAATAAAATACAATCGCCTTAATCGTTCAGTAAAAACTGAAATATTTAAAGCAAAAAAAGCACATGAAAAAGAAATAATATCAAAATCCCAAAACAACCCAAAAATCGTTTACAAATATATCAACAAACAACTAAAAATTAAAGATAGAATTCGCTCTCTCAAAGATACTTCAGGCAGAATTATTGAAGCTCTTCCTGATATAGTTGATCTTCTGAACTCTCAATTTAAATCTATGTTTACACTTGAAAGCTCTGAAAATTTTCCTTTGCTAAATAAAAGTGGTATTCTTTCTGAATGCATTTATAATGAAAACTTGGATTTCTCTATCTCAGATATTATTCAGGAACTTGCCGATCTAAAGCCTTATAAATCCTTCGGACCTGACGGCTTGCATCCCTTAATACTCAAGATATGTGCCAAAAGCTTTGCAATTCCATTAACAAAAATCTTTCATAAATCCTTTAATTCTGGAGTAGTACCCACTCAATGGAAATTAGCAAATATTAGTCCGATCTATAAAAAAAAGGGAGATAAATTACTTGCTGAAAACTATAGACCTATTTCACTAACATCTGTTGCCTGTAAAATCTTTGAAAAACTTGTAAAGAAAAAAATTTTAAAGCACATTAACGATAATAAAATGCTCTCTGCAAATCAACATGGCTTCCTTTATCATAAATCATGCGTAACTAACCTAATAGAAACTTTTGATATCATTTCGTCCTCCATAGCATCTCACCAATTTATTGATGTAATCTATCTTGACTTTGCCAAAGCGTTTGACTCTGTACCTCACAACAGACTTTTGTTAAAATTAAGATCTTTCGGAATAAACGGCAAACTCCTACAATGGATTAAATCTTTTTTAGTGGGCAGAAAGCAACGCGTTACAATTAACAATACCAGCTCTGCATGGGTTGATGTTCTCAGTGGTGTTCCTCAAGGTTCTGTTCTCGGCCCGCTCCTCTTCATTCTCTACACAAATGATCTCGCAAAACTCACTGAAACTTCTGAGATATTTGCCGATGATACTAAACTTTTTTCTAAAACCTTATCGCAATCTAATTTTGTTGATCTGCAGGATCGTCTGCGCTTGGTATACGAGTGGTCAAACACTTGGTTACTTAAGCTAAACACTTCAAAATGCTGCGTCATTCATTACGGTCGAAACAACCCCCATTACAATTACTTTCTTCAAAATAACCAAGGAATCAACCAATCTCTAAGAAGCTCTACTAAAGAACGTGATTTAGGAGTCATTTTTACATCTAACCTCAAGTGGAGCGCTCATATTCAAACAGTTGTCTCTAAGTCCCTACAAATTCTCGGTATGCTGAAAAAGACTTTCACTTTCATTGATGAAAAAATGGCTCTCAAATTATATAAAGTATTTATAAGACCACATCTTGAATATGGAGTGTCCATTTGGGCTCCTTTTTTAAAAGCTGATATGGCTTTGGTTGAATCTGTTCAACGCAAAGCTACAAAATGGGCTTACAGCTTGAGGCATCTTCAATACTGCGAAAGGCTAAAAAGATTAAACCTACCATCTCTTGAGTTTCGACGCCTTCGATGCGATTTAATCCAAATTTTTAAATTAATACATCGTTTTGATATAGTTAATGATAAATATCTACCAAAATATATTAACTCCGTGTCTCGTGGTCACCATTCTAAAATAAGGCGTGAGTATGTTCTAAACTGTCTTCCAAGATATAATCATTTGTATAATAGATCAGCAAAATACTGGAACAATCTACCAGAGCAAATAACTTTGTACTCCACTGTACTTTCTTTCAAAAATAGACTAGACTCCTGGTTGTGGAAAAAGTTTGGAACAAATATTTATAAAACTGGTTGTTTATAGTGGGGTGTTTCCCCTGCTCGCTGTATGTGTACATTCTATGTAAATTTACGGCTACAACTATAATAATAATAATTGAAAATTAAAATGAATGAATATAAAAATGGAATTAAAATTGAATTAAAAAAGCATACTTTTGAAAGCAGAAAATTCAAAATTAAATTAATGTATACCTTCTATTAAAAACTCTTGCTCTTTTTACCAGCAAGCGCTTAAATTTTATTTATTTTCATAATATTCTAGTTTTAATATTATACTATATATTATATATAGTATAATATCAAAAAATATTATTGGTGGAAGGAGCAAGAGTTTTTAATAAAAGTTATACATTAATTTTATTTTATTAAATACTTTGAGTTATTTTATATATATATATATATATATATATATATATATATATATATATATATATATATATATATAAATATATATATATATATATATATATATATATATATATATATATATATATATATATATATATATATATATATATATATATATATATATATATATATATATATATATATATATATATATATATATATATTGCAGACAAGCAATAATGTTTTGAGTTTTTTTTTTTTTAGTAAAATACAGAAAAAGAGAGTTTTAAAAGGAAAGCATTGCAAAGAGAATAAATAATTACACAACCAAACAGCTACTATACTAAAGACGATATAAAAATTACTAAACTACAATTATGAGCTTAAACTTTATAAACTTTTCATTTTTTTTGACGATCCCGAAATCCCGGGAAATTTCGGAGACTAAATACCGGTTATAGGGATTGCCATCCCTATAACCGGTATAATAACCGATCTTTTTTAATTTGATCTCATTCAATGAGATCTTCTATTCTTTATCTTTTTTTTTGATAGTTTATGTAAAACTGTCCACGATTGTCGGAAACGCAATTAAATTCAGAAACAACCCTATATATATATATATATATATATATATATATATATACAAATATATATATATATGTATATATATACATATATATATATATATATATATATATATATATATATATATATATATATATATATATACATATATATATATATATATATATATATATATATATATATATATATATATATATATATATATACATATATATATATATATATATATATATATATATATATGTATATATATATATATATATATATATATATATATATATATATATATATATATATATATATATATATAAGCGTGGCACAAAAAATAATTTTTACTCCTCTAACAATGTTAGCTAATGCTTATTGCTTAGCTTACAATGTTAAAGGAGTAAAAAGTTAGAGGAGATGCTTCTGATTTAATTAAATCAGATGCATCTTCTCTAATATAAAAATAGGAAGAGAAGTCATTGATGTCTTTAAAAGTGTTATAATTTTGAACTTTTTATTTTAATAATTTTGACGTTTTTCACTGACTAAATGTTCTGCACGTGCAGATGCATATTCTGCTCGTCAAACAGACGAATTCTAATTACAAGTTATAATTATCAGAATCCACTTAAGATATCGAGATCCGCTAGGAGAAGAAATTTGATTACTGAGGATAATTTCAACATTAATCACATGCCAAAAAACATTTACAAAATTTACCTAAACAATACTTTTTTTTTCCTAATGAATATTTGCAATTCAAGAGCTTTTTTTCCACTCAGATTGAAATTGGTACAGGTGAAATCAAAAACCAAATCATCTGGATTTATTTCTGGTTATTTGATCAAAAAATTTAAATCCACATTCGCTAACATTCGCTAACATTCGCTAAGGTAAAGTTGTTCTTAAGAGTGTTTCTCTCTGCTGCTGTTACAAATTTATGAAAGGTTCTTTTCAACTTTAAAAAAGGTAAAAAATTGCTAATGGTTTAATAATGGACAGAATTGCCTGTCAGCTTTAGCCGTTCTTTAAATTAAAAATGTTCTTCTAAAAGAGTTTGATATGGATTGTATAATCAATCATTTCACTAATTTAATTCCTGCATTTAATTTCCGCCGCAAGATATCAAAACAGTTTATTTACTTAATAATATAGTGATGTAAAGCCTACATGAGCAACTGTGCATTATTTAGAAATTTCAATACTTCGTTTTATAAAAATGAAATGTAAAATACAAAGATCTGATTCTCCCTTACTTATTCTTTGGATTAACTTACTATTTTTAAGATAAGGGAGAGATTGGATAAGGAGACTGAATAGGCCACAACAGTTTTTTTGTTGGGATAGGTGGTGTGGCAGGTTGACCTAAAGACGCTTGTATATATTGTATATACCTACATCCCTATATGCAATACAACTATTTATTAGTTTTAAGGCGTACGGTTATTTGTCAATTTTACTGGTAACGGTTATTTATCAGTTTTATAGGGTACGATCATTTGTTAGTTTTACGTTGTACGGCCATTTGTTACTTTTGTGAGTCCAAGCTTTTTAAAAAAATCAAATAGTAAAGAAAAATTAAAAAAATAAATTTAAAAAAAATCTCAAAAAAAAAAGTATTTACAAAGGATTTTGCGAAAATACAAAATAAGTTTCAACAAAATTTTGTTTAAAAATGTCTCTAAACGTCGTTACAAAAAACTTACAATGGTATACAGAAAAATCTTGTTTTGATTGATAATTTAATGGTTTTCAAATCCGAAAATTCCAAATTATTTACTTTAATTTTTTTGCAAATTAGATGTTAGATGGGTGGGAGAATAATAGTTAGTCGGTAACTGAGTGTATGTTATATTGTCTTGAATATAATTTCTGCTAGAATTTCCAATAAAAGATAAAGTTGTAACGTAATAAATTAACCAAGGTTGTATTACAAGTGTTTGTGGCAATTTCATCGAGGATTGTAAGTTGTTAAAAAGTAAATTAAACGTGACATTATAGCTTCTGTCAATGCAAAGATTGCTTAGCTCATAAGTAATAAATACAAAATCTTTTTTTCTTGTAAGTAAAATTAGACATTTTGAATCTAAGAACCTCGCTAGTGTTGTAGATTTAAATGACGGAATTGATAAAAGTCGAGCTACTTCGCGTCCGGCATTATATTCGTTTTGAGATTCTTTTCTGCAAATGCAAAGTTCAATATCTATTTCTTTATCGCGGCATTTGCTAAAATGCTGATATATACTTACACGATGCCATCGTGTGATAGCTACACTGCTATTATGTTTATTTGAAAAAGCCGTAACCGATACTTCAAACAGTTCTTCATCACGATATTTGTGAACAACAATATCAAAAGTATATACCGTATTATTGGCATTGTCTTTTCGCTTTCGAATTTTGTCAAAACGTTTTCCTATTAACCTTTCACAGTTCAAATATGCAGTATTATTCAACGATGTTGTAATTATGTTATTTAAGTATCCTAGCGCATATTCAGCTAACCAATAAACTTCATCATTAGAGTCGGATAAGTTTTCATTCCAACCATCACACAAACAAGACATAAACGTGTACATAGGTATATCACTACAATAACGTTCAAGAGATATTTCAGTCAGTAGACCTGATTGAAGCGAAGGATGTTCTGAATAAATGTTCATTAATGTATGAAATAAATCAGTGTGTGTAATAAGACGTTGTTGGTTTAATTTTAGAGCGGTCATTCTTTTCTCTCCAAGTACGGCTTTGATTTTTTCTGGTAAAATCATAAACATCATTGCTTGTCCAATCTCATGTCTACCCGCTAAATAATCTCTTGAAAATTTTGATGTTTTTGGTCCATGATCAGAAAAAACTATTGTCATAGTGTTTTGAAGTTGAGCTACTTGACCAAGAAATCTTGCTAATACAAAATCGTTATGAGCTATTCGTCTTCCTGTTGTTTCGTGACCTGTATTTAAATGAGTGTAAAAAAACAACGGATATGCCTCGTTTATATTTTCAGCTGCTTTTAAGTATTTATATGTGTAGTTCAGATAATACTCCGGTAAGTGGTAACCGTTATAACAAACTTTAGATGGATAATTAAATTGGTTTGTTGTTCCATAGCTCTTAAAAACTTCGCAACTCAAATGGGTTAAACCATAGCTATCAACAGGTAAACGATCGAGTTTTTCTTGAAGAATACGCCAAATATTTTGGTAATCGAATGTATTGTAAAGTAATTTCATATTATGCTTATTTTCAGTAATAATAGCTCCCCATGGATCGTACCAGCAACTATCTTCTTGAAGGATGGTCTGGTATCCAATATTGCTAAATTTTCCAAACAATGATTCTATGCCATAACTATTTTTTTCATCGTCCGAATCCTGGTCAACCATTCCACTGAATAACGCGCGCATATTTGGAAATGTTCTTGGCGCTAAACTCTGGAATAGTTCAAAATCATAAACAGTTACTTTTGAGCTTATATTTTCTAACTGATGAACTGAATTGGGTAACAATCTATAAAAATGTTGTCGGGATATCGAGTCTAGTAAAAGAAGATTTATATTCATTTTTTTGTTTTCAATTTTTTTATTTTTAGTTTTAATAAGAGGAGGTAAAACCAATGCTTGCTTAATGAAAAGTCGTTGATTTGCACATGTAATAATACAAAAATCATGTTCATCTGCTTCCTTTATAAGCCTACGAATAATCCGTTGAATTTCAGTATTTGTTCGAGCGGTAAACCATATTGTTGGGTCCATCATTAATCCATAATCTGGCTGCATCACACCCACTCGAATGACGTTTTTACCGCATATTCTTGTATTACAGTCTAGTTTCCATTTATCGCGATTAAAGTCACGCGAGTCGCGAAATTTGCAAATGTCATAAATATATTGGGACGAAATTATTTTTGGACACGAATAGTCAAACGTTCTTACTCCGTACCATTTTTTTGCAGCTTTACAATCAGCTTCAGATAAATTTTTAGGTTTGCATCGTCTATTACTGTTTATTTCATTTTGTCTACTTGAAAGATTTAAAAAAAACGAAGGACATTTGCTCAGTTCGACTTTTGGTTCTTTTACAAACTGCATTCTTTTTATTTTTGAGAGAAAAGATTGATAACTTATTGAAGAAAAAGTATTGAAGCCATGCATGTAATTAAAAAGTAGACATACCAAAGATAAACCAACAAACACTTTTATAATGACGCGCTTTAAAAGAAGAAAAAATAGTATTAACACATTTAATAGAACACCCTGATAAATTAAATTTAGCACAGGAAAAAGGAAAAAAAAAAAGGAAGAATTTTTTTTTGTAGGCAACTAATTAAAAGCTTATTTGAAAATTATGTATTTATAACAGAATATAAACAAACTATATTATAAAGAAGATAGAAATATCAAAAATATACAAACTTACAAAAAACTTGCGCATGTCAAATACTCAATTTAAAAGACTAATCATTTTTCCTAAACTTTTAATTCGTTTTTAACTGTTTTTGATTTTTAAAATAATTTAGTCTTTAAAAAACTATACTTTGTTAAAATACATTTTGTTATGGCACGCTGCTCTGCAAACATCCTTTTGTACCCAATTCTTCAGTGTTTTGGTTTAAACTATGCTCATGATACATAAAATCTATCCAATCAAAAATTTAGTTTTGTTTTTCAAAAACTAAGATTGGATAAATAAGTCTTTTATTCAGTCCGCACTTTATAAAAGTTTAGATGTTGTGGATGGTTTAATGTAGTGTTCTTAAAATACAATTGAAGAATTAGGAACAAAACTTAGAAAATAAAACCACGAAACAAAAATTTTATCAGTTATGAAGACGTTCCTACCTATTATTTTATCTTTAATATTTTATTTTTTTCTTTGTTAAAGCTTTTAAGATATTGTCAATAACAAGTATAAATGTTGTTGTAAGATTTTGTGTATTTGTAGCGTATGTTGTCACCATTTTGTTGCATTGTAAGATATTGTCTATTTATAGCATATGTTGCCACGGTTTTATTGCAACAAAAAATAATGAAAATATTACTACTTTAAAGAAACGTTAACCTTGATCTTATTTTTAATAGCTAAGTTGAACCGAATTATTTGTACCGTAGAAGAGCAGTTGCTGCATAAATGTAAAACTTTTCTGAAAAAATAATTTTCGAATAATAAAAATGCCACTGATCTCAAAATAATAACTGGATAGCGCATTCGGAAAAATTTTTGAAGCCAGTTTTGGCCTACCAAGATGGCGGCATAGTTTGCCAACGGTTATATAAGTACCGTTTAAAAAATCAAAAAACCTTAAGCGTAATCGATAAAGATAAAATTTTAAACACAAATAAGGTTTTTTTTTAATAAAAACAATTTTTAAAAATAAAAGTAGGTATATATATAATATATATATATATATATATATATATATATATATATATATATATATATATATATATATATATATATATATATATATATATTATATATATATATATATATTATATATATATATATATATATATATATATATATATATATATATATATATATATATATATATATATATATATATATATATATATATATATATATATATATAATATATATATATATATAATATATATATATATAAAAAATATATTTATACATATTCATAAAAAATATATATACATTGCTTAATATAAATATTATTTATCCTAATATATATATAATATATATATATTAGGAAAAATAATATTTATATTATGCAATATATATATATTTTTTATAAATATGTATAAATTTATTTTATTATAAGATAAATAAAATCCTTCAAAAAAATTTAATAACCAATTTATGTACCTTTTAGTTCTTAATTATCTTATGCTGTGTGCTAGAAGGTTAATAACACAACTGCATGATAGGCAGCTTAGTATCTGTTTAATATGAATCAGTCTTGAAAAAATTTGTTTTAAACAGATACTTGTAATGTATATATGCTGCATGAACTATTAGCTGAGCTCTGTGAGTACACACAACTCAGAGGTTCCTTCTAGAGTTTGTTATCATTAATTATTTTAGTTTAATTTTAATAGATTTTTCTTTTAATACAAATAAATATACTAACTATATACACACACATAAATATACTCACCTAGTACATTTAAGTGAGTATATATATATATATATATATATATATATATATATATATATACATATATATATATATATATATATATATATATATATATATATATATATATATATATATATATATATATATATATATATATATATATATATATATATATATATATATATATATATATATATATATGTTTTGTGGATATACCATCAAGGTGTTTAATGAACAGAGCTATAATATAGAAAATAATTAAACTATGTGTTGCAATCATCAGGTAAAATACTTTTCATTTTTATTTCACCTGATGATTGCATCAGCATGAAACTTAATGTTGTAATGTTGTGAAATTTGCATGAAATTCGTTTTATTTTCTACTATATATATATATATATATATATATATATATATATATATATATATATATATATATATATATATATATATATATATAAATATATTTATATATATATATATATATATATATATATATATATATATATATATATATATATATATATATATATATATATATATATATGTAGATAAATGTTTGTATGTATATTATATATATGCATATATAACTCCTGATAAGTCGTAACCTTTAAGTGTCTGAGGAAATACTGAAAGTTCAATTTTTTAAAGGTTTGAGTTATCAGGAGTTTACTGTGTATATATCAATGACATAGTGCACAGATATGGTAAGTGCAAGATTAAAACTGTAGAAACTGTCATTTGTGCGCATAATTATAATAAGAAGAGTTTTTGTATTTACCACATATTGTCAATTATTAGACTCTTTATCGTTTATCCTACACATACCATATTTATTCACAATAAACTATAAATAAAAACAGGTTTTTCTGCGTACTTATCTCAATTTGACCAAAATTTGTACTTACCATATCTGTGCACTAAAGTGGTATAGTAAAAACAAATGTTTTCATTGATTTTTGAATAAGACAAATTTAATAAACTGCTTCCTAAACTTTTTTCCAGTCAATTTGTTAGTTACTTCTTTGCATTGGCGATGAAAGTGTATTTTTCAGTAATTTTTTGAAATAACTTTAATCAGTGAGAATAAATGCTTATCAGTTAAAGACGAATCTAGCATATGATGAGTTAGTTCTGTGAATACTTTTGATATATCAACTGATCTCAAAACAACACTTGCATTTGCAATTTTATATCATTAGGGAGGGTAATACTTGTTGATGTAAGAAACCTTTGGAAACATCTTTCTGTTCCTTCGCATACCAAAACAACACTTTTGCTTGGTTTAACTAAACCTCCTCTAGATAATTTATTCTCAATAAAATGTAACATACATGTTACATCTTTACATACTATGTATGTGTTAAACTGTCAATAGTTATCCTTCAAACTTTGAGGAATAATTATTCACAGTTGAGTTTGACAAGAGTTAGACTTTAAATCTAAGTCATTGAGAGATGATTTTTTACTTTGGAATATAAATATTGTTTTATATTTTCACTGAATATTGAATCCAGAAAGTTAATGCATTAAATAATAAAATGACTTTTATAATCCTAGAAGGAACCTCTGAGTTGTGTGTACTCACAGTTCTCAGCTAATAGTTCATACAGCATTGGTACAATAATGTTTCTACCTACAAAACTCATGATTTTAAAATTCTTTAAAGATTGTAGGTAGATATCGTTGCTGCTTACCATACAGTTGTGTTATTAACCTTCTAGCACACAGCATTGGGTAATTAAGAACTAAAAGGTACATAAATTATAAACCTCATTTAAAAAGTGTATACTAGCTGAATATTTTAATAATTAGGAATCAAATAAATTTATTTCGCCATCATTACTTTTCTTATTCGGTCAGAATTTTTATTCGATTCAAACCGCTAACAGTTCTAACCGACGCCATCTTGGTAGGCCAAAATTGGCTTCAACTTTTTTTACGAAAAACAATAGAATACGCTATCCAGTTATTATTTTGAGATCAGTGTAAAAATGCTAGAAAAGTAAACAAGATGTAATTAACTTTGAACAACTTATAATCATAGCAATAACTTCTAATCATATAAGCTTGCATAAAATGCTTAACTAGAAAAGCTAACTAGAAACAACTAAAAAAAACTTTACACTTTTTTTTTTTCATTTAATTACTATTTTATTTAGTTTACTTTTTTAAAACACTTTATGCAAGTAATTTATGTTAACTTATTACAAACGTTGAACTGTCATCATAAACTTTTTTTTTTTTTCTTCTTTTTTTCTTCTTTTTCATTTGAAATAAAGAGTTTTAGGGATCATAAGTTAAACTTTCCAGAAACGGTAACGTTAGCAACAGTACGCCAATTTTTTTTTTTTTTAATTTATTTATTTTTGTATTTAGGTGCCCCAAGAAGACCTAGGTCTTGTCACAGAGCCCCGCGGAAGTGCATTTAACCAGGAAGTTGACACCTCCTTCCTTACCGTGACGCAAAAATATGTCCAGAACTCGTTTCGAACCTGGATCTCCTGCTTATTTAGCAAGTGCTGTAACCACAGCGCCACGGCGGCTTAAATGTATCAAAACAGTTAAAAAACTAAACATATATTTTTATATTTTATATCAAAAGATATTTTTTTGGACAAAAACTGTTTCTGATATCAAAATTGATATATGAAGTCAGGTTGCTAATTTATTAGGTCAATTTTCATTTATTAGGAATTTGAACGTGGTTCATTTTCATTTTCAATATGTCCAGAAATATGCATGTTCTATATTAAAACAAAAGGGAATTACTCTTTAATAAGATTTAAATAATACCCAACCAGCAAGTCATATTGGACCCCACATGGGACTCAAGTGGACAGCTTTATGGGGCCCAAATGGGTTGCCCACATCCTACCCAAGGAAAATTGTCGCTGGGCATGAATTTGGGCTCAAGTGGGCAGCCCATATGAACTGCATATGTGGGACCCACTTTTTTATTTATTTAAATTTGTTATAATATTTTGAATAATTATTTATTTTTAAATTAGATACATATAATTTAATATGTAGTCATAAATATGTCGAGTTAAAAAGATAGCATAGAGAAACCGGACAGGATTGCACACGATGTTAGAAGGTGCAATACGTTACTATTCACATAATTAGCTTAAGCTAATTATTGTATGTCTTATTTCAAACCTTTTTTGGTATTGTGGTTTATCCTCCTCCGGCTAGTTGCCATTTAGAGGCCACGTTACCAAGGCCCGCAAAAACAAGTTCAGCTCCCCAAGCAGCGTCATAACCCGCTCTACGGACCAAGAGTAAAGTGATTTTGGGAAGAACGAAGATATGTTAGAGTGAAATATAGAAGTAGTCGAGTTAGAAAGATAGCATAGAGAAAGTTTTTCTTGGAGAAAGTTCATACGCAAATTTAATCGTGAAGAATGTTTTTTTTAGTTTATATACATGACCGCGAGACGTTGATTAGATATGCACGAAGTAGCCTGTATTTTACAATTGTCATATTTAACGCCAACAATCTTCGTTCATACGGTAGATCATAAAATCCTTTGATTCGTTTCGAAGCACTTATTAACACATTTTCTGTTTGCCGTTTGTCTTTGAGAAGTCCAGGGTTGATCCACAATATGATCCATCCAGGGTTGATCCACAGTATTCTTGGTACGAGCGGACTAGAGCTGGAAAGAGCTGTGTTATCTAAATGTTAATTAAAATACTTGATTATTATTATTGTTTTGTTAAACGGTGTTTTATAAATTGAGAGACCTAGAATGAGCGCCGCTCAAAACTTCTGAGTAAAGCGACGTCAAATTTAGATGAACGTGAGCGCGAGCGAACGCTTTTTTGATAGCGCTCAAAAATAAAGCTCATTATGAGCCTTCTAGCGGCCAAATATTGAACTAGTTAATATGGAGTTAACTCCATGTTGAAATGCGCCATCTAGCGGTCAAATATTTAACTTTATATTTAATACAGCACGTATATGTAACCAGCCAGAGAAACTTCTTAATTTTAATACTGCAGTTAACGTTTAGCGTTGTTTCACTTTCATTTTTTAAAGTAGTTAGTTTAAAAACTTTTCTGAATTTAAAGAGCGAATATTGAGAAAGTTATTGAAACTTTTTCATGAGCGGATTTGTGAGCGAATGAGCGGAGTGCCCGCTCAAGAAATTATATGAGCAGATTTGCGAGCGTCCGTTCATAAAAAGCTGCTCAACGACAAATTGAGCGCCGCTCAGAATTTTCTGAGCGAATCCTAGGTCTCATATATATATATATATATATATATATATATATATATATATATATATATATATATATATATATATATATATATATATATATATTTACAAACTTATTTTACAAACGTTTTATGAGTTTTTTTAATTTTTTTTAGTTTTTAAACGTAAGGATTTACTGAGGAAATTACTTCTTCTAAGGAATTTATTTTTTACATTTTTAGTTTTACGATATACACTACCGTCCATAATTATCGAATGGTCATACTTTTCAATATAAGATTTCAAAATTTTCTATTGGGAGAAAAACTGAAAACAAATTCTACCTGATTTATATGTTATCTTTTTGTTTATCAAGTGAACATAAATATTAATAAAGCTTTGGGTCGTTTTCTTGTAAGAAAATGAATTTCCAGAGGTTTTTTATAAAGTCATGTTGACTTTATAAAAATGTCCAAACAAACTACTTTTGTCATTGTTTCCTCTATTTTTACTATGTAGCATTCCGATTAAAACAGTCCCATACTTTACACTGCATCCACCATGTTTCGCTGTCAATAATACACACAGTTTTATCATACGCTCAACGATTTTTCTTCGGACAAACAATATTCATTTGAAACCAAAGATTTTAAACATCGATACGCGCGTCACTTAACAATCTTATTGGCATTAAAAATTAAGTTTAAAGATGATATGCTACTATAAATAGAAATGTGAAAGATATAAAAGATAAAAATAGAAGATGTGAAAGATATAGACGAAGAAAATAGAAGATGTGAAAGATATAAACGATAAAAATAGATGTGAAAGATATAAACGAAGAAAATTTAAAAACTACAATAAAACGTATGTTAATAAAACAATGAAATTAAGAGAAGCTGCAAGTGCATTTGGGTTCTTCCAAAATACATTTTTTTCGAATAAAAATGCTAGAAATTTAAATTAAATTAAAAAAAAATTAAAAAGTGATAACTTTTCCGCGAAATATTAAATTTCCACATTCAAAATTAGTTAAATTTTTTTTTTCAATTGGGTTACAAGAAAACTTTTATTCATATTTATCGAAATCCATTTTACATTCAAACTCTTTAATTTGTTATTTTTTAAATTTAAATACTTTAGTATTTATGAGATAGCTAGATGATTGAATAATATTTTAATTTTAGTTAGCTTGAATATAATATACAAGCAACCGGGTGAATAAAAAAAAGCAATTGTTTATACTCAGCGTTTTTGGAGTAACTGCTCAGCTTTACATGAATAAAAATTGGAGCAAATTTGCTCCAACTTTAATTCATGTAAAGCTAAGCTATTACTCGAAAAACGCTGAGTAAAAGCAATTGCTTGTATTTATTCACCCGTCCTAAGAAAAATGTTTAATGGTTTGAGATCTTTATAAGAATAATTCTGCTATTGGTAATAATTCTCCTAATTTTGCTGTCATTACATAATTATACCTAATCTCATTGTCTAAAATAACTCTCTTGAGGGGTAGTTTTGGACAATTAGTAGTTTTTTTTTTAAAAAAAAAAAGCAACTATAATTTATATTGTAAAACACTAAACAAAAAATCATTATTATAACCAACTAAGATATTATACTTATATTAATCAAAATATTTATTTTAATTATTAAAATATTGACTATTCATCAACGTGTGTTCAACTTGTAAGTTTTATTAGTACTCATTCATTCAAGTTGCTTTTTATTATAATTGTCCATTCACTCAAGTTGCCATCTTGTTTTTTCTATTTAGTAGTACTCCATTCAGAAATCTTTATCGGTGACTTTATAAAATAACTTTTTCATTTTTATAAATTACATTCTTTTTTCTTGTTTATTCTATAAAAAACTACCAAAACCGAAAAGTAAAACTAATTCTGGTATACTAATTCGACTGGAACCATGCCATCTTCAACATCAGAAGGTCCTATGGCTGCAGGTTGTGGCAACATATTAACATGTTCATAATCAATTAAATTTGATGATGCATTGAGATCGTTCCGCAAAAATTTTGATTGTTGCATGCGTATCTTTCGAGAACTTTTCACTAAATATATTCTCGTACAAATAATATTTTAAATAAAAATGAATATAAAATGCTGATAAATATTTCATCCATTTTATATTTTTTTACCTTTAGAATGTAAGTCAGTAATTAAAGGCAATCCCACAGCAAGCATAACAGCCATAATATGCGAGCATCTTTGATTTAACGAACATGAGCACGATTCCCGAGGAAACAAGCGCACTGCTTGCAGGCTACCAGAAGGAGATTTTACTAAAAATGCCTAGAATTATTAATATATATAAATTATTTAATGAAAACAAACAATATGTTTTTCTAAAAATCCTTTTAGCCAATTTTCGCACAACTTTTTATTTATATTTTTATTAACTATAACGATTTTAACATAAATAAATTTAAGAAATCCGAGAGCATCTTTTTGTCCTTTCTGTTTTTTGTTTGTCTGAAAATGTCTGGATTAAACTCAACATATTAAAATTAAAGTGAGTATAAAATATTATTATCGTGTAGTCCTAAACCCAGACTATCTGTGATAGATTCAGGATTTTTTGTTGTTTGAGATTTTAACTTCCAGACATGGAGTAATCTTCAAACATATGTATATTTATATTTATGTCAAATGAGACTAGCAAAAAATTGCGATGATTGGAGGCTGGAAACAAAAATGCCTTTTAACTTCATCCCCAACTCCACCCCAAAGGTGAGGGGCAACAAGATGATAAAATATTTTTTGTGCTATTGTTAACTAGACTTATTTTCATCGATAAATTTTAAGTTTCATAGTATTATCTATCAGCGTTCCAAAATTATGACCATAAAAAGTTTAACCAAAATTATGACCATAAAAAGTTTAACCAAAATTATGATCATAAAAAGTTTAACCAAAATTTAGTAAAATTCAAAAGCTCAGAGCAACCTCTAAAGATCAATAATATTTTAAAGTAAAAATTTAGTAAGGTCACAATTTGAAGGGTGACCATAAATGAATTACAATTTTTTGAACCACTTTAAACAAATAATTAAAAAATTAAAATTTAATAATTAATAACATCCTACACATTAGGGCAGGTCGATTTTGGAATCAGAGGTTTGGTAACAAAGAGATTTGATTATTAGGTGAAAAAAATGTGTTTGATTAACTCTTTTGTTTTAACAAAGTTTAAGTTGAGCTAAAATGATTTTAAATATTGATATATTTCATTAAAAAAATTTTTGCAAAGCCATCTTTACTACTAACATTTTCATTCAAATTAAAGATTGCCGCATTTACGCAAAATAAATGTTATAATTGTGTGGGCAAAATTTAGAAAAAATGAAAAACAAACAAGCCTAAAACATGTAATTGCACAAAAAGCAAGTTTACTTTTTGGGCAATTACGTGTTTTAAAAAAAGAAAGTCCTAACCCTCTTGCAAATACAGAACCACCCACTAACCCTCTTGCAAATACAGAACCACCCACAAACAGATTATTCAAGATTTTTATTTTCTTAACAATCTTATTCAAGTTTTTGTTTTTGTGTAATTGTAAAACTTATAGCTGAAAAAATAATCATGATACGGAAAAAAAAAGAATGATACGGAAGAAAAAAGTTAACACTCGGTTACCATTAATGTCCACTTAATTACTCGGTTACCATTAATCCAGGTTAATTAACCAAAGTAAATCCAAAGTATTAGCAAAAAAAAAACACCTAAAAAATCGGATAGGCTTTTTGATATCAAATCCTGCACATGTTCTTTGTGATGATAAAAATATCAAATGTAGTCAAGATAATTGTCCTGATACTCATATATATGCACATTTAATCCAGATAAAAAAGAACTATGTTATTTTTTAATAATAGATGAATAAAATAAAAGTAATTTTAAATAAAATAAACATTAATATATTACTAGTATGATAAAGTTTAATACTATGAATTCCAAATGCAATTGCTCAATATTATCAAATAATATTTAAATTCCTGTAGAAGAAAGGTTATATTTTAAAGACCAGAGAGAAAAGTCAGGTCCAAAAGGATTATTTCAACTTAGTTGATTGTGAATGGTCTAGAAAAGAATCTTTAAAGAACTAAATATAAAAATGTGGAAGAATCATTACAACAAGAAACATTTAGTTTACTTCCAGAAATAGTAATATCAGAATTTGATTCAGAATCTGTTATCTCTAGGCTCTAGTGGGGTAATTAACTAATAAATTGAAATTTGGGTAATTATTTTACATTTTTTAAACTTACTTTCTTTTTTTAACATATTACTTTTTTACATCAAAACTTTTTGTTAATGATCTTTATAACTTTTCTTTTGAATATGGGAGCATTAAAGAAATCTATTAGGAATTTACAATCTTCGGAAGTTTCCAAAGTTTACCATTGAGTTGATCAGAAACGATATAGGAAGTTTGATTGGAGCTGCATTAGGAAATGCTTATATGTTCGATCTATCAGGACTGTTTAAATAATTCAGCAATTATATCAACTTAAGTTTTAGACAAATCCAAAATAGAAAGACAAAAGAACTCCCAGATCTTCCTTCACTTTTACAGAGTGTTGAGAGATCTGTACAACTTGTTTCCATGGCTTCTCATACTATTTTTGGTAAAAAAGCATGCCATAAGCATATTTTAGCATGAAAGCTAAAATATGCTTATGACGAAGGTATAAAGATCGCTTATTGCTGACCCCATTAAAGGGGTCAGCAATTTACAAAAGAATTTTGCTAAGATAATAATATCTAACTAAGGAAAAAAAAAATTTTTTAATTTAGAGTATTTTATAAATTTAATTTTTACTTTTTATTTATTTTATTTTATATATAAATTAGTTGGGTCCTAAATTTATAATACAATGCTGGAAACGCTACAGTAAATATTGTGCAGAAAGCCTTAGGACACCACTTTAAAGCTAAAATTGCTCATGAAGAAACTATTTTTATTTTAAAAAATTTTCCAGGAAGTGTTTTTGGACTGTTTAGAAAATATCTCCATAATGTCTAACACTTAAATCCAAAAAAAGTTGTAATTCAACCTGCCCTACTAGACATTGCCATTGTGCTATGATCATGATTGAAAGAAGTAACTTAAGTGGAAATCTGGAAACTATTTTACTAAAAAATTTTAAAAGTGAGGTAGATTGCTGGGAAAATCTTTTAAATAGAGCTATCTTTGTCATTAAGAAGCTATGTAGCCAAGGTTTACCTCTTTAAGAACACAGTGAAAAATTTTATGATAATCACAATGGAAATGTTATGTCACTGGAAATTATTTCAGAATATGATTCTTTTTGAAAAAGCACATACTCAAGTGTCAAATAAGTGGTTCTGGAAAAATTTCAAAGATGTCAAAAACAATATGTGATGAATTTATCAGTAGAATTGGAACAGAAGTGAGAAATAAAATAATGATAATAAAAGCAAAATAAAATAATGATAATAAAAGCAAAATTTTTTGTTGATTTAACACTTGATGTTTCTCACACTGATCAATTGTCAATGATAATTGGATATGTTCATATCGATAAAGGAAAACAGTCAAACAATTTTTACATTTTTTTGACAATGCTGATTATAAATCTAATGAAATGTTAGAAGTAATATTGAAGTTTTGAGATAAATACAAACTAAATTTGGATTGCAGAGGACAATCATATGACAATGTCAATAATTTGACCAGCATCTGCAATGATCTAAGTGCAAAAATTTTAGAAATAAATTCACATGCTATTTTTGTACTTGTCATTGTTTAAATTTAATTGGTCGATGTGGAGCTGATTGCTACACATAATTTGTTTGTTTTTAATATATACTAATTTTTATATATATACTAATTTGAGAAACTTATTCTTTCTGTAGTGTGTTAACTAAGCAATGGGCTCTATTGAAAAGCAAAAATAGGCCCAACCAAAAAACTACTCAAGACTTTATCTAATACTTGCTAGATCAGATCTAGATATAGCACAGCCTTGTTTTAAAATTAAAAAGAGATAATTAAAGTTCTAAAGGGAATAAAAGGTGACAACTTAGAAAAAGTAATAACCGTACTAAAGCTATTGGATTATTAAAAAAAATGAATAAAAATGGAAACAACATTGCTCCTAACACTAAAACTATTTTAGAGCATTTAGACAGTGCAAATAACAAATTACAAGCCACTAATACTAACCTATTTACTGTTGCTCAGTTATCTGATTTGTTAATAAAGTACTTGTTTAAAATTTCTTTATAGATATCAAGAAGAAATTTTGACATTTCGGTTAGCTCTAGTTATGAACAGAAATTGATTGGATTACGAAAAAATATTTTGATGAATCCAAAAAGAATCAGTTTATAACAGATAAATTAAATGAAGTATTTAAAAAAAGGTATTTCATAAAATTATACCAGTTTTGATAAAAGAATTACAAAAGAATATAATTCATATTTTTTTTGGTATGAAAAGTTTAGATATCTCCAAAATATATGTAATGTTGATACAGATGTTATTTAAAAAAAAAAAAAATTATACAAATTTTATGAAAGTGATTGAGACCTTAAAGAAGCAATTTAAAAAATTCTTTATTTTTTTACTTTACAGAAAAATGATCTGAATATAAAAGAACTATTGCAAACCAGTTCAACTTTTTAAAGAACTATTGCAAACCAGTTCAACTTTTTAAAGAACTATTGCAAACCAGTTCAACTTTTTAATTCAAAATAAAAAAAAATAATGTGTTTCAAAATGTGAAACTATCTTCAGAATTTTTATGTCATTCGCAATAACAAATTGTTCTACTAAAAAATCATTATCTTGTTTAAAAAGAAAAAACTTACCTTTGTTCACAAACAAATTTAAATAATATTTAAATTATGCACATCAAACATGGTGTGTTAAAGAAAATTGAGTTTGAAAAGTTAAACTCAATACTGATGCAATAATTCTTATTTTTATAAATATGATCATGGCGCAGATTTTCACTTTGGGAAAGATGGCAGAAAAATTTATTGTATATATTTTATACTTTTTTTGATAACACTAAAATTCTCAAAATGTGGCTAGAGGTGGCACATTTTTAAATTGCCAATGAATTTATGTAACTTTTGTTGAAAAATTATTCTTTAATTCTGGTTTTTAGAAGGAGCCTTTAGAAGGAGCCTTCTCATGCCTTTTTGTTGAGAAAGGCTCAATAGCTTTATAAAAAAATAATGATAAAATGAAAAATTATTTAATTGACTACTTCTGAATATTCTAATTTTAATTATTTTGAGTATTTGGCAGGCAATTGCCAACGTTCGCATCCACACCCTTGTAAGTCAGTTTACACTGGTAAAATATAGCTTGTGCAAATATACATTTTTTTTTAAACAGCAATACTTAATGTTTTTTAGGTTGAGTCATATTTTACTTAAACAAAAATAGTAAAAAACATTTAAAATAAAACATTGTTTTAATAAGTATTATGTAACTAACTAATGATAAAAAAAAAGCAAAAAAAATGTTTATTCATTGCTACATTTTCGTATTGTAAAAAAATTGGTAATTGAAGATTTTTTAAAATGTTTTGACAATTATTTTTAAATAAACAGAGACTTCTGGAGAATAAGATCAACCAGAGACTTCTGGAGAACCTTTAACAGTGTTAATAATAAAGACAAATCTTTTGTCCTCCTCTTTTTAATGGTTCAAACTTTGTTACCTCACCTAAAGACAAAGTTGAATTGTTTGATAAGAACTTTACATCAATCTAATCTCTTGATTCAAACAGGTTGATCGATTGCTTGACATTTCTATTATTCCAGCTTCTGTATCTAAAGTAACTTCATGCTCAGACTTTTCTACAGCTTGTGGTCCAGACAACATACATACAATATTCCTGCAGAAGTGCTCCAGAGCTGTCATATATACTTTTAAAACTATATAACAAGTGCTTATTAGTGTCCTGTTTTTCAGAAAAAAATTCTGGAGAGCAATCTGACTTGTATAATTACCGCTCCATTAGTCTTCTTCCTATCATTAGCATGGTTTTAAAGTTTTAACTAACAAACACTTAATCTCTTATCTTAAATCTGATAACTTACTTTCTGATCATCAATATGAATTTCAATCTTCTCGTTCTACTGCTGATTTGTTAGCGGCTTTAACCAATAGATTTTATAGTGCATTAGGTCGATGTGGAGAGGTTAAGGCTATCAATCTTGACATTTCTAAAGTCTTTGATCTTTAAGATTATTGAATCCTTCCTTACCAACTGTGGTATAAAAGTTGTCCTCAATGGACAGCACTCTTTTTCATTTCTGTAACTTCAAGGGGTTCCTCAAGGTTCTATCCTTGGCCTTTTAGTTTTTTTAGTTTACATAAACAACCTTCAGAAATTCTAACATCTAAGGTGGCATTGTTTGCTGATAATACTACCATTTATTCTTGTCTTGATAAGAAGCCAGCGCTCTTTGCTTGGAGTGTGAGGGGGAATGGGGGAAGGGGAGGGGGAAGGGGGAGGGGAGGGGAAGACTTTCATTGGCTGGTGAACTTTAACTCAGATAAAACTCAATTTTTTTCAGCTATCTTTTCACAATCTAGATCTTCCTATCTTTATGAATGGTAACATACCTTCATCTTCGAGGAATAATTACCCTTCATATTTGAGGATTAGGACTTTTGATCTTTCTTGGAAATCATATATCATACCGATTGCAAAATTAGCATTTATCCTACTTTCCACTATATTACTTAGGATTCTATTCTTTATCTCAAATCTGTACTTGTATGGAATACTGTTGCCATATCTGAAGCAAATCTTTGAATAATACTCTTTCTTTTTTAGATAAGGTACAAAAACGCATTGCAAACAAAGTTGGACCTGCTCTTCTAGCCAATCTTCAACCACTGTCACATTGTGGTTATGTTGTTTCTATCTCTTTTCTTTAAATACTATATTGGGCACTGCTCTTAAGAGCCAGCCTCTATTATGCAATATACTAAAATTAATTCTCTTGTTACTTGTCATTCAATAAAGTCTCATCCTTTTACTGTGACTGTTCCTAAGTGCTCAAGAATTCTTCTCTTTAAGCTATTAAAAATGAACTGAAAATGGAGATGGCTTGAAACTTTTCAAAAATCTGAAATACTATCATATAATTTAGTATGCAAAAGTTACAGCATTTAATTTAAAGTTTTTAACTTATTTCAAAAATTAACTCTATGAAACATGACGATTGTAACGCTTACTTTTTACCACCTCTGAACAAAACAACTTTATCAGACTAAATGCAGCAAACAGCATGGTAAAAAAAAAAAATTGGTTTGTGTATTTAGCACATGGTGATATTGTTGTATGCTGAGTTTTATAGTTTTTACTTGAAGTTTTACAAGTATTTTTATGTTTTTTTTTTGCCATGTAGTCGTAATGAAAAATCCAATATTAAAAAATGACAAATAACATCATAGGAAAAAAAATATAAATAAATATTAAAAACCATGTAAATTATGTTAAAAAAATCCACAATAGCATTATCAAAATTCTCAATTATGGTTTTACAATATTATTTTCAACGCTTCACAACAGGACTATATATAATAGTCAAAACACATTTATACAATTTTTTTGCTTAAAAGTACTTTTAAATTGTTAAAAGAGTTATGGAGTTTAGTATGTGTTTTCATAATCTTTTTTTTTTCCTCTTTCTTGCAGAATTGCCAATTCCAAATGCTGAAAAATTCAGCATAAAATTGATAGTAAAACAAAATATCAAACATCAATGTCTCAAAAACGTTGAAAAACAAATGCATCATTTTACGATTTTATTTGGAATTTAAATTTTTTTTATAATTACTTTATTTAGAATTAATGACGCAATTGTGTTTTTGTTTTTATTCAATTTATTTTGTTAAGCATTCAAATTAAAAGTTCATATTTAGAATTTAAGTAAAATATCCATTTAAGATATAAACGCTAATTTATAATAATTGTTTTTAACAAAAATTTGAATAAAACATATATAAACATAATATTTTATATTGAAGTTAATTAAAACGTTCTTTTTTTCATTTTTATTTTTATTATTTTATTTAGAACATAAATAAAACACTTATTTGACATTTTTAATTAAATTATTTTATTGAAAATTTAAATAAAACTTTCTTTACTCTGTTTTTATTTTAAATAAAAAGTTTGTTTTGCTGTTTTTTATTTTAACTAGTTTAAAAAGTTATTTATATTATAATAATCATTTGTAAAATTTTCATATAGTTTCGCTTCATTTGAGACCTAAATGATACTCTTTTTAAAAAAACTTTTTTTGATAATATTAGGAACTTGTTATATGTTTAAGGGTTCTTGTCTTGTTATATGTTTAAGGGTTCTTGTCAAGTCCCTTGGGGACCCTTGAAAATATTTTTTATTCAAAAAAATTTTATAACAAGCATTTTTTAATCATATAAAATATTTGCAAATCACCAGTGTCAAAAAAAGATAAGAGGAATTTATTCTTGTGTGCATTTTGAAATCAACTTATTTTGTTTATTTAACAAGTTTTCACCTTTATATGTTAAAATAAGGAACTTTTCGTATAAACAAAGATTGCAAATTTTTTTTATACGAGGTGTTATAAGGATTGAAATGTTTCATAATTTTCCACTTAATTAAGAGTGTAAACATTTTGTCTTTTATGTCCCAAATTTCTTTAGACTCATTATCATTTTTATATTTATTAATATTAAAAGATTTTAGGTGATTAGCATACCGAGATTTGAATGGAGTTTCACATAAATATACTTTTTCTTTGTAGTCAGGTTTATTTGACGACACGGTAGCTTGATAAACGATGTTCTTCTTGATGAACAATCAAGCACTGATTGTTCAAGGGGCAGATGGATTTATCGACACAAATGTTTTCCCCTCATCTTTACCTTGACTATATAATACTCTGTGATTGTGTGAAATAATGATTGACTTGATGTTTGGCATACATGAGTAGCTTATTATAATGGTATTTTGATTAAATATCTTACAAAGTTTGTGATCAACTGGAAAATGTAGGTCTACTAATGTTCAAAAAACGACTGCCTATTTTTGTTGCAACATTAGTACTGAAAAGTGGGTTGTACCAGATTATTTTCGCTTGTGAATTTTGAATAGGATCGGTTTTTTATATGAATGGTAAGCAAACTTGCAGATAAAACTTGATTTAAATAATGCATCTTGATAAGGAGGAATGGATCGTTTAAAAATATTTTTGCTAGAAGAATTGGTTGAAAATCTTAGCTCGATAGTTTGAGGAAGACTTTTTAGTATGCTAGGAGCATAGATCATCCTGGTCATATTTTAAAAATCCGGAAATTGTTTCGGTAAAATAACCAGCAAAAAATCCGGAATACATTTTCCCTTATATCCCCTTGATTTTGATTTTAGCTGAGTTATTACCAATTTTTTTTTTTTTAATTTCATTAATTTTTGAGTATATTTCTTGTATGAGCAATGAGTAAAATTATTAGCTCATATTTCTTGTATGAGCAATGAGTAAAAAAGCTTAAAAGAGAAATATATTACAAAAATATGTACCTAAACTTGTATGTATGGAAAACATTTTGGATATCCGGAAAAACTAAAAAAAAAAAAAAGTTGAGAAAAATATCCGGAAAAAGATAATTCCTGTAGGAGGGTGGTTAGAGTCAGCATTTAAATAAATGCAAATAAATGGAATAACCACACTTGCAGTAAGGTTGGAAAGAACTGTCATTAAGATTTAACATCTTTTTTTGATGCCAGTGATTAGCTAATATTTTGTTTTTTCTTTGGTAACCATCAAGTGTTATGTCTTTTAGCGAATATGTAATGAATTATGTATTTTATATATTAATTACTTTAATATATTATTCACTTTTATTGTGGAATTTTCAATTGTTGTAATAATTCTTAAAATGCCTGCATTCTATTACAATAAGAAACTATAAAACATTTTTAATAAGCAGTAAAGGCCTTTATAGCTCTTTATCACATTTTTATCAAATAAGTAACATTGTTAATAAATAAATAACTAGACTGAAAACCCAAAAACAACACTTGTCTAAAAAAATTTTTCACATCTAAAAAAACAATAAAACTATATTTTTAAAGTCACAGTGGCAAACTTTGCTGCATTTTCTATTATTAATTAGAATATAAGAAAATTGTACAAGCGTTTAAACGTATTTAATAAAATACTTCCTAAATAAAAACCAAAAAATTTTATTGTTTAAACAAAAATTCTATTTAATTTTTATTTTTTTACAATTTTTATAATTTTAGGATTTAGAGATAAAGTAATAGAACTAAATTTGTCAACAAAAAAATTGTTGACAGGTCTTGTTAAGAAGCCTTATGCAGCTTGCTTTTTTGTAAATGTTGAAGAAAACTTTTTTGTAATATATACAGTCGTATGACAATTTATTATGGCCACCTACATTTTTTCTAGAAACTCTAGAAAAATTGTGATTTTCCATCAGTTTTTACAATTTTATCTACCAAAGACATATTCTAATAAAAAATCAGGTTGCATGTTAATAAAAAATTACCATTTTATAAGAATAAATACACTTTAATAAAAAATATTCATATAATATCTTAGTTACAATCAATATTTTGTAACCCCCCCCCTTTTGCATCGATTACTGCCTGTACCCTTTTAAGCATGCTTTTTATGCAGTTTTCTCCCATTTCCTTCAATCTTGCATTGTGGTTCCAATGTTTTATAATACTTTCTATTAGAACCACCTTGTTTGTAATATTTTCCTTGGCCACCTCCTTTTTTAATAGCTTGGCCACCTCCTTTTTTAATTTTTAATCCCAAACATTCTCTATAGGATTGAGATCCGGCGAATTTCCCGGCCAGTCCAACAAAGGAATATTTTTATCTTTCAAAAAGATTTTGATAGGCTTAGCCGTATGGCATGGTGCTCCATCTTGCATGAATGTTTTGTTTTCCTCTGGACCAAACCATTCCGTCAATCGGGGTAACAATCTTTGTTCCAGGACATTTTTATACTGCACCTGGTTCATTATCCCTTGAACAATGTACAGCCTTCCCATTCCTTTCCCACAAATAACCGACCAAATCATCACCGAGGTTGGATGTTTGACAGTTTGAATAATACAGCTTCTTAAATATTTCTCTCCAACCTTCCTTTTCACGTATTGTGCTTTTTTTGATAAGACTTGGAACGTGCTCTCATCACTAAAGCAAACCTAAAAATATTATACGATGGTTCATTGACCACAATGCATGGATTATCTAAAAAATTTAAAGTATTATTTAATAAAATAATCTGTTATACCATTTTCCAATCGTCTTCAGTCCAATTTCTATATTTTTTTGCCCATTCTAATCGCTTTTCCATCATTTTTGGCGTTAATTTTGGCTTTTTAGCCGGACGTCTTGAGCTGTAGCCAAGATCGTGTAGACGACGCTGAACCGTTCTCTTGGACATCTTAATACCAGAGCTCTCCAACTTCTCAGTGATATCATCATTTGATGCTAGCCTATCTTCCAATACTATTTTGGTAAGAATTCTTTCACCTCGTGGAGTAAGAATTCTTTTTTTACCACAGTTCCCAGTCCTTTTTGGAGTTAGGTTTTTCATGTTGACAATTTTTTTTGGATATTTTGCACTGACACTCTAGAAACATTACATCTTCTGGCGATTCCTCTTTGGGAAAAACCAGTATTTGTAAAAAGTGCTTGGAGTTCACTTTTTTTTTCTAGAGATAAGTCCTTTTTTTTGCCCATTTCTAAATAAATAACCAATTTTAGTACGAAAATTTCTATTATTACTTAAAATAATTTTAATCACAAAATACTGAGTGAAATAAAAATATTTTTATGTTAATTTATGTAATGTAATATTCTTAAAGTAATATTAGTCGATTTGAGTACTTACTTTAATGATAACTTTGAAAAATATACCAAAACTAACAGAGAGTATTGACCACGTGCACTGTAAAAATAGCGGTCTCAAGATGGCATCACACAAAATGGCTGTCAAAAATGACAGTGTTTACACTAGCATAAAATTTTAAATAATTTTGTCAACGTATAACTATATTGTATGCATCCAAATAAATTAAATTATATAATTTTGAACTATAATGCCAAGAAAACAAAAGATAAGCAAGGTATGTTAACATTTATTGGGTCGCTAACATTTATTGGGTCGCCATAATAAATTGTCATACGACTGTATATATATATATATATATATATATATATATATATATATATATATATATATATATATATAATTTTTTGTAAAATATATATATATATACATATATATATATATATATATATATATATATATATATATATATATATATATATATACACGCATATATATATATATATATATATACACGCATATATATATATATACACATATATAAATACACACACACATATATATCAACAACTTTAATAAAAAAAATTATACTTGCAACTGATGACTGTGAACAATGTTGTCCATTTCTACAATTCTTTGTGCTTGCACAATACTTCCTATATCTCCTTCTTCTTGCATTTCTTCAAAAACTAAGGAGATTCCTCTAACTTTTAAAATATTTACAATTTCTTGTGGTTCATACACTTTACTAGGTAAAATTATCTCATCTTGTTCACGTTTTAAGAAGTTGAGCTCAGAACTTAATTTAAATTTTCCAAGACCACAAAAACCTTTTAAAACATTTGTAGAAAGGTATACTTGTAAATGATAAAGTGATGGCAGAAGAATATCTAGTGTGACTTCTTTAACATCTTGCAAATGACGCACAACCACTTGTAAATCAAGGTTACGAGCTCCTATTACACCCATTTGAGGATGATACAACTTATATTTGTCAAGCAACCATCGCCCTAATCGTTTGCGTATAATTTCTAAAAGATATTCATCAAAATATTTCACAAAAGCATCATCCCACTGTTTCCTAATTTTTTCTAGATTTTTTTCAAAGTCTTCATGGGAGCAACTATTTAAAAGAACTCTTAAATCCTCAGCTCGATCAGTAATAATTTTTACACACTGATTATTTTTACGAAGCCATGACCTAGCTGTCATTAACACAAGCTCCCAATCATAAACTTGAACAAAATTTGGAAATACTGAATTTAAAGAAGATGTAAAATTATGTTCTTGATTAGTTACAACAGCAGTTTCAATTAATTCTAAAGATGAAATATTTTCAGATATACAGTGCAGAAACTTTTCAAAAATAATGTAATCATCTACACTTTCAGTTACAAGAAATGCCAATGGTATTACTGGCCTATCTGAAAAAGCTGCATGAACAAAATTAAATGCAGTAACAAAAAACTTTCCAACTTTAAATGTTTCATGAAAACTAAAAACTAAAGGACCAGCATTGAGTTTCAGCAAGTTCTCAACCTCAGATGCTATATCACATAATCCTACAATAATTACTAAGTCTGGAAATGAGCGAGTATAATGAAAAAATCCAGGAAGTTCAGTTCCAAGTCTGTATAATGTTGCCATATCTTCATTTGTTGGACGATTTTTTTCGCTTGCTTTTTTTATATTGCGAATGATATTTCTCACTTGAACTTTGTTGCGAGGTATAAGTACAGGATTACTAAACATATTTAAAACATGAGATTCTGAATCATTTAAATTCACTTTTGACTTTTTAGATAAATTAGCACTTCTTCGAACAGAAGGAGCTGTGGTATAATATGGATCATTTGATTTCTTTGTGTTTCCATGAGGATGATCAACCATAACAGTTTCATCTCCAATGTAATGTACTAAAACTGGCTTTGGAACTCGTTGATCTCCTATAAGAGTATACACATGACGTTGGAACTTATTAGTTTTGCCTTCTGGATTTTTACCAACAAAAAACAGTTTTTTAACTAATGGATCACGTTTAGGAATGTCTTTAGAACCATAATTTAACCACCTGTATTGATCTGATTTCCAATTTTCTAGTGAAAAAAAAAACTATTTACTAGATTAGGTTGAAACTATAAATAATGAAATATAAATTATATAGAATAAAATAATTTTATCCATTTTTATCAATTTTATTCTCAACTTTTTTTTTCAATAAAAATTCATAACAAAATATATTGTAATTTAACATTGTAACTTTACATTTTAATATTATTTGTGATTTAATGGTTTCTTAATAAATATTATTACTCTTATATATTTAGATCTATATAAAATACTATTTTATTGCTATTTTTTAAATTTTATATTATTTTTAGATACTTTCACTGGCTTTTTTTTTTTTTAAAAAAAAAACTCTCTCTCTCTCTCTCTCTCTCTCTCTCTCTCTCTCTCTCTCTCTCTCATATATATATATATATATATATATATATATATATATATATATATATATATATATATATATATATATATATATATATATATATATATATATATATATATATATAAATTTTTTATTCTTCATAAAGTTATTCTGTATCAAACGAAAACGATCTGACACAGATAATTTATGATTATTAGTATTTTGGCCGTCAATCAACACAGTTGTATATTATTATCGTGGTGATCTAACTGAAAAAGTTCAACAATCATGGAATACAAATTTATGTGTTTCTGTAGTCAAATGATTCTATAAAATAAAAATTTATAGTTTAAAATTAGCGCAAGTTTTCAAATAACATAAGATACTATTAAGGTCAGGAAAATAATATACTATTTCAGCAAAAAACCATGACCTACCTTGCTCCTCTTGAATGTTTGCCACAAACAGATAAGCATCTCCTGCTTTTGGCTTTGCTGGAGGATAGCTAACGTTTGGATATTGATTAATATTCTCTAAAAATTTCATTACTTCTCCAATATCAAGTTGTTTTTCTGATTTAGTACACACTGAAGTTCCCCAATTTACTTTTTCTTGTGATACATCGTACGCCATTTTCAGTCCTGAAAAATGACGGACCAGAAATACGACTAAAACCCGTAAAAAAACGTGGCCAAAAAAAGAAAGTGACTGTATCAAACATGTGTCTGATAGGTCTTTACGTATCATCAGTTTATAACTGATCGTAAATCAATATTGTATGAATATTATTGAAGGAAAATATTTTGATTGACAATGGTTTTTGTTACTGACATCTTTAAGTAATTTAAGCAATTACAAAAGTACTAATTCAAATATTAAGCAAATACAAAAATATTTAAAAAGTTAATGCAAAAAAGTAATTGATAAGGTTTTGAATATATTTTTTGATAAAATAATAACTAAGTAAATCTTAAATAGTTATTATTTCAAAACATATTAATACTTTTTGATAAATTGTAAATCCTTGATCAAGTTTTCATCTAGTTTAAGATATTATATTTTATATTTGGAAAAACTTTTCCCAATTTAGACGATTGATTTGTTTGGGTATTTTTTTTTTTTTTTTTTTTTTTTTTTGTAGGCTCAAAAAATCAGACTAATTTCTTGATAACAATTTCATGTGACATAAGTTTGAACATATAATGACTTGAGTTTAGAACGTAGGTAAAAGTTACTTTTGCAAATCTCTGCACTCAATAAAAAGTGAGATTTTACCACTATCTTTTTATTTTTTAACATACAACATGTTTAGTACTTGTTTTTAGTACTTGTTTTCAATATTAGCTCATTACTTTCATATTAAATGTGTAAAAAAGCATTTATCAAAAAAAATATGAAATTGAAAAAGGTAATCTACACAAAAATGAAAAACATTAATTATGTTAATTAACGAAAAGATATTTAAAAATAAAAATGAAGTCTTCTTTGCTGCTTATATAAAGAGTAAATGGCTCTAGTCATCCACCACGTTTTTTGAATTGCTCTAGGAGGTCTAATTTAATTTTTTTTTTTTCTCATTATCACCTCCTAATAAAATAACAGATAACTCAATCAGTTTCCGATAATCGTCATGTACAATAGTTTTTTGCAGTTTTCAATTATAAAATGTTAACAATTTTTCAATTGTTGTATTACTAAAAAATATTGGTTGATGATATTGGTGTATGTTTCAAAAGCAGTCGGATTAATAGTTTTTCAGTTGTCTCTAAACTTTTGTGAACATTAAAATATCAGGGCTACTTACGACTTGGTGGATTTTTCTTTTAAACACACACTTTAAAACCAGTTCGTAAACGTGATGGCGACAAGCAAAAAGTAGTAACATCCTGTCTAGTTTTTGTTTCAAAAGTACACAATTTCCTAATGGCCCTGTTTTAGACGTTGTTGTGTCAGAGTACATTATTTGTACTTTGTCCTCAAGTTTTCAATCATAAAGTGCGTTTAACACACCTTGATCTTGGCCGCAAGAGCTCTCCAGTTTGGATACAGTTTGCAATTGTTCTTTTACTCCAAATGAAATTAGATCTGCCAGACGTTCTTCTTTAAAACTTCTTACGCCCATTTCAGGTAATAACTTCCCATATCAGTGAGCGGTCACCATTTCTGGCAAATTATTCTTAGAATCTGATTTTATAGATCCCACTCTATCTTTTCTACTTTATGTGTGAATGCGTTGAATGGAAAATTTGTTTATCGGGAAATCATCACAGCTCAGATCTAGTGCTTCTACTGCAGGCTGAAGTATATAGACAGAATCCTTTATGCATTGACATCTATCTAAAGTTGCAACTAACTTTGGCGTGAAAAAGTTCTTCCTTCCTCTTTTTGTAGTAGTTTCAAAACTTATCATTTGAGAAGTTAATGGTAAGGGTTCCTCAAGGTTTTCATCGGTGCTGGTGTGCTAATCGTGATGTTCCTGCGTATGGTATAGAATCTTGGGTAGTAAAAGATGATGATAAACTCCTATAACACATTTGCTTGTATCTTTTTTTTTTCTTCTTTTAATTTTTTCTGTCTTGCGCTTTCTTTTTTCTCGGCTAATTTTTTGTCAAACATTCAGGACGCCCTGGTTCTATTTATTTTCGAAAAAGTATTTCACCTTCTTCTATTTTTATCTGTTTCAAAGTATCAGCATGTGCTATATCGAATAAATTATTTAAATTGTCCTCATGGCGCTCGGAAACATCTCTCTCCAAGCATGGTGAAGATCTACAAGTTTTTTTACACAGTTAGGCATAGTTCTGCTAGGAATTCTAGCTTTTTTCCAAAATATAATACAGTCTCAAATAACGATATTTGCACTTTCACTAACTGCCAATTTAATTTCGCGAATGTTAAAAAAAAAATAGTGCAAGGACTTGGCTGTTAGATAGTAACTTTGCGCCTGGTTTTTGATAAATTTTGTTTTTTGTAAAGCAAAGGCTGTAACCACTGCACCACGGTTGTACCCACTGCACCACAGCCGCACTTCACCGTAATTCACGTCACCAAATAAGAAAATATTTTTTATATTGCTTTTTAACTCCACTGTCATTTCTTAAATGTAAAACAATATGTGTTAATCACAAAAAAAACTGAATCAGGGTTTTCTAATCTAAGTGCGGATTTGCCTAAAGCGGTTTTTACAATGTTGAAAAATTGATAATAATTATTTATTTATAATTATTGTAAACCGATAATTATTATCTATATATTTATAATTATACTATATAACTATTATCTATACTATTACCAATTATTTTCAAATTAATAAGATAATATTCATCTACTTTCATTTATCAATTTTGCATCATTGTAAAAACCGTATTGAGCATATCTGCCCTTTTAACTAATGACATGAACCCAATGATAAACTAGATGTCTAACTTAGATCCAAAAAGTAAACCTGCTTTCGTCCTTTTAACAAATGGCGGATTAATTTTTTAAACAGATATTTTTTAACTTTTTTTTTCTTAAATGAAGTAAATATATTTTAAATATAAATACTATTTATGTGAAAGTGTTAAGAGGAAATTAGAAAACTTGTAAAATAATAATTTATGCTTCCTAAATTCATTTCCGATTAGAAAGAGATTAAGGTTTTGCTTAGAAAATTGAAACGACAGACGCTTTTGAAGTATTTGAATGAATAATAATACTTTTTAATAAACCTAGGCTCATAAAAACACTTTTATAATTATTTTGTAATTATTAAAAGATGTTTTTGAATTATCTTTAACTTTTTGAGAACTTTTGATGCTCTAAACTTGCATTTTTAACTTTTATTCCCCACACATCGGCTTCAGCTTCGCCCTTTTTACAAATGGCAGACTATATTTATAAACAAAAAAACAAAAAAAAACAAAAACGGCGTCACTTTTTGTCCAATAAAAATCCCGAAAGTTAGACATCTAGGGTGGAATGCAAGAAGCGAACTTGAATAAAGTTCGACTTGAACTTTACATTGCAGCCAATAGCGACATAGTATGGGTTTTCCCATCAAAAAATACTCTGCCGCTATTGGTTACAAAGTAAAGTTCAAGTCGAACTTGACTCAAGTTTGCTTCTTGCATTCCACCCCTAGTTTATATAACATATCGTTAGCGAGCCTTTTAACAAATCATACTAGTAAGTGTAACTACCGCGCAACTTGTATGGACATGATTCGATGCAAATCTGCACAAGTTATCGTACTCCAAATAAGTTAAAAATTTAATTTTGAGTGTTTAAACTAGGGAACGAAAAATCGACCATTTGTGGTTATCGGACTTCTGTGGTGATGGTCGGTTATCAGCTGACCGCAACGGTCGGTGATTGTGGTGCGCGGTGGTGCATTGGTGGTGACAGCGGTTAGAGGTGTGCGGTGATTGTCGGTTAGCGGTTTTCAGACCATCATCGCAGAAGTCCGATCACCGCAAATTTTTAAACATGTCCTAGTTTTTTTCATTGGCAATTACGCGTTGTTGCCTGTTTAACAAAGAAATTTCTTAACCGTTTTCAAGCAATTTTAATCCCATTTACCCCCAAGCTTTTGTCAAATGTTTGAGCCATAAAATGAGCCCTTGACAATATTTTATTACTCAGAGCTGCGTCAATTACCGACTTTCATAAGGGGTGGTTTTGGCGGATGAGACTTCGGAGCCATCTTTATAGGGGATAAATGAACGAAAACAATGTCGATGTCAATTGATACCAGAATGTTTTTACCTTTCTTCTTAGTTAATAAAAATTCTTCTTAGTTAATAAAAAACAATGGTTAATTTTTAAGATAGAAAATAATTGTACAAAAATGAATAATAGACCATTGTTTATCTACAAGTTGCACTTTACACAAGTCATGGATCAGAATAAATAAATTCAAACAGTAACCTTTACTTGCTTAAAAACTAAAGTGAAAGGCAAATAGACGTTTTGTACTTAAAACTTGCTTGGATTCTACAAGTATCTAGTCTCTAACTACCTCTTTAAATTTTTTTTAAATAAAAGAATCAGCGCACCCTTCTATTACTTTATCTATTTTTAAAAAGTATACTTTAAATATAAGAGAATGAAGTTTAGAACAGAAAAATTGACGCAATTATTCAAAATTAAATACAGTTTCGGAACGAAAATTGCCAGAAAAGTTGTGACTGTTTTTTTTAACGAATTTTTTTTTAACCTGGAGTTAACGTTGCTTGTTAGTTATCAAAATCTTATAGAGAACAAATTTATCTTGCTGCAGTTTTGTTTAAAAAAGATTCCACATATATTTTATTTTGAAATGTTGGTTTCAAGAATATTACTTTTAAATTGTTGGTTTCAAAAAAATGTTGATATGTCCTTTCATTGTTATTATTTATAAAAGACTTCCATGAAGAAAAGGAAAAAACATCATGACTTTAAAAATGACATTCTCAAAGTAAAAAAGACAAAATTTCTATGTTTCGCCAAACTAAACTTATTTCAGTACGCCTTGCTGTTACAAAAATGTAGGAAAAATTTCTAAAATAAAGGAAACAAGCTTTCAAATCATATTGGTGCAATGTTTTGTTTTCACGTGTAAAATTTTCATCACTATCTCAGCTATCCCTTTACAAAAATTTTTTGTAAAGGAATAGCTATCGTTTTTGCTGAATGCATCTTTATATTGTTAAAGGAAACCGAATCTATAATACTAACTTAATCAGATCACAAAACATTTACCACAATAAGTAATATTATTTGATAAATGGAAGGAAAATTTTATACTGTTCCTAAAAATAACATAGTTAATAGCATAATATTTATTTCCAAAAAAAAAATTAACTGCTACAAAATGTATTTAAAAAATTGTTTTACTAAAATTATTATATAAATAATAACAAGGAGTGTGTTGAAGCAAAGAAAACAATTTTTTACCTTTAGAATCCTATTTACGATATTTAGTAACATATACAAAGAGATTTAACAGAAATAATTGTAAACTTTGAGAATATATACGCTGCTGTAACACACTACTTTTCACTATCTGATATTAAATAATATAGATATAGAAATATTGCTGAAAAAAAGACAACTTCCATATGCTTAAATACAATTATGTATTAAATAACATAATACTTTTCTTGTTTGTGTATTCTCGTAATGACAAAAATCAAGAGTGTTGAAATTAAAAATTGCAAATTGAACCTTAAATTGTATACAGTCTATATCTTTATCTATATCTATATCTATAAATTGTGTACTATCTATATGCATATCAGTTTGAGGATGTTCATTCTTGAAAAATATTTGCGGAAATCTTTTTTAATAAACAGGATAATCAATGAAGGCCAGCTTTTTTAAAAAGTGTCACAAAATGCTATTCATACAACGAAAAATATTACAAATGCTTTTAGAAACTAGTAAAATATAACCCATAAAACGTAAAATATTACATATGCTTTTGGAAACTAGTAAAATATAACCCAAATATTACATATGCTTTTGGAAACTAGTAAAATATAACCCATAACTACCAATGCATTAAGACAAATTAAAAAAATATATATTTAGTTATTTTATCTAAAGCTCAATAACCAGTGCTTTTACAATTTTAATACACACTAGTAAATATGGAGTTGTAATATCAAATAATATATTGTACATTCCAATAGATAAAAGGTATTTTAATTATGAAGGATTATTTTATTAATGGTTAGTGTATTAGTGACTTTGTAATAATAATTGATTTTTAAATTTTTGAGAACTTTTACTTATATATTTAGAATTATATTTTATTTTTTGATTGTATTTCTGCATTAGCTTTTTCAAGTCTTTTATTTAATGGTTTATTGTTCTATAATAAAGAAAATAACATAAATTATTAAATAAAATAAAAAACATATTTTTTTATCTATTATATTAGGATTTTGAAATTATTCTTCAAGTAGGAAACTTTTGAGATGATATGAAATAATAGCATGAGTTTCTTGACAACTTATATTGTTAACAATATCTAGTGTTGTTTTATATTATTATTTTCATCTATCGGAAGTTATTGGTTCTTTACTCTGTTTAAATCCAACTTACCACTTTTTGCATTAACTTTTATGAATACTATACTGTATTACTAAGACGGTGGGCTAACACAAGTTAATGAGTTGAACTGTTGTCTCCATAAAAAATGTATCCGTTCGTCCGATATATGGAAATTAAGAAGAGACTAAAACAAAGTATTATTCCATATTACTTTATTTAAGTTCTATCTCCTTTTTTTTGTATTAACTTTGTTATAACATAAATATAAAGAACAAAACCACTTAATAGTGTTAATATCTTTGTAATACTAGTTATTTCAACAAAAAATATCCAATATTCGTCTCTTAAAGTCGTTTACAAAAATTAAAACAACGAAAAACTGCTTATAATTAAACAAAACTGCCATTTTGTTCATTTATCCCCTAATAAAAAGTCATATACTAAACCCCCACACTGTGAAAGTCCCTAATAGTAGCAAAGCATTTCAAGACACTGAAAAAAGAATTTAATAAAACAGGTATTAATGAAAACTCTTCATTTTATTTGAGAAACCTTTGATGCAGTTGGCTTCTCTGGTCGTAAAGGTGCTTGAAAATGGTTGGTCATAATGAAAAAAATCATTTATAAAGTTGGAAATTATGCTGCATATTATTTTTTAAATCAAAAAACATTTGTTCAAAGATTGGTGCCTAAGTGATCCAAACGATACCTTTATGCAATTTTTCCATGATTGAATATAAACAACTTGAGCAGTGGCTCACCAACGCGCATGTTCCCGCCATTAAAAAATTTCAGTTAATTAGGGTGGAATGCAAGAAGCAAACTTGAGTCAAGTCGACTTGAACTTTACTTTGTAACCAATAGCGACAGAGTATTTTTTGAGGGGAAAACCCATACTATGTCGCTATTGGTTGCAATGTAAAGTTCAAGTCAAGCTTAAATCAAGTTCGCTTCTTGCATTCCACCCTTAGTGTAATCTAAAGTTTAATGGATCGAAAGTATACTATCAACTGCGTATTTGGAGATATCTAAGTGACAGTGATCTTGAACCGTTTTATTGTGGATGGAAATTAAACGGTATTATCTACTTACCAATAGCAAAGGACAGCGGATATCCTGATGTATTTCATAAAAATATATTATAAAAAATATTTAAAATTTACCTGATAAAACGCAAAAAAATGTATTTTCGCGCTTTACCGCGTAGACTTCGTGAAAAACCCCCCTCCAAGTAAAAAAAAACAACAACAATCATTTATTCATGTGTGTGTGTGTGTGTGTGTGTGTGTGTGTGTGTGTGTGTGTGTGTGTGTGTGTGTGTGTGTGTGTGTGTGTGTGCCTCTCTCTATATATATATATATACATACATATATATATATATATATATATATATATATATATATATATATATATATATATATATATATATATATATATATATATATATATATATATATATATATATTTAGCTGGTAAATTATTTTTTTAAAGAAATAATAAGCTTTCCAATGATAACACTTCTTTATAATAATTTTTTCCTGGTTGAGACTAAATTCTATAGGATAACATGGAAAACAAACTTAATTGAGTGCATTAAAAAAAATCAGTCTTTTTTTATTTTAAAACTAATGTAAGTTTTCGAAGAAACTTCCTTTCAGACATTCTATGAAAAGAAAACAAATAAAGTTTTTTTAATATATTAGCGATATGTTATAAAAATTTTGTTTTACGTTAATAAGAAGCCATCCCTGTTCATTATGTGGCCCTTAAATTTACAATTGATTTTCTTGAAATGTTAAGAACAAGAAATTTTAATACTTTTCAAAGATTTTCATTTATATTAAATTAGTTAAACGCGTAGATTAAATTATATTCAAAGGTTAGTTTATGGAAAACCTTTTTTCAAAAAACAAATTAAAATTTCAAAAAAGTATTGAAATTTCTGTTACTCATCTTAAGTCATTTACTATTAAACATTAGCCCATAACAAAATAAAATTTACATGAAAAATTATTTAAATAAAACCTTTTTACATGTATATATATATATATATATATATATATATATATATATATATATATATATATATATATATACAATATATGAATAAAGTATATAGTACACTAATTAAATGAGTCAAAATAATTATTTATAACAATGAAAACATATTTCTTTCACATATGGCATAACATAGCAACAACAAAAAATTACAAGCGCATTAACTATTTTTTTCATAAAATAAAAAAATTAAAAAATCTATTAAAAATTCAACAAAAATATCAGATTGAAAAAAAATATATTAGATTGAAAAAGTTTAAGATGGAAAACAGATAATTTTTAATTAAAGTTCTAAATTGAATAAGTTATAGTCAATCCAACTATACTTTATTTGAATTTTATTAGGAAATCTATTTAAAAATTAGTTGAAATATAAATCATAATGCTACCTAACTCTTGGACGAATTTGTTGAGATTTCTCCCACATTTCCTCCTCTTCCATGTGTTCCTCATACTCATTGAAAAAATCTAAAATCTTTTCATCTCTAGAAAAATCATACAAATTTTCCTTAAACCTACGAACAGTATCAAGAATATTATACTGCTGCCACCGCTTTACAAAGTTTACTTTTCCATCAGGAAGGTCTTGAGGGTTACCTAAGTGAATAAATGTGATATCAGTAAGTATTAATCCTAAGTATGGTATGCAAGGCGGTTTTGCTTCACTAAGAGCTTTGCGATAAGTTTTAAATGCTGAAGTGCTATCAATAAGTTTTGTATCTTCGGCTAAAAGTTCAATATATTGCTTTGGCCATTCTAAACGTCTTAATGGAGATGAATCTAACGCAGAAAGTATAGCAAGAAATGCACTAAAATTATTAAGTCTTTTGAGTATTCTCATAATCTTCAAAAATTTTTTGAAAATTTTTTCACGCTCTTGCTGTCTTTGTTCATTTAAAATCAAAGTTCGAACCCAAAATGACATTCTATTAAAATGTCCAATGAAGCGACATAGATTAGGACTTAATGTTTCGCTTTGTTCCTTACCCCAACGAAGAACTTCAGGCAACTCGATTTTAATAAAATAATCAGCATCTAATACACACATCTGTTGAGCTAAAAGAAAACTTTTAAAATCAAATAGTTCTGAATCACTTTTTCTCGGAATATATATAGGCATATGATTAACTTGGAGTTTTATACAGTAGTTTACTATTTTGTCCCGTAAGTCTTTAGCTAACTTTAGTTGTCCAAGATTTAACAACCTATGAACAACAGATCGAAGCTGATCAAACAAAGATTTATCAAGTTCTTCATACATCTCCTCCATGACTTTTACTAATAGCCTAAGAACTGATTTTGAAGTTTCCTCGTTACCTTTGTCTTGGAAACGGTTTGCTCGATACAAAAGCTTGCAAATTAGTTCTGTTGGAGATACAAATGTTCTATATGTAGCTAAAAATGCACGATAAAATAACATATCTTCAACTTGAGTACTATACACAATTAAAGCATCAACAGTGCCACCACATAATAAAGGCCCATTTTCTTCTTCTTTAAACACAAGAAACTTAGATACATCATGACAATCTAAGGCAGGTATATTATCTTCATCATATACGGCAGAAGATTCACGAATACTGTGCCTTTGTCTTTTTAAAGTACCCTCATTAGTACGAAAAGCTTGAGGTGGTTCTACACAATTCCTATAAGTTCCCTTTTTAGGAGGTAACTTTGGCAAACCATCTCCTTTTATAAACTGATCCTCTGTGATGTTATGCACATTAGGCACAGGTAAGTTATCATAATATGAAGAGGGTCTTTCATTGTAGTCAATAACATCATAACCTTTAACAAATGTTAAATAGCTATCTGCAGTATGCTTGGTTTTTTTTTTCGGCAATGCAGGTGGAATAGAATCGTCACTTGTATCTAATGAATCATTATTATCATCCTCATCATTAAATAGAGAAAGAGTACTTTTAGCTAATATCTCATATCGAGATGAATATTTATGTATTTTTTTTACTAAATTAGAACTCATTGAAATTTCATCTTTATTAATGCTATCATTCATTTCAATTTTGTTAAAAGCCTCTAGTCGACGATTCATCGCATAATCTTCATCAGTTGTGTCATATTTATTATTTTTACTAGGACTACCTAGTGAACTATTTGATGTAGTGGAAATTGATGATTTACTACTTTTGCAACTTGAACTTTTATTATTTGCAGAATACCTCCTACCATAATCTAAAATTTGTAACTCTGATAATGGTCTTCCACTTACCTGATTTAAATCATCTTTAAAACTAGAGATTTCATCAGGTTGACTAATGGCTTTTCTTAATTGTGTGTTGTCATAATTTCCATAAAAATTTCTATTGCCATTAGGGAGATATGGTTTTGGTGGTGGATCACCTTTTTTTTCCGGCATTTTTAATGAAGGACCAAAGTGATTAATCGATAAGTCATTATCAGAAAAAGCAGAATCATCAACATTGTCTTTTTCAGGTATATTATCCAAAGCATCTAATGAGCTATGAGAACTTGTACCACAATGCATAAGCTCTTCATTTAATGAAGACTTTCTAATTTTAGGTAATACAAATTCATACAAACACTCCAAAGAAGTTAAAACATTGTCAGCTGCTTTATTAGCTGATTCTGTATCAATATTTATATGGGTATAAGATTCAAAAAGTACATTATCAGACAATCTTATCAAAGCAGTAATACTCCTGTAAAGTGAAACTTTTAAAGGGGAAACTTTATTTTTTTCTGGTTCAAATTCTTTTAGCCTAAAGAGTACTTCTAAACAGCTTTCAATAGTGTTTTCTGCATTGATAATACTTTCCAAGATAGCAGTTGCAGTACCGGGTAACTTTTGCACAACTCCCCTTTTCAAAATAGCTTTGTAATATGTCAAAGCACTGTTGACGTCCTTTTTATATTGTAATAGAAGGGTTTCTTGAGTTTTTGCTTCTTTTTTAGATTCAATAACTTCAAACTCGTCATGATTTCCTTTATCAAATTCATTGTCACCTAACGATGTTTTCCTATTTTTTCCGATCTTTTTAATAAAAGCCTGCATGCGCTTAACTTTTCCATCAACATGAACTAAATTTACTTTTAAATGATCAGTACTGCGATTTGTTGAAGATAAATCCTGTTTATTATTTGAAATCATAACTTTCACACAAGCGCATCAAACATATTTTTCATTGCTGAAGATTTAAAACGATGAATGAATTAAATATACCTACTGAAATTATTAATTTAAAAAAATTCACAACTTCTTATTATTTCACTTTTTCTAACTTAAGTATTAATGTCGCACTTTATCTATAGAAATTAAAAACAAAATAATATTGAAGCGCTCGAAAATAAACCGAACAAATGATCATATCCATAAAGCAACTTCGTATCGTCTTTTTACAAGTACTTTTATCCTAATATATTGATTTAAAGTTAGTAGAATTTAAAAAATGTTTGTTTCCTATTCTTATACTAACTACGCCAGAATTAGTATGTTGACAATAATTAGACTTTTGTATTACGTTTGGTATTTAAAAAAAATAATTTTTCAATCTTCCTATTGATATTGATATCATTAGAAAAAAAAAAATGATTAATTGAACCTAATCTTAGTTAAACAATTCATTGAAGAAACCGTCATGTTTAATTCTGCAAAAAGATTTTTGTATTTAATACAATTAAAAACCATTTATGGTCGGTCAATATATATAATATAATAAGCATTTTTAAGCATTTTTTTTAGGTTTCTTTTTTGATGTTGTTGTTTAATTTGTGAACTAAAATGATTAAATAATGTATTAGATCGCAATCACGTGCTGCACTTGTTATTATTCGTTTATTTGTTGTATATTTTATTATTTTTTTAGTGTTAATATATTTACAAAAAATGTAAAAATAAGAATAAAAATTTAAAAAGTTTGTTATAAATAGATGATAAAAAATAATAACTTTAAATGATTTTTTTTTTCAAGAATAAGTGAAGTTATAAGCTTTTTTTTAGCATTCCAATATATAGTTTTAAAGCTAGTAGAAAAATGTTATTTCAGAAAACTTCAACTCTCCCATTATAATTATATTTTACTTTTTTCATCTTTTACTTTTATTATAGATTGCCAGTGACGTGGCGTGGTGAAGTGAAGTGTTCCTACAGGCAAAACGAATTGGCAGGGTTTTTGAAAAATATATTCTTATAATGACGTCATTTTAAGAATTGAAAAAAAGAAAAACATATGTAACATAAAACACATGCCATATAAGCTTCATTTTTTATTTCACCTCTTTTGTAAAGAAAAAATGGCTAGAAGTGTTTTTCTGGTAGAAACCACAGAATATGTTTAAAATTCCACATAAATGTAAATACAAAGTATTACAATCTAAACAAGTATCAAATTTATCACAATCTAGCTAGCGGTGGGTGCAGCGTTTTTTGGCCTTTGAGATGTCAAACTTCCAGACATGGAGCAAATTCCAAATATTAATGTGTTTATACTTATATAAAATAAGAATGCTTCGAAAAAAATTGCAATGATTGGAGTCTGGGAACAAAAACGCCCCAAAATTATTGCCTCCCTGCTCCAAACGTGGGAGCAACAAATGGTTAAAATATTTTTGTACTATTCTTAACTAGATTTATATTCACCGATAAATTTTAAATTTCATATTATAATATTTCTGTGTTCAAAAATTATAACCATATAAAGTTTGAACCTCCCTCAATTTACAAATTTTATATGGTCATAATTTTTGAACGCAGAGACTGAGTTGAACGAATACAAGTCTAATTGAGAATATTACAACAATTGATTTCAGTGACGGATCCAACAATTTTTGGTGGTGGTGGTGATGGGGATATGATGAAATATTTTTGTATTATGTACCACATTGGCGTCTCCTAAAAAAAAGAAGGTCCTTAATTTCTAAGATATTTTAGGACTTTCAGATTCTGGTGTGTGTGTGTGTGTGTGGGGGGGGGGGAATACATACCTCATCCGCCCCCTGAATCCATCACTGATTATTTTATTAACTTGTTTCTCTCATTTTTGGGGCAGAGAGGGGCAAAAATTTGGGGTTTATTTTTGTTCCCAGCTCCAATCAATGCAATTTTTTGCAAAGTATCTTTATTTGATATAATTATAAACTTACAAACGTTTGGAGTTTGCTCTAAGTTTGGAAGTTAGCTATCTCAATAACCAAAAAATGCTGGATCCACCCCTGATTCTGGCCATGTATAAGTATTATCCTTGTTGATGTAGTTAAAACCAAATTCATTTAAAATGCATAATTTACTTTTTTCGCGTTTTCGAACATTGACGCTGTCATCATTTAATTAATATTCATACAATTAAAATTAAAATATTTTGGATGCAAGATATTTTTGTTAACTTCTGCGTTTAAATATAAAAAATGGTTATCAAAAAATATGTATTCATATTATGTTTTAATAAATATTTGTTACATTATTATATTTATTAAAGCCACATTGCAAAAATAAGACGTCTCAGAGCACCGTTGAAGAGCATTTAGGACGTCTCAAAGCACCGTTGAAGAGCATTTAGGAGGTATTTTATGCCTGTATATGTATATTTAATATATACGTTTTTATTTGTTTTGTTTTTTCTACTTTTCAAAAGTTTAAAGGTTAAATGCTATATAAGATATTTGTGCACTTTTCCATAAAATGACATGCAACAAGAAAAACGTCATACTGCATAATTTAATGTTTAGAAACAAGAAGGACATATCTTAAATTGTTATTACGAATCATTTGTTTATCACATCAGTAAGTAAACAGTAATGCTCAGTAATAAAATACACAGCGAATATATTACGTAGTTCTTGAGACAACAAAGTTTACTTAATACAATGTAAATAGCAAACTTTGTTATGAGAAAAAAAAAAATTATTTTATTCGACTAATTATTTTATTTTTATTTTTATTGTTTATTTTTATAATTATTCAAATTTCTGTAGAAATTCTATTAGAAAATAGAATTTCTATTGAAATAATTCTTATAGACCATGTTTTAAAAATGTTTCAAAAGTGTGTAAAAATAACAGAACCTTTTTTCTAAATGGAGTGTGCTTATTACTTACCTTGTTATATCTGCTAACTCTTTTTCCCACCAAATATCCTAATTCTGATAGATGCAAACTGTTTATTGAAATTTTCTTAATTTATTTAGTTATTGAATCGTTTATTTAAGGAAAATACTTTTATTTTATTTCTAAAGCGATTGAATGTTTTTTTGTACAAATATTTTATATGTATATATATATATATATATATATATATATATATATATATATATATATATATATATATATATATATATATATATATATATATATATATATATATACATTGTAAAAATCATTTCTAATAATATTTACATATTTATATGACAGTTATTTAATGAAAATTACAGTATTGTAAAAACAATTCACGTCATTTATATTATTTTTAATAATTGCAACAAAGTGTAATCTGTTCTTTACTAATACAATATAATTATAATTATAAGTATATCATTTACTAATACCTATTTAACTGCGTTTAAGTAAAATAAGAAAAAAAAATTAACCGCAAAGATATAGAATATTGTTATAAACTTTGGTATATTAAAACAAATATCTTGTGGACTCAAGTGCCCCGAACGTGGAAATAAATTTAGTTAAAAATATTATTAAAAACAAGAATAGTTTTTGCTAACTTAATATTGCTGCGCTGCCTATCGAGCAATGGAAACTCATCTTAATTTTGTACCAAAAGTCTTCCTTAATCAATTAAACTATTACTACTATTTACCTAATATTTATATTGTAAATACCTAATATTTATATTGATTTTTTAAAATATTGCGCCAATATTATCCATTATCGTTTTACTGATATTGTTATGCCAATATTGGCAAAATATTGGACCAATAATATCCCATTATCGATTTACTGCCAATATTGGCGAAATATTGTTTGGCAATATTAACTTTTACATATTGGTACGCATGCGTAACATTAAGGAATATTCATCATGTCCTTTAGTTTTGTTAAATGTGTTTAAATGTAAATAATAGCATCTTTTTACATAAACAGGCATCCTTATGTTATTAATTATGTTATAAATTAAACTCCAAATTTTTGTATTTTATACTTTAGCCATTTAAGGATGATTTTCCAAAAATTGCGTTGATTAGATCCTGGGAACAAAAAAACCCTTAAAAGTAGGTATCACCCGCTCAAATGTGCGGGAATTGGTTTTTTCTAAATAAAAATTCTTATATTCTAAATTAGGTGGTAATATCGTTAAGGTTCTAAATTTTTTTTGAAGAATATTATGTTGTTTAGAAATTATTCCCAGTTTAAATGTACAACCCTCTCGTTTTGAGGGGGCTCTAAACTTTAAATGACTATAACTTTTGAACGCTAGATGATTTTTTGATTAAACTTTAAATATAGATAGACATTTGAATTTTATTAAAGAAAGTAACTTTTTTTTTTCGAAAACTCATTTCCTCTCTCATTTGGGCGGATGATGAAAACTCATTTCCCCTCTCTTTTGGGCGGGTGATGAGCCTGGGAAGAAAAATACCCTAAATAGTAGGCTATTTAGGGTATTTTTCTTCCCAGGCTCTAATCAACGCAATTTTCTGAAAAGTATTCTTAAATAGTTGAGCAGCCTTAGCGCAGTGGTTAGAGTTCTGGCTCAGAACCCAAAGGTCAGAGGTTCGACGCCAGCTCTAGCCCAATAAGCGAAATTGGTACGGAAGGAGGCGTGAACTTCCTGTTAAATACTCTCCCGCGGTGCTCTATGATAAGACCGTAAGAACTTCTGGGAGCACCTAAATACATACAAAAAAAAAACAAACATAAGTATGAGCATAAAAAAAGTTTGGAGTTTAGAACTTACCTGAAAGTTATTTAACTCAAGCACCGAAAAATCCTGAATCCGCCTTTTAAGTACCACATTTGCTACCCAACAATTCTGGAAGAATTATTTGTAAACAATGAATTTGCAACAAATACTTGTTGTGAATTTATTGAAAAAGTTTCCCAGATCTTCTTAAAGAATTTACCAGACCTTCTTCAAGCTTAGGTTTATATTTTTATGTAATTATGAAAAATGTTAATGCGAAATATAATGCGAAAAATAATGATGAAAAACAACAATATAAAAAAATAAACAAAGATAAAAAAAAAAAAAAAGAATAGAAAAAGAATGTTGCCAGAAATGTAATGCGAATAATTTTGATAACTTTGCTGCGTATACAACGCAGCAAAGTTATCAAAATATGACTTCAACGCCACAGCAAAGTTATCAAAAAAAGACTTCAAGAAAATGCAATAAATATTCTTGTCTTGTGGCCGGGTATTTTATCCAATTTAAATCCCATCAAAAACTGTTAGCTCACTAGCAGATCTAAGAAAAGCCAAAATGAAAGCGCGGTGTTATAAAATAACGTTCTAAGATTCCGTAAATAGTATATACTCACATATAGAAATATAGAAATACATTTGCGCACACACATATAAATATAGAAATATACATAGATAGTTATAGAAATACACATATCATTAAGCTGTAAAAAATAATAACAAACTTCGACAAAGGCCGTCCGAGGCGAATGTCTAGCCCCACAAGTTAATTATTTAGTCGACTAATTCGGACACTGAAGTCGGCAAAATTGGATTTGTAGTCGGCAGTCGGCAAATGTAAGCTAACGAGGACATTTTTTTTTAAAGATCATTATTGGTAAAAAAAAATTTCTGGGCTTTACTCGAAAACAGATACGTTAATCCTCCCCCCCCTCCCTCATTTAAGATCTCTTCGGGACGGCCCTGAACACTATATTTCAATAATAAATGAACATAATAAAAGAAATGCTTTAAATAAGTTTCATAAATATATAAAATATAATTTTTAATTATTACTATTAAGAATATAGTATAGAGAAATATAACATTAAGAACTAAAAAAAATGAGGAAAATACATTTATGCGTTACGATCAAAATAAAAATCTTTGCATATAAAATGAATTTATATTTTGATGACAAATTAATAAATATAGCTAATAAATATAGCTGTTTCCTCTATATTTTCATTACTTAAAAATATTTTTTAATTTTGATTTGAAATATTTATAGTTGAAACCGTTTTGTAATTATTGATTACTATTCTATACTTCAGGGTCTCTGGAAATAATAAAAAATTTCGTGACTTCAAAGTGAGTTTTAGCTTGAAGATAATTATTATAGTAGGACACTTGTGTTGTATTTTTTAAATTAAACTTTTGAAAATATTTAGGGTTTTTTTTTGTTAATAAAAATTAAAAGGCAATAAATATTTATTTAGCAAACATTCAGAGTTTTTAAATAGTTAAACAATGGTTGTAAATGCTTGAAGCATTGTACATTGGATATTTTTCTAATTGTATGCTTTTTTTTAGTTAAAAAGTCTTTTTGTTTTTGTTTTCTTAGTGCTGCACCAAGCAATGTTAGAATAATTGAGAAATGGGATGAATTAAATGCATTTCAAGCATATTTAATTTAGGTATTGTCTTTTAAAGTATGCCGTTTTTTTTTAAAATTTTATTTTCAATTAAATTGATGTGGTTTTCCACGCGACAACTGCATCAAGAAGAATAACAAGAAACTTCATTACGTTTTCTCATTTATTATTGTGATTTTCAATGCTAATATTTGGGAGTTTTAGGAAAATTTTTTCCTATATAAAAAGGTTATGAAAATAAGTATTTTTAATTTTAGTTAAGTTTACTGACGATTTGTTTGTACAGTAAACTCGTTAACTTGGACCCTAATAATAAGCCTTTTATCAAGTCGGACCCTAATAGTAAGTCTTTTACTAAGAAAAAAGGTATTCTTAATTTTGGCTAAGTTTACTGACGGTTTGTTTGTACAGTAGACCCCTAAACTCGGACCCTAATAATGAGTCTTTTACTAATGTCTTCTCTATACATACCAAAAGCTTTGTTTAAATATATATACCCGTTCAGAGTCCAAGTTAACGGAATTCTACTGTATTAAACTATTCAGTTGTTTTAAAAAGTTCTTCGTTAACTAATTTAAACAGCATTTTTATAAGGAAAAAATAACTAATGGTGCAAGATGGCTTTTCATATAACAACTCAACAAAAAAACCTGAAAATGGATGAAAACGAAACTATACTTACATCTTGTATTTTAAAACGCCACTTATTTTTTTTTAATTTTATTAACGCAATTTTATACGCGTAAGTTTACTTTTTGCGCTTAAAAAAAATACCTCGGTTAAGTTTATTTATAACCGATGGTGTCTTTTAGGTATAACTTTTTTAGGACCATTATTTTACAACGTGTGTTTATTTTGTCTTACTTTATTTTGAGTAGTTGGTAGTTTTTAAAATTCTTTAAAATTGGAGGTTTAAACCGCAGAATCACATCTTGCCCAGTCACGTGACCAAATGACAAATTTTTGAACTTTTCATTTTAATTTTTATTTCAACTTTTTTTAATTATAAACTGAAAATTCATGCAGGCAATGAATGGTTAACATAACATAAATATGCTGACAAAGTATTATTGCTTCATGACTGATAGTTTTGAGATAACTCTGGCTTTTTAAAACGTACGTCAACTTGCCCCGTCTTCCCTGGAGGTCTATTATTGGAAGCCATTAAAGCAAAACAACTTATACAACTAGCAAAGAAATAAAAATCATATTAATTTAAATAGTTAACAGAACTGTGTCATTATGTGTCATCTACCTTCTTTACATTTACTTAATATTTAAAAGTTGAGTCTTTAATTAAAATATTTAATATAATCACCTCAAAATTCAAAAAACATTTTTTCATTTTAGAAGATACAGATCTTCATCTAATAAAGATTTTCCTTCTATATTCTTTTGAAACTTATACCGGAGATTACTGGATTTGTTCCAATGAGTAGGCAGTGGTATTGTTTCTTTATCACGTTTAGTTTACTTATTTTGTAAGATTGAGTAATCTCTTCCTTAGATTAAGCTCCATTAGGTAATCTAAACTTTGCTGCCACCTAGTTGTCATGTTTTGGCACCTTGTGTACAAAAAGGGGGAAATACATATCATCCACAGAGGTTGACCTAATATTCTGAAGTCTTATGGTAGAAAGAAAGGAATGTATATAGATTTAAAACATTTCCAGATCTAAGAGTACATATTTTAATCTTGTAATACCTTCTAACTCTATTCCGGTAATTAAAAAAAAAAATTCAGCATTCCTAAATGTTTTTCAAGTAGTGTTCTCATCATCATTCGAGAATGCTTCTCCTCAGCTAATCTGGTTTAATGTAACGTCTTTTCCTGTTTATAACTTGAATGTAGAATATACTAAAATAATCTAACTCAACAGTGTAGTGTTAATAACCTAAATTCTAATGCTCCTTAGTTTATTATTTTCCCTCTTATGACTGTAAGGTTGTTCATTACAGATAGCTTAGTTTTACATATGTAAGAGGATTGTGTTGATTGGGTGTCATTCAGTGCAATGATTACTTTGCTAACGAACATATAAAGATCATTTTTAAAATGAATTCCAAAAATTAACTTGATTCACCTTTTAAACTAGTACTTCTTGTAGATTTTTCTTTCTATGACGTGATATTGTTTTCTTCAATTCTGCAGATTATTTCTTCTATTGTAAATGTAGAGGTTTACAGAAATTAGCTAGAGGGTTTCGAATTAGTCCAAACAATATTGTTACCAATAACTAATCTCAATGAAACTGTTTGAATTTTCTTTAAGTTTAAAAATTCTGTAGCTGCCTGGACACGATAAAAATATAATGTTGAATCAGAGCAAATTATTACACTCCACTAAATTAAAATACAACGTTGGTTGTGCAAATGTTGGTTTTTGTTATTGGGGACGTCGCATTTGTTACCAAAATGATATAAAAACAACGTTGGAAACCGGAACATCGGTTGGCAATGTAACTCGCAATACTATTTTAATGTTTTATTAACGTATGTGAGTCTATCAAAACTGCACAACTTTTTTCCAAATGGTATTTACAAACAAAATGAAGTTGGTCGCAAAATCTAAAAACCAGTATATTTTTTACAAAAATGTGAAAAACGCAAACTTATTCCAAAATCATTACGAATCAGCTGTAAATAAAATAAGAGAAGTTAGTATTGTTATTTAATTGAAATTTGAAATTTTAGTTTGTGTTGAAAACGATGCTAAAAATTGGTGTTTTATGCTTACTAATGAAACTAAAAATCTCCAGGAAGATAAAGTTACTCTTAATGAAATTGACTACAAAAGAGTTAAACAAATTACTAAAAAAGCTCGCAAATAATGTTTATGAAATCAAAAAAAAGAATATTTAAAAAGTTTAAAATACTTTAAAACAAATATAAAAACAACCACAATAATAAAATCTTTGAGTTAAGTACGCATACAAAAAAATTTTAAAAACTATGCAATGTCGATGTTCCAAAAAACCAAAACGACTTTCCTAATCTAGGTCCACATTTTGTACCTTTGTTAAAATATATATCTTTTATGAACATTACAGTAACAAGAAAGGCCTTTGGATATTATAGCCCAACAGAGAAAATACAATATAATTGGATGTGAAATAGAATTCTAAACTTCATAAGGTAAATACGAGATTAAAGTTTACAGAAAAAAAGCCATTACAAATATTCAAATTAAAGCTCACTCAAGCCATAACCCCAGAGTTTTAAACGCAATATTTAAAAGTTCACAGTTCACAGGGCTTTTATGCAGTACAAGTTCTATATGCAGTTTCCTCTTGTATTCAACCTAGAACTTATTTAATTAAATGCTCAAAGAGATACGTATACAAAGCAAAACTACAAGTTAGAACTCGAATTCAGCAACCAAAAAGTTTAAATAAGGAGGAACACTACCAACCTGCAATAGCCACTCATAGTAAGTTTTTCTCAGAAGAAATAAAGTGGTAGAGTGTTAAAATACCTAGAGTGGAAACAAAATATTTTGAAAGAAAAGTGCATGAAGATCAAGAGCTTTATGCACTTTTCTTTTAAATTTTCAAAATAAATGAAAAAATATGTATTGGTACATTATTGAAAGTTCGTACCTCGGTACTTCTTGAAAATAATGTTTCCCATTAAATGACAGAATTATTCTAGATTATGGGCAATTTGTTAAAACTAAATTTCGGACATTGTTTTTTACATTTTTCCGCAAGAAGTCATTCAATTGCTGACGTCAGGTAATTTTAAACTGTTTTTTAAACCCTCAAAAAAAATTTGTATAACTTTACAAGCTAATAATGCTGGGAACCATGATCCGACGAAAATATCTCATAGCAAATTGTTATTTGTATTGAGAAAACTCATATGTATAAGATACATTCATACATACATACATACATACATACATACATACATACATACATACATACATACATACATACATACATACATACATACATACATACATACATACATACATACAAATATACATACATACATACATACATACATACATACATACACATACATACATACATGCATGTATATATATATATATATATATATATATATATATATATATATATATATATATATTTATATATATATATATATACACATATATATATATTTATATATATATATATAATATATATATATGTGTATATATTATATTCAAAATATAATATATACATTATAAAACATTTATAATGTATATATTATATTCAAAATATAATATATACATTATAAAACTTTGTGTCTCACATCCCTTAAAAGTAAATAGTAAAAATTATTTACAAGTTTTTTATTTACAAGCAAAAATATTATAATACATGGCTGTTGTTTTTATAAATAACGGTATAGGCGTATATAATAATTAATAATTTTTAAAAAATAAGGATATGATAAGATATTAAAAATATCATAAATATTAAAAATAATGATAGGATAAGTTGTTGAATTTTACTTAGAATTTTAGATGAAAAAAAAGTCGTTGTATTGGAAAGTCGCGGCAAAACAAAATATTCAGTGTATGACAAAATTTCATGTGCATACAACTTTTTCAATATTTCTTGTTCCACACAAAATTATATTGTTAGAAAAATTATATTGTTTGTAATAATTATTACGCAAATTATATTCTTTATAATTTAAGCTGCTATTATTTTAGTTACGCAAATTATATTGTTATCAAAAATCTATTGTTTATAGTTTGTTAATACGCAAATTATATTTAGCTGCTGCTATTTATGTAAAACATTGCTTATCGAAAATGAATTATTCAGATTGAAACGTAACAAATCAATTAAAATAGGTAGTACGCTGCAGTAGAAATAGGTAGTACGCTGTAGTAGAAATAGGTAGTACGCTGCAGTAGAAATAGGTAGTACTACATATTTCTGCCGTATATCAGTTATTTAGAAGTAACTGAATTTTCGGTTACTAGGGTAAGGAGGGGCAAAATGAGACACTTAAGCACAAATTTATCTAATATAGGCCATCTAAGAACTTTCGAAAAAAGAACTTGATATTTTAAAATCTTTTACCATCCTACTATAACATATGAGTAGCAAAATTGTAGTGGTTTGGTCACCAGAGATCACTTATTGACAACACCTACCCTGTCTCATTTTGCCCCGCTATGTGGGGCGAAATGAGACAGGATAGTGTGAGAACAACTTATGTTCTCACACTATCCTGAGACAGGATAGAACATAAATTGTTCTCAAAAGCAGTCGGACCTCACCCAAAACTAAAATGAGAACAACTTATGTTCAATCTGTATATATATATATATATATATATATATATATATATATATATATATATATATATATATATATATATATATATATATATATATATATATATATATATATATATATATATATATATATATATATATATATATACTTATATAGATTTTATATTTTTTTATCTATTTATTTAACCAAAATATTGAAAACATTTATGTATAATCTACAAAATGAGGTTCGGTGTCACTTGCATAGTTTATAATTAGTCATTGGAGGGACACCTTAATAAAATAAACAAATAAAGCAAAAAGAAAAAAAAAAAAAAAAACAAGCAACAAAAATTAATAATATAGATAGTTACCAAAAAATAATTATAACAAAAAGGAGAATAATAAATATTTAAAAAGTCAGAATAATAACAATAAAGGAAAAAGTGAATGAGCTGAGTTGAGAGATAATGAATGAATGAGATAACACAACGTTTAACGATCAGAAGGGTGATTGAAAATAAAAAATAAAACTAAAAGATATATTTAAATATTATAGACAAAAAAATATGAAATCACTTGAATAGTAGCAGCAAATGTAAAACGCAACAATAATAAAAATAATTAGCAACGAAACTACAACAACAAAAAAAAAGCTCAACAATATAAACAAATTGCATATGAACACGCCAATATAAACGATGCACAAAATTACATGACAGTATAAACAAAAATAGAAATATGCAACAATATAAACAATACACAAAAATACACGACAATTTAAACATTCAAACAACATAAATTATTAAAACTTAAAAATTGCTGTTTTTGTCTGCTCTCTAACTTTTTGTTTGCTTCTTAAAGTTTTTTATTTTTAAAAATCTCAAAAACGTTTTTTTTAACTTTGCTTTTAGTTGTTCTGTTTGTTTAATATTTTTCTTCAATTTATATTCTTTAAAGTTTTAATTGTTTTCACTTCATTAATTTTTTGTAAATCTTCACTTCTAAGTAATTTTTATATATTTTTATTTTTTAGCTTTTCACTGTTAAAAAAAAACTACCGTCATTTGCGAAACACATAATTTACTAATAAGTCAAATTTTATTTACAATTTTATTTAGACATTATTTTAAATTTGCGATTGACAGTGTATTTATTTGAGATTATTTATTTGTTTTGTAATACAGGGGTGGATCCAGCACTTTTTGGTCGTTGAGATAGCTAACTTCCAGACATGGAGAAAACTCCAAACATTTATATGTTTATACTTAAGTCAAATAAGGATGCTTTGCAAAAAATTGCGATGATTGGAGGCTGGAAACAAATAAATCCCAAAAGTTTCACCCCCCTGCCCCAAACGTGAGAATAACAAGTTAATGAAATATTTTTTATACTATTTTCAACTAGACTTATATTTATCAATAAATTTTAAATTTCATAGTAAAATATTTTAGCGTTCAAAAATTATGACTATATAAAGTTTAAACCCCCCTCAATTTGAGGGGGCTGCAAATTTTATATGGTCATAATTTTTGAACGCTGAGAGATAATACTATGAAACTTAAAATTAATCAATGAATATAAGTATAGTTGAGAATAGTACAAAAAATATTTCAGGGAGGGGGTCATAAAAATGCCATGTTTCAAAATTTTATCACACTTAGTTATTATTCATGTCTCATGAATTATAACTGTGAAAAAATCTTGTTTTAAAATTTTAGAAAAAAAATTTTAATTAAATACTTTTATTACAACCGTTGTTTACCCGATACTATTTATTGGCCATGGCTAGAAAGTGGATTACATAACCGACCAGTAAATGGTATATCAAGAATGGTTTAATTTAGATCAGTTGAAACATTATTTGCGAAACAATAGTTGAAACATACGAAATAAGATAATTAGTTTCAGAAGATTGACCATTTTATTTTTGTCTGAAAAAAATGTCAATAAATAAAAAAATGATTACAAACTTAGAGTTTACAAAAACAAAAAAATAAAATTAAAATTCTTTTTTTTATTTTGATGTCGTAAAATTCTTACTTTTATTTTGATGTCTTACTGATTGAAACGTTCTAAAACATACCAAAATGGCGTTATTTACAGAGTCTTTATAAAGACATCGAGTTTATAGTTTTTATAAGGACATCAAGTTTTAAATATTACTGTAACACAACTAGCGCCACTGCTTTCGAGGAGAAATGTTCAAAGAGTGGCCAGTATATGGTTAATGGCCAGCAATTGGCGAAGTTACTATAATTCTCAAAAAAAGAAAATAAAGAATAACTCATAGTGAAATAGCGCGGACAAAATCAATTGGCACTAACTTTTGAGGAAAAATTTCTAAATATAAAGAATTTAAGTTTGTAGTACCAAACACATATTAAGCTTTGCAATGGAAATTTTACAGCATAAAAATCGATTACTTCATGTTTTTAAACCATCAATACAATTTCTAAATGTTTTAAACCATCAATACAATTTCTAAATAACTGTTGAAAAAGAATATTATAGCATTAGAATACTGACAGTGCATAGTCGTTTTTTTTTTTGTTGATTTAGTAAATAATGTATTCTTGTGTTAAAAAAAAAAAAAAAAAAAAAAAAAAACCCACAAGATAATTTTGTTATTTTGCAGATGGGTTTAAATGATGCATTTAACATGAATTAACAATTATAAAATATTTTAATAAACAGATTTTATAAATAATTTTCGTTTTTTGTTTCTACAACGAATACTTGTGTAACTAAATTGCTTAATCATAATGCTGCTGTAATATATTTTTTATAGAATTTTTATAATAAACACATTTTAATAAAATAATAGAATTTACAAAAATAAGTAAAAAAAAATCCCTCAAAAAAATATATTAAAAAATAAATGCAATAGATCAAAACTTAAATAACACAACCTAGAACATAGAAACATAGAAATGCATGAAATTTTAGACGATAGAAGAAATAATTTGTTATTAATTTGAAAAACGTTATCTTATAATCGTTAATAAAGATGAATCTAAAAGATGCTGAAGTAAGGAAAAGGTTTTCCTTTTCCAAAAAACGCCAATTTTTCGGAGTTTTTTTGAATTGTCTAAAATATATATTCTCTTGAACTTTTAAAGATTGCCAACGTTAATTTTATAGAGCTCCTTAAGCTATACTCCGAGTCGTAACATTGTTATGTCGTAATCGTCGACACAGTAATTATTATGTCGTAATCGTGACACAGTAATTATGATCCATAAAAATCATAAAAACTTTCTTAATTATCGAACAAAACATCTTGTTCTTCAATAAGTAATTGGATTATGCGTTTCTGAAAGTATATATTTCCTACTGCCATGAGAGCTAAGTGATCTGGAGGACGCATTAATGTCGGGCCAAATACAATTCCAAGATTTTCTGATGACATCAAATTTTTATCTTTATATTTTGACAACCTTGAAGAAAAAAAATTATGTAAAAAATACAAACTAATTAAAAAATGCATAACTACAACTAATAAGTATAAAAAATAACAAATAATAAAAGAATATTTTGTAATTATGAAAACGTTATTAGATATGAATAGTTTCCTTAAACTATTTTAATTTTTACACACTTTTTAAAGCCTTCTTGCCTCTTTTTATCACATTTATGCGTGATTATTTTAAAGCACGCTTAAAAGTTAAAAACGGCTGATACTAAATTTTTTAGCATCTATAATTACATTATATATATTTATAATTTTATGCAAAAGTTTTACTGACAATTTTTTTATAAATTTGATAATAAAGCTAAAAATTCATTAACTTCACAACCACTATAAATAATGGCGTTGTGCTAAAGTATAGCTTTTAGCACCAATATTTTTTTTTGGCAAATCTTATTATTAGTCCATTAATTAAAATTTAATTAAGTTATAAAATAATGCTATATTTAAATAAAGTGAAGTTAAATAATAGTGCTATAATTAAATAATGCTGTTAATTACAACTTAATTTAGTAATAAAATCTCATTAAGTAGCTGAATGTCTTAATGATGATATCTTAGTAAAATGGCTTCATATTTAAAAACACAATAGTTGTTATTACTCAATGCAAATAAGAAATAGAAAAAACAAACTCGTTAAATAAAAAAAACGATAATTTAAAACAAATCCGATTGGTTGTTAGTGGCAAACCAAAAAACTTTTAATTTATGCAAACAAAGAATTCGTAAATAATTGCAAAATATTAAACAACCAAAGCGTTTGTTATAACAGTTTTGCAGGAAGTATATCAATATAACTACAAAGACGTCTTGAAGTGTTTGTTTGACATAAATTATGAGTTTGTCGGTAAAATGCAAACTGCGAACCCCGAACTACGAACCGGTAAAATGCGAACTTTTTTGCGAACCAAAACATTATATATTAAAGACCATTATTGTTATGATAAAAATAATAATAAAAAAACTCTCCAATTCTTAATCATCTATTTTAAAACTTTATTTAAAATAAACTTTTTACTTTTTAACTGTAAAACATGGGCAGAATGTTGCTACATCGACTATCTTATATCCTGACTCGCAACGGAGTGCTGCTAAATCGACTGAGGGTTTGGTTTGTGCAGGCAATCTATCAAATAATTAAATAAAAAATTTTTTTGTATTGTATTTATCTAGTTTCACTTTATTTCCTTTTATTTATTTTAATTAATTTTTTAAAAGCCCTTAAAATATTCCGTTAAATGAACTATTTAATGGAAATAAAACAGTACATCATTAACAACTAATAGGACGATGGTTCGCAACAAAGTTCGCATTTTACCAGTTCGCAGTTCGCGATTCGCATTTTACCTAGTACCAAATTATGAACCTAATTACATTTTTAAAAAATGTTACTTTTAAAAGCAGTTGGAATAAATTATATAATATATATTTCATTTGGCGCTGTGCTTACAACAAAAAGTATTTATCTTAATACATAAGTGAAGTTATAATAACTATTTGTATCGACTTAGTGTTCAAAGATATAACTGTTTTTATAACAATAAGTTAAAAGTAACTTATGTTACTTATAAATAATTGATATAAAAATAAAAGAAACCAAGTGTCAATTAAAGTTTACCACTGATATAAAAACGAAACGAGTTTAAAAATGGAAGTAATTTGTTTATAAAGTTTACCGCCTCTGTTTTTTAATTGTTTACGGAATAATCTATTATTTCAAAATGGCCGAATAAGTCCGAGTTTTTCAAAAAATGATACTAAATACCGAAAACAGTTTTTTAAATGGGGCTAAAAGTTATGACTATTTATGCAAAAACGACTTTGGTAGAAAAATTAACACTATCATAGTTTATCTGTAGCCGTATTCTCATCTCTCCGTGAAGCTTAACGGAGCTTTTATCTGAAATTTCATTACAATATTTCTAAGTAAAGGAAGACGAAAACCTTATTTAAAGCTTTTAAAATAAAAATAATAGTAAAATAAAACATTTATTTAAAAAAATATATATTTTTAAAGAACTTTTTTGTTAATGTAGTTAAAAAGAAATTTTCTATTAACGCTCCGTTAAGCTTAACAGAGAGATGAGAATACGACTCCTGAATCTAACGTGACATTATTGTTAAACATACTCATTTAGGTGTGGTATTGAAAATAATAACTTCAATTTTCATAAAAAAATGGTTTTTCATGGATATTTTCCCAAATAATGTCTGATTAGAAATGTCAAGTTACATTCATTGAAAACAAACACCAATACGTGATTTTGAGGAAAAATCAAATCCATAGACTTATCTATAGCCAAGCCCCAAGGTACTTTATGTTGAAAACTGCATCTTTTCTAAATAAAACTACGCTTGACGATTTGTTATAGTCGCATTACTTTTACCAGATTATAATAGTGGTTAAAATAATCATTCCATACATACCAAATGTCATACTTTTTGATGAAAAAATTTATATATATTGTAATTGAAAAAACATATTTTTGTTCGGAAAAACGTGTATCAATCCTTAGTTGCATTGAGTAGGTTGGTGAACTTTAAAAAAAATTGCTAAATGTCAAAAATGTTTGAACTTAATTAAAGCTTGAAAATTTAAGGGTAGATGAAAATTTAAGGGAAGGCGAAAATTTGAGGGTGGGTGAACTTTTGAGGGTAGGCAAAAATTAGAGGGTAGGTAAAAACCCCATAGACTTACTCCACAAATGATTTATTATACACTTTTAAATAATTTAATAAAAAAATGTAAGCAGATTACCGTTGCAAATGTCTGCACAAATATTTCAATGTTTCGTAATGAGCTGGAGGTAATTCTTTTATAGCACTACTCAATGATTTAATTTGTTCAAACGCATTTTCTTGCTCTGAAAAATTTTGAAACTCAATATTAATATAATAAAAACTTTTGAAAATAATGCACCAAAAATGAATTTTTTGAATAAAAAACTACTCACTAATTGCTTCAATAAACTTATCATAAAGATCAAACGTTATTATCGGTATCGGTAACATACGAAGATAGAGTTTTAGCAAACCACATAAGACATTGACATCTTTTACTCCATTTTGAGTTATATCTGGTAATGTGCCATCTAAATCAAAGCTTAAAATTCTAAAAAGGCATTTCAGTAAGAAAATTTCACTTATAAATACAATATTACTAAAATTATGATATACTACAGCGCATGACATAGTTGATCAGTATTTTATCATAAACAGAAACTATGATGTACAACATCATAGTTTATCACAACTATCGTGACAAACAAGATCATCATCGTCATTAAAACTTTGAAAGGAAATGTTAAAAAGATTTTTGTTCTTTTTATTTTATCTGCAAAATTTTTGTTACAACTTTTTAAAAAAAATTTTCTTCACTGCTCTTGACTGTTTGATTAAACTGTTAAACAATTATCTGAATTCTAAAATGCATCCAACCTTTATAAAGATAACTTTTATGAAAAGGTTTTTATCAGTAAAGGTTCCCAAACCATAGTAACCAAAAGTATAAAACTAAACTTTTTATTAGAATAACAATTTTAATATAAATATGTATCATAATTTTTCAATAAAATATTGTGTATGAAAAATGCTTAAATTTATTATTTTAACATGATGTAACAATACGCCAGTAATCAGGGATTATTATTAACAAGAGTTAAAAATATGCCAGTAATCAGGGATCTTTGATATAATTTTTGTATACTTTTAATTTATGAACATGAAAATCATTGACAATTTAAAATTTGATTAAAAAATCATCTAAAACTTAAAGCTAAAATAAAGAGGGAAATAATGAATTTTAAAATAAAAATGGGAAATATTAAATTTTGAAATAAAGAAGGAAATATTGAATTTTAAAAGTTGCCTAATAATGGTAATAAACTATTGATAAAATTTAAAACAAAGAGGTTTTTTTTGTTGTTTGAATTTTAATAGTGTTATAAATATAGATTTTAACTTCAATAATTATGATTTTTATGTCCTCATTTGACAGAAGTATGAGCATACAAAAATTTAACATTTTTATTGTCTGAAAGTTTACATAGCTACAACTCTACTTTATGTTTCATTCTACCAAACAAAATTTGTTATGACTAACAACATTAATTAATGTCTTATTCTACCAACAACATTTGTCATGATAAACCAAACAGATATCTCATATCATTTTTTATTAATAAACAGTAAAAAGAGTAACAAATCAAAACAAAATTGTTCACAAGCTAAAAAGGATCAAATGACAACTCCAGCGGCAATAGTCGTTTCAACTGTCAATACAAATACAACTATAGTGGCAAGAGTTACTTAGAGACCTATCAAAGCTTTCATTTTTCTTTTAAAGTTAAAACAAACAATTTTCAGTTATTGACTGGATATTATTTTTAGGTTTAATTGTAAATGTCAAAAAATGGTATTTAGATAAACACCATACAGATAAAAAAAAAAACATTTTTTTTTTTCAAATTTCTTATTTTGCTTTCTTTTTTTCTTTTTTTTAATTTTTTATTTGAGATTTTGTATTAAATTTAAGGATTTTTTACTTTTAAAAACAAAAATTTTTAAATAAAATAATTTTAAACATTATTCAAGATCTTGCATTTAAGGCTTTCTTGCATTTCAACTGTTTTTATCAACTGTAGCTCTTTTCAAGGCATTATGATTTGATGATATTGTCATACTGTTGTTTTTCTCAGCCTCAAATGGAAACATAGCAGTATATATTTTAAGTTCATTAATTATTTTTCTAAAACAATAACTTTAATATTTATTTCTTGAATTTCAAAAATAGTTTTTTTTTAGAAAAAAAAAAAAAAAAACTTTTTCATTCTTTTTGCCCAATTTTAATTTAGATTTTTAAAATAGCAATTGTTGATAACTTTGACAAGAGAAACTGATGAAAAATTAAATCTTCCATATCAAGGTTTTCATCAAGATGCATTTTGTTTTCATTTAATGGTAGCCTGGACATGAGATGAAAGCAAAAGAATTTGTGCAACAGATCAAGAAGATGGTGAGAATTTGAAAACTTCCAAAGAAGTCCAACCAAACTTTTTTGATGAATTTTTCAAATTCATCAAAAAGTTTTGTGTTAGGTTTAAAAAAACAAACAAACTCTTGTTCTCTTGCATTGAAGACTTTTTTATGATTAAGATTTTTTGAGTTAAAAACTTCAGGAGACAAACATGAAGCTCCTTAAATAAAAATATTCTTCATGAAAAAAATGACTGCATAAATCATTTATTACATTTTCCAGTAATTTGCATAAAAAGAGCAATATTAGATTGTGATTTTGAAAAGTGATTAAGAATG